>VXBT01001724.1:78164-478588 GCA_013400235.1 Oriolus oriolus | reverse complement strand
CCACTCGCTCCGGCGCGGGCACCTCCCCCACGGGCTGCGGGTGGATCTCTGCATTCCCCGTGGACCCATGGGCTGCAGGGGGACAGCTGCTTCACCATGGTCTTCACCATGGCCCACAGAGGAATTTCGGCTCCGGCGCCTGGAGCACCTCCTCCCCCTCCTTCTCCACTGACCTTGGTGCCGCCATGTTGTTCCCTCACATATTCTCACCTCCTCCTCCTCTTCTCTGACTAAGAGCAAAATCTTGTGATTTTTGTTTTGATGACAATTCTCAATATGTCACCACAGAGGCGTTACCAGCCTCTCTCATTGGCCTGGCTCTGGCCAGCAGCATGTCCATCTTCAGAGCCATCAGCCATTGGCTCTGCCAGACATGGTGGGAAGCTTCCAGCAGCTTCTCACAGGAGCCATCTCTGCAGCCCCCCCCTGCTACCCAAAACCCGGCCGTGCCAAACCACAACATATGGTCAAATTAATTTCAGGAGTAGGACTTTGGACAAGAACAGTTCTGTTAATCCTCGCGCTTGTTGTCCTGAAAGAAGGTGATAAAACCTTCTGTCTGTCTGTCATGAATGAGTATTTTAGAAATTGTTCCAATAACTAGATCTTTTCTAGACCTAGCAAGAAACAGGAAAAAAATATGCAGTACATATAGTAGATCTTTATGTTCCGTGCTGTATTTGAAGTATGAATTCTTTGTCTTCTGAAATCTTTTTGAGAAATTCAAATCCGTACGTGACCTCCCTTGGCAAGGACAGAAAAATTGTCTGAAGAAATATAAGCAAAAACTAATCCTATAGACTTGGTTGGAAGAGACTGTTGCAGTGCTTCAGAGGCTATTTAACATACGCACCAGTAATCTAGAAGTAGTAAACAATACAATAAGCTTTTCGCATCAAGGAATGTATCCTTGCACTGTTAGTAAAGCCTTATCTGACCAGGTCTGCTGCTGGTTTTGCATATATATCACAGTTTCTGCATAATTATTACAGCTTTACACGTTTCTACTTAATCCCACTGAGACTCAGCATTTCCTTACCTAAAGGCTTGATTTTTCTCCAGTGTCTGAAGTCTCTTTTGCAGCTTCCTAGCTCTGTAAGTGTGCTCTGTTTTGCATCCTGTGCCAAAGGGGCTGAACCAGGGTAAGTCATGAAGTCAGATCACAAAGGCAAGCAGCAAGCAGTTCTTCCTCATGGTGTAGATATAACCTCTTGCCATTCTCTGCCCAGCAAAAGTCTTCAATGATGTTAAAATTGCACAAAAGTGGACTCTTGAGTTGAGACCTGCTCCCCAGAATCATCTTCTTTTGAGCACTGCTCACACTGATGTTGGCAGGTGATGTCAAGGTCCGTATCCAAAGGGGTGCCCAATGTTAGGGCAGCTAAACTATTATCTTGCAGTATCTTCTGGTTGCTCATGAGTTAAGGTGAAGTGTTTAAACTGGGTCCAGCAAGGTTTATAGCATCAAGGACAGGTGTCTGGCGGATGAAAAGGCAGTAATAAGGATTCTGGATGCCAGTCTGCAGGAAGAGAGCAGCAAGTTCAGGCAGCTTCAGCATCTCAAACCTGAAAGAGCTGTGAGCTGGGGCTGTGTTGCTGTGGCCATAGCCTTCGGTTTCTGGAACAGCTTTTCCAGGGGAGCAGAGAGAAAAGAAAGCAGATATAGTGGTGGTATTTATTGGTATTATTGATGTGAGGTCCTGTTACCTGAGCAGGAGGTGGCAAGAAAGAGTGGTGGCAAATTTCTTCCTCTAAAAGCATATATACCCCACTTACCCTTCTCTTGGTTTTCTCTGTATGGGAGAACAGGAATACACAACTCCTCTCCCCTTTCCCCCTCCATAATAGTCCCAAGATTTTCTGTTTTCTTGCTGGACCACTGGATTACACTGACTTAAACCTCCACCTTCATCCTCTGGTTTTGCCCCTCCTTGTATGCCTTATCCATACCTGGCCAGAGGTCTGTGGTTACAAGGATGGAGCCATCAGTCCACGCCTTCAGGTGCGTCTGCTTTTCCACTGGTTGGGTTTTGTGGCTCTCTGGTACAAGAGCAGCTACAAGAAGCAACAACAAGGCTGCCAAACAGATGACTCAATTACCCCTACCTGGTTTTAATGACAGTGAAATAAAATGAAATTTCACCAGGTCTGTCTGGGCAACTGCAGCCGTGCTGATGGAATGTTTCACCTTACCCTTGGAAATATGGCTGTTGCTTCAACCAATAAAACAAAAATAAGAAAAACAATCACTGTAATAGTAGTGAGTTGGAGTATGGGAAGCACAGAGCTGCTGATGCAGTGGAGAGCAGGCAGAGAGAGAGAAATGGCTCAGAGCATGAAAGCTGTCCATGCTTCCTCCTGGCTTTCTGTAGCTGATGGTAGAAGGTGTGCACCATGACACTGGACCATAACATTAAATATAGTGATGGATAAAAGATGGCAGAAGATAAACTAAGCAATTTTGTAGTCAAAGCATATGAATGGGACAGAATATATTAAGACGGTTTTAAATATATCACTCAAGTGAAGCATAAATCTTGAGAAATAAATAATTACCTGTTGTCTTAAAGTTGTTATCTGGTGCAGGACTTGGGGTTTGTGCATAGATTTGATGTGACAAACTGTATGGAATATTTTTGGCTTGCTTGCTTGTTTTTTAGAATGGGTACGGAGTTTTGTCCATAAAGGTGGTATGGAACTCTAGTTTAAGTGATATGCTCTACTTCATAATTTTCTGAATGAATTGTAAAAGCAGGTTAATTTGCTGTTTGAATAGGCATGAGAGGACATAAAACTCCTCGTGAGCTGAAGAAATCTTACAAATGGTGCAATGTTTGGCCAGTAAATGTTCAGGTGCACAAAAATCTGCTCTGTTCTCTCTTTAGTGAAGGCAGAAAACTCGATTCGCTGTGTGTTTTCTATTCAGCATCATTTTATTTTGGTGTGATCAAATGCTTGGTGGTCCTGCCCACACACAACAATCCATCAATTCCCTCCACTCTCTCCCTCCCACCGTGGTCTGTGTTTCAATGGCTGTAATATACTTGTCTACAATTGTCAAAAACCTTTCCTGGTTATCAAATCAGCCTTTTTCTTTTTGCTTCCTTACAGATCTGTAAGATTAAATCTTTAATATGCTTTGATTAGAACATTTCCATTTGAAATAGGCTCCTTCTCCCCCAGAAGGAGGATTCCTGGTGTTTTTGCCCTATTTATCCAGAGGGAACAGTAAGGGAAAGGATAGATACAAGGAAGGAGGAGAAAAATCACCCCGTCTTGCTGAAATGTGGGGCCCTTTGCCTGGCACAGCAACCATCACTCCCTGCAGGGTCAGGGAATGCGAGAGGCTGGGGGATGTGTCCCTGTAATACCCGCGTCTGTGTGTGCAGTTGGATGCTTTCTAGCTTTTAAAGAAATACGGCTTTTTAAGCCCTTCATCTCCTCATGCAGGTGGTGGTGACGGCGGTAGTAGTGAATGACACAGCTCTGCCGGATGACACGGAGCTGATCTCTGCATCAGCCAAGAGGAATTAAGCTTTGTCACTCCCCGCCGGGGCTACCTTTTGCCTGGTATGTGCGGGAGGAGGAATTCACAGGCTGCTGCTGCATTCACCCAAGCAGAGCCCCGAGCGTGCTTTGCCAGGGGAGGCAGGCAGCCAGAATGATAGCTGTCTCTTTTAAATGCCGCTGTCAGATCCTGAGGAGACTTGCGAAAGGTAACGTGCTTTCCTTCTTACTCATCCAGGGGCTCCGCTGCATCCTTCCAGAGACACAGCCTGATGTTTTTACTTTTAAATATGACCGTCCTTCCTATGTACTGTCAGGCAACAAAGAACTCCTGATACAGGAGGCTGTAGGGGCTCCTTCAGTTAACATTTCTACATGTCCCAGGCTGTGGTCCTGCTAGGAAGATAGATTTCCTTTTTTTTTTGTCCTCTTTTTTTTTTTTTCTCTTTTTAAATTTTCTCTTTTTTTTCCTCTCTTTTTTTTTTTTTTGTTTTCGTTATTGCTAAAAGGAGGATTTTTTCCCAAGTGAAGTGCTAAAGTTACTGTGGGGTGTAGTTGTTTTGTATTTTTGCTAACTGCTCAGAGGAGTCCCTCCTGGGTCAGTGCATGCTGTGCTTTGCTGGGAACAACTGACACTGCTATCCTGGACCTGTATCCAGAACAAATTTCTGTTGTTTCATGTCCTTTGCAAGCTATTTTTACCTGTGCTTTAGATGCCAAAGGCTGTTGTATGTGATGAGGTATGGATAACAGTGTGTGTTTTTTCAGGGCTGCAGTTGCATATCACACTTTTGAAGTTAATTTGCCTGTTAGAGCAGTCTACATTTTATCTTACTGTAAATCTTTGTAGTCTCTTGTTTTACCACTCAGAACTTTAAAATACTGCTTGGAGTCCTGTGTGATTGTTAAAGCAGATATGTGTAAACCTGCCTGAGACACCTTCCCTGTTAAGGAATGAACATACCTTATTTTCTAAAAATAACTTTTATTTTAAAAAAAAATCTGTTATGTTTGGTAGTTTTTTCCCTCTCTGTGTAGAAAGGTTTGATTTAGGATTTTAGCTCAATGTTTTGATGGAAACTTCCAACCCTGTAATAGCGTTATGTGTCTGCAAATAAGAAGCTTCTATTTTTCATCTTTGGTGCTCTGAAATATTTAATGGCCATTACTGTGCAGCTGGATATACATCCGTATGTGAATGAAACTATTTTTATCAGCTTAGCTTGAAAAATCAGAAATCTTTGATTATTAGTCAGGATAGCTCAAAATCAATTAGTGTTTTATTTTGCAGAAGCATGAAAAGGTAGCACGCTAATACTATGAGATCAGTAATCGGAAAAGAGAAGAATACTGCAATCAAACTTACATAAGCATTTTCTTGTTATTTAGATTGCTCTGTGGGCCATGTTATTCAAAACATATGAACTTAAATATTTATTAATCATCCTCTCAGCAGATTTGCTTCTCTTTCAAATGTGTGCTGGGTGATGCCTGTTTTTCCCGTTTGTGTAGAATGTTTCGATTCTGGTAGCTCTATTACACATTTATCAGGCTGAAAGTCAGTGTATTCCCTTTTTGTGGTGTGAGCAGAGCAACCTTTTTGTCTGCTGATGTCTTTATCAGACAGATCTGGGCACTAATTTAGTCTCTCACTGATGAGAGTTGTTACTCCACTTAAATACAGTTTCCCTGTGAATAATCAATAGCCTTCTATATAATAGCCATGTAAATTCTTTCATGCTTCCATCATTCAGCAGAACTCAGGCTAGTGGGTTTTTTCTCCTTTGAAATAATCTTAACTTCCTTTGAGACTCTTCGCTCCTCCCACTCCCTCCCAATAGGAACTGGCATGATATTGATTTTTTGCATTAGTGTGCCTTATGCTTGTCTCTAGTTGATAGAGAAAAAGACAGTCTAGAGGTGTGTTCATATATTCTCCTGTAACCCATATGCATGCTGGACTGGTGTTGCTGTCCTAATTGGCAGCAGGTTCCTGAATTTTCACCGTTTTGAGTAAAACCTTTGTTCTTTTATCTAATTCTCTGGGTTTTATGGCCTTGGCATTTGCATCTCAGACAACAGTTATGGACTGCTCAACATGGCCTAGCTGAGGACAGGGATGGACCTTCACATTTTTAGTGGGGAGAGGATTCTTGCCAACAGCTGGCAGTCTCCTGCTGCTGTATCAGCTGGAAGATCTCCTTTCCTTCTAACTTGCTAGTCATGGGTTTTTGTGCATTCATTGAGCTCCTTTGCTCCAAAAGCAATTTTCCTTGCTTTAGTGCTTGCCCCCAGCTTGTCTCTGCTAGGGTCTTTTTCTTCTGAGCTGATCCTGTAGCTTCGTGCAGTTCCCCAAAATAATTTCTTTACTGTCTTTGAAAAGATACAGGTATGCTGCACACTATATTAGTGTCTTGTGTTTTTAATAAAAGATGTGTGGTTAACTATACATCAAAATGTGGAAATATCTGCTTTATTTATGTTATGTCATTTTTCATGCCTGTCTTGACAAAGTAAGCTTGTAACTGCATTTCTTGTCCTTTCAGATGGGGATGTAAACAGAAATGCCTCATCTGAGCAACTGGAGACTCTCTAAAGGCAATTCTTTCCAACAGGGAGATGTTCAGGCAATATTGTATTTTGTAGCAATTGCACTCCCCTTTTGCACTTCATCTTAACCTTTCAAAGCAAAGAGGAGAGCTTCTTTTGTGTCTCTTTGCATTGCTGCAGGTACTTACTTTGTAATTGAAAAAAAATCTGGCAAGAGAATCTTCAAGTGTTGTGAGCTAATTTCAAGGCAAAAATATCATATAGTATTGAGAATGCTCTCCAAAACCCAGTCAGTGACCCACTCCTGCTCTTCCTTCCCACAGTTGTGAGTCAGAGCCTGCAGCGGATAACCCTTACCTCTCTCTTGACCTCACCTCCGGGGTCATCTTCAGATGGGAGCATTAGTCTTCTTCTTTGTTCTCTGCCTTCAAACTTACACCATTCATAGGAGACAGGCACAATTACAGAATGACAGAATGGTTTGGGTTGGAAGGGACCTTCAAATATCTACAAGTCCAGCCCTCTGCCCCTCAGTCCTGCTTCTCTGCTGCCCCTGCCTACGCACTCCCTTCGTGCCGTATTGCCTCTCTGGGTACGAGGGCTACTGTGGCTGCTGCAGCGGCTGTACAGAAGTCTTCTTCTGTATTGCCACTGTATCAACCACCCCCTCTTAAAGCAAAATATGTGGCAAATAAGAAGTGTACAATAATTTTTCATGCAGGAAATTCAGAAGACTGACATTAGGTCCCTTAACGTGGATTACACTTCAGTTTTGTGGGTCTTTATTTTGGAGGTCAGTACATTTTCACTAATGAAATTGCACGTTACCAAGATCAGATGAAGCTTCGTATTTGTGTCCATTAACAAGCAACCATGGAAGGAAAGTATTATGTTATTTGATGATGAAATTTGCAAGAACAATGTCGTGTGAGACTGTTTTCTCATAGGTGTTGAGACATGATTTGAGATCTAGTCTGTCTAGTTAAGAACAAAAAAATTTCCTGTTTTCTACACCAGTGTGTTGTTTCTACACCAGTGTTTTGTTTCTATGCTATTTTTCCATTTTACATTTTTGTAACAGCTGCTAAAATGTTTATTGTGCAAGTTTGTGCTATAGTTACCTGATTTTTTTCATGAATAAATCTTTCATGCTTTTACTTTTGAGCTGAAATACTTCTGGGTCAATCTCTTTTTATTGTGATTATCTATACATTTTTGAATCTCTATGTGTATGTATATACATTTTAAGCAATGTTGGAAGCATTTAAAAGTTTCTTAAAAGAGAAAAGGTATCTTCTTACCATATTACCATATAGCTACTAAAATTTGCACTGAGAAGAGAGTTTTGTAATTTTTATATATTATTTTAATTTTTTATCTCCTTTCTATCCCAAAAGAGAAATGTAAGCCAAAAGCTACATTTAGAATCTGAAGTAGTAGCTGTTTTTATAGTTTTCACTATGAGAAGTACTGGGCTCAGAGAGAATGATAACTTGTATTTGGACCAAGTGAATCTAAGGAAAGGCCACATTTGAAGTTGTAAGAGCAACCACAAATCTGCACTTCATACAGCTGCCTGTATGGTAGGATGATTTTTTTGTGCAGTGGAGAAATACTAGGGTTTTTTCCCCCCCAGTTTATTCGTATAAGACCTTGGGCATTGAGCAGTATGTTGTACATACCAAAGAGCCTGTGGTGATCCCTTACATTGCATATGTATGCTAAATAAAAATGGTACCATTTACAGTTATTATGTTAAGTACAGCAGTGAACAATATAGATATATAGTATACAATAGTGAAAACTTGCTGAAATGTGTAGGCTGGTCAGGTTTACAGGTAAATTAACCACTTTATAGTTTAAAAATTGCCTTTCAAGCAGTGCATTACAAAGCCTTGGCTGTGGTTAATTTATGTGTGGACATGTTAGTTTTTTCCCTTTATTAGCCAGAAGAACAGGACTTTTAGGAAGCTGTGTCTGTAGCATAAAGTTGCTTACAGAAATGGGTCTCTTAGTTAGAGTCAGGAATGCAGTTTTTAACATATACAGATCAGTGAAGTTATTCTGAATTTTATTATAATGGAAACAGAATAGGAACACTCTGATAAAGATGTCAACTGTTGTTACACAGGGCATAGCGTGAGGAGCTGAGTGGAATGCCTCTCACCCATCAAAGCTTTATAGCCTATCTTCAGGATAATTTATCACCTACTGCGCATACAGATCCTTTCTGCAGACATATATTTTTATTCTCCCAGTATGTTTCCAATACAGCGAGATAAAGCAAGCTTTAAAGGCAAGATGCTGCACTCCATTTTACAAGATGATCAGTTATCTAAAAATTGGATTGGGGCCTAAAGCATCAAAGGATGAATTCTGAATGTAGCTGGACATAGGTTATACTTTGCTTTGCCACAAGCAGTTACAACATGAACAAACCCAGATTTTGTTTTTAAGTATGAAATTAAAATGGTGTTAAAGACTTGACATCGAGGCTGTCTAGTATCTTATTACAAACTTGCCAGTGTTCCAGAGACTCATCCCTGGTTACCAGCCTTTAAATTATTTTAATAGTAATTCTAATTATGTAGTCTGTTTTTGCCAATGAATTGTTTATAAAAATACAAGTTTAACTACTAGAACTGAGTCAACAGCTTGCTTTGAATGAAGTAAAAATCACAAGTAACAATATCTATAGGGACTTTTAAACGTCAGTTGCTTCCCTGTCTTTCTCAAATTAGTTCTGAATATTCAGAAAAGTCTTAAATTTCTGATAAGTTCTGTAAATAACTAGTCAGTATGGATTTGTTGGCTTTGTGCATTTGGTTGGGGTTTCAGAAATAAACTTTGAGGTTTTTCATCCTCAGCACCTGCTTATCCAAGTTGTCCATATCTCCCAAGTTTTTTTCTATTTTATTTCTGAAAGTGACCTCTGTGTTTTTTCTGACTTAGTAAACAAACTACAGTGAAAGAATAAAGAGTAGAAGCAAAACCTGGAAACTTTCTTTTCCGCTAGCCTGTGGGAACTTCAGGGCCACCTCCAGAGTTGCAGCCCTTCCTCAGCCATTAGTGGGTACTTCGTGAGACGATAGGAGAGAGTCCACAGGGGAGAGCCGTGGACATCTGTCAGCAAGGGAAGTTCTGACATTGCTCTTAGTGTTTGTAGTGCAGTAAATATAATTTAAAAAACAAAAAACCAAAACAAAACAAAAGCATTCCTTGGTACTTGGAATGGTTTGGTTTGGTTTGGTTTGGTTTGGTTTTTTGTTTTGTTTTGTTTGTTTTGTTTTGTTTTTAAAAAAGTTATTTTGTTGCAAGACTGTTTGTCAGATAAGAAATGAAGACAAAGAGCGGCCATGACCTGTCTTATGTCAGTGGGCCCGTGCTAGTCCTGGAGACAGCCCTGTCCTCACCTCAACTCCCATTTGTTCATCACTCATTAGGAGCAGTTTCTGAAGTTGGCAAAGACTATGAGAGCAGAGAAGACACTGCAAGACTTTTTCCATTCTAGATTTTTCACCAGTTTTGACTTTTTTATTTGCACTTAAGAATGCCTTTGGCCAGGATTGTTTTAGGATTGCTTTGAAATTTTAAGTGCCTGCATTATGATAGCTGAAGGAGAGAGAGAGAGATGAATTTTCGTTAAGATGTTCCTTCTGTAATTGCTATTTAGGCTTTCCAGCACTGAGTATGTGTAGAACAAAAGAGGCAGATTTATTATGTTTAATGAGCATTATTAGTCCGCAATATTGTCTTTTTGTTCAAAGGAATTCTTTGAACTTATTGTTGTAAGAAGTAATGAAAGGAGAAAGGATTTTCTCTTCTACAGCAAGCTGATCACAGTTCACAAGTTCAAGCAATATTTCTTCACCACTAATATATTCAAGAACTGGGAAACTCTTTATTAATTATTCAGGATGATCTAAAGCACAGCAGCATACTAACCAATCTGTGTGAAGCTTTGACAGAAAAGAAAGACATAAAAATACTTTCCAAATCGAGCATGTACTACTTAAAGTAGGAGCACTGCTGCAGCCCTTATGGCGTGAGGGTGTGTGCATGACTGGAGTTCTGCAGAGAAATTCTCTGGCTTAGATAAACAGATATAATAGTACGCAGGCGCCTGTAAGGTGTGAAGAGAAAGCTGCAATCACGTAAAGAGATGGTAAGTGGCCATCAGCTATCTTTTATCTATCAGATATTACTAGCTGGTATCTGATGTGGCAGCTCTGATATCAGTTACACATGGAAAATGTAGGAAGTGTTTTTTCCAGCACGTGTAGATTTGCTGGATGGGTTATAGAAGTTATTGGCTGGTTCCTGCTGAACTTTTTTTACAGGAGTTGAGGAGGTGATTGGGACTTTGTGCCTTGTCCCTAGTGGTCTGATGGGAATAGCTACATTTCTCTCCTCTGAAAAGTATTCTGAGAAAAAATATTTTTAAAAGATTACTATGTGTCAGTTTGTAGGCTTTTTGAATATTAAAGGTGAAGTTATTTTAAAAAAAACAGTTTATTGGTAAATGGCGCCAGTTTTAATATGAATGCAATCAAGACATTTGAGCTTTGAATAACGAAACCCCAGACTTGCTCATGGGTTGGGTGTTGCACAAACATCCTTCCAAGTATCAACATTGCTTCAGGACAGAAGTGCATTGCAAATGTTTCATGAGTTTGTCTTCAGTGTCATTGCTGCTTCTAGTTATTGAAGACAGATACTCAAAAATAGCCCAGGAACCCAGTCTGGGTGAGCATCCCAGAGTGGCACAGAAGGTGTGAGGAAGGCTGGAGCCAAGCGCTAGGCAGGAGCATGTGTCAGGTACAGTGGAACAGACACAGCAAATTTTGCCAGTCTGCAGAAATCTGTGCCCATCCTTGTCTTTGCATGAGAACACTGGATTTTTCTTTGCAACTAAATTTGCTCTCTCTCTGTGCCTATCTGGTGCCCATGGGAGTTTTGATTTACCACAGTGTTACCACACACCCCCTCACTCTCGTAGAATGATTTAGGATCATTTAGCTTGAAAAAGACCTCTAAGATCATCCAGTCCAACGATTTACCCAGCACTGCCAAGTCCACCATTAAAGCATGTCCCTAAATGCCCCATCTACACATCTTTTAAATACCATTGCCCTGGGCAGCCTGTTCCAGTGTTTGACAACCTTTTCCTTTTGTAATATCCAATCCAAGCCTCCCCTGACACAACTTGAGGCCATTTCCTCTCATCCTATCCCTTGTTACTTGGGAGAAGAGACCAACCCCTACCTGTGTACTCTCAGGTAATTGGAGAGAACGATGAGATCTCCCCTGAGCCTCCTTTTCTCCAGGCTGTACACCCCCAGCTCCCTCAAATGCTCCTCATCAGACTTGTGCTCCAGACCCTTCACCAGCTCTGTTGCCCTTCTCTGGACACGCTCCAGAGCCTCAAGGTCTGTCCTGTAGTGAGGGGCCTAGAACTGAACACAGGATTCAAGGTGGGACCTCACCAGTGCCAAGTAAAAGGGGAATGATCACCACCCTGGTCATGCTGGCCACACAATTTCTGATATTTCAGCAACTGCAGGCCAAGTTCTGTTGGCGTCTTGTAAGCGTATGAACTTCTAAAGGTGCTCATCCTTTACTGTCTCCATTCTTCTTTCGGGCGTTTGCTTTAAAGCATCACTCCTGTAATATTTAGGAACCTTTTAAGACTCTGGGCAAAAGTTGAAATAAAGCTTCAGCCCAGAATGTTGTTATTACAGAAGAAGGAAAAGTATTATGTAAGTCTCCTCTGTAACCTCTCTATCTTATCCGTTGAACTGCTCATCTGCAGTTTTTATTAGCTGGGAATTATGTTGTTACTAGAAAAGAAGGCTTTCCTGAAAGTGTATTGGGGCAGAAAAAATGCTCCAGATTGGACTCATTACAAAAAGACAACACTAGACATAGTTTTGTGGGGGAAAATGTGTTACTGGAAATAGTGTCACATCTAACAGGCTTATTCTGCCTTAGCTTCTCAACAGTGAATAGAGAAAAATGTTAAGTGGGGAAATACCAGCTATTCCACTGAATGCATTACCATACTGCACTGGTAAATGTCACCAATAAAGCAACAGTTTGAATCCTTAGTGCTCTCAAGGAAACATTTATACTTTTAGTCAACTAGAATTTGACAGCTCTGTCTGGCAGAAGAAATTGTTTCTGTCATTTAGTTTTGGTTGGAGTTTGTTTTGTTTTTTTTTCCTGGGCATCCAGCATGTGTTGTGACCTCTTAGAGACCAGCGCAGATTTGCAAAGATACTGTGGGCATGTTGTTCTCAGCTGTATCACAAGCCAGTGATGAATAACAAAGATGAAATTTCCTACCATATTAGGACGCTTAAGTTGATATATCATTTCCTTCTCCCCAGCAGTCCAAAAGGAGGGCACCCTTGAGTATTTTAAGCTTTCTGGTGTCAGGGTTTATGTGTTTTTTTCCTTTACTGACATGCTTATGTACATAAATTTCTGTAGACCCTAAGATAGTATGATATTGTTATAGCACCTGTGGGTCAGGAATCCATTTTGCTGAACAGCCTGAGCTAATATGTAGTATGAACAGTTCTTTTTTACTGGAAAAAAAGAAAAACAAACCAAACTCCACAAAGCTTGAAAGTAGAAAGAAACTGCATTCTTCAAAAAGAAACAGACATAAAAACTTTTTAATTAGTAGCTGTTTTCTCAAAGAATGAGAAGGAACTGAGAAAATGGGGATTCTGATTTAGGTTTTATTTTACTACTTGAAGAAAAAAAAAAGCAGGAAAGTGCAGTGTTTGTGGGGGAGTTCCTTGGGAAGTTCAGCAGCAGTCCAGAAGATTGTCTGGTTACATCTTGTCTCTGTTTCCACTCTGGAGCTGTGTAATGCAGTGATAAATGTGCCCGAAGGCCACTTACTCAATGTTCCAGACCTTCCAAGGCAGCAGGAGCCCGTCTTGATGTGCAAGGGGAAGGTAGGTTATGCCTTAGGAAGCGCTTGAGCTCCCTTTGTAGAAGAACGCAGTTTCCTCTTCAATGCTGCTGTTATGGACCTTGTCAGGATGGTTCAGGCAAGGCCACCAAACCAGCAGCAGCAGCAGTTCCTGCAGACGCCGGTCTGAGAGCCGCTTCCTACGCGCATATGCTATGTAATATTGAAGAGCAGCTGCTCGGTGTTGGCTGACAGCTGCACTGAGGTAGGAGCTGTGGCCCCAGGGAGTAAGGCTGACTTCTCTTTTGTTGCATCTGTGGCAGTAGCACAGTGTGGAGATCTCCTTTGTCCAGTGTAACAGAAAATCGTCATCACTTACTCGCTGCAGAAATATAAGTATAAACTCTGCCCTTATTTTTCATGGGATTCACATCCTCACAATTTACCCAGACTGAGAACTTGGAGTGGTTGGGCTGGGATGTGGTGTGCCCAGTACTGAGCTTTTCAGCTGTCTCCAAGATTTCAGATCTCAGTGTAGCTGTAATTGAAATGTTCATTAATTGTTCTAGACAAGTCAGTTTGACTTTCAATGCATATTTCAGACCTGCTGGGTGACTGTGGTGTACTGTGTGTTTTGGTGGGGTTTTTTTTACCTGACTGTCAAAAAAAGTGCTTTTACTTTTGCAAATAGGTAGCTGGGTAGAGGAAATCTCAAAGGTAGTACTGAATCCAGGCTATTTATTTTTCATGGTTTCCAACAGAATTGGGAAGAGACTTCCAAACCTCTTCCTGATTTCTGCCATTGGACAGTAGGGAAGGTTTGACCTTCTTGAATGGGCATTGGCCACGTGGACTGCATACGATTTTGAAGGGGTTTGCATGTTGTGTCTGTACATGCAATGCATTTTGAGAACTCTGGGTCAACATGCTGAGGCAAGTGTTCAGTTTGTCAGGGGCTCAAGTGATGCCGTGGGTAGCAAAATATAGTAGATGACTTAAATGCATCTGTGAGATACCAGGTGTGTATAGGAAACTTTGAAGTTATTTTGGTGGCATCTTCAACAGAGAATTTTAAGAAATATGGTCTTGATACTGATAAAATATTATGGACAGCTGCCTTAGAAGAAATTAGGACCCAAGCTGACATTTCCAGTGTAGTGTCGCAGTGAAGGTAGCATCTATTGCTCAGGAATTATGCAGGAGCCAAAAAATTACCGTAATGAGCTGCCCCCTATCTGTTTAATCATAATTAGTCATAGAGTAATGAAGTAAGTGACATTTCCTGTGATCTTTTCACAGCAAATTCTATGGTCCATGTTACCATGAAAAGAAAAGAGCAGAGGGATGATGTTGGAAAGAGCAACTGGCTTGTATTTATGGTGGTTCATCATAAGTTCCCCCCAGTCTGTCCCACAGTGACATCTTTGTCATACCAAAAGATACCAAAAAGATACTAGAAGAGATGGAACTTAGTAACCTGTTTGAAGCATTGTGTTTTCAGACATGAGTGCTTTATGGTTAGCTGCAAGAATTTTCAGATTCTTTTTGTTGATCTGGTTTTCTTATTTTCTTAAGCTGTTCAAAAATTACATTTTCAGATATTTTGTTGACTGAGATTTCACTATAAGCCCAAGTTTGAGAACCAGAATGTGATTTAATTTTATTGCTTTAACTCTGTTAACGTTTGTGGTTCGTTGTGATTGAATGTGAAGAAAGAGGAAAAACGGTAATTTAAACTAAAATCATTGTGTTTCTTATCCAAGAGCAAAAAATCTATCTAATGTGTTGTATAACTACACTGCTTATCTTTGAGACATCAGTGATATCTGAAGCCTGTGCCTTTACAGATGGAGGCAGAGGAATACTTGAAAATGTCAAAAATTGTGATGAATAGGAGAAGAATAGAGTAGGCAATTGTTGTTCAGAAACCAACTTTAAGATTCGTAAGTGTTGATTACAAAGCTGAAGATAACACACGAAGTGACTCTTGCAAAGTTATCATGAACAATTTACAAACTCAGATGGAAAAATACCTATATAATTCTGACAAAACTTAATGATGTAATGGGAAGTGATAGCAGAAAAATTCGTTGAGGGGCCCATGGACTATTCACAGTCCAGGCACTGTTTTTAAGAAGTCTGTAAATGAAATCAAGTAAAGTGAGCTTCTGTTCAGCATTTAATTTTCACCATTATGGAAAATATTAAAACATCTGAAAATCTTAAAAAATGGAGCCTATATGTGTTTATGTAAATATAGAAGTGTCTATATACACACATATGTAGACACATACATACAGTGGCTACCTTACTGCTGACACCAGAGGTTATAGCTAGCAGTTCAAATCCCAAATAACTGCAGTAAAAGATTTGAACAATGTAGGAAGGAGTAATTCTAAATTTTAGTTTCCTTAGAAGAGTGAGACAATACAACAGTTGTATTCACTGCAACCAGTCACATTTCTATCGTTGTATATCTGCATGCAAAGAGATTGACATTTGATGTCTCTACAAAGATGATTTTTTAAATAGATTAATCCAGAGTTTAAAAAAATACTGCAATATGAGATAGAGTGTTGCAGGGCATTTGAATAGTCAGTCCCAAATTCATAATTCTTTGAGAACTGAAGTTATGATAGCTAAGAGATAACCAGTGTTCTTGCAATTTGGATGATAAATATAAAATAGGCAAAACATAGTAGCTTTACAGCATGTAGCAAAAGATGAATAAAATTCTGTTCACTCCATAAACATCATAAAGCTTGGAAAATGATAGCTAATCCTCCTTCGTTAAGAGAATTTTCTGGAAGACATACCTGCTATATACTTTATGATGTGAGTCTCATCTTTCCCTGAAAATATGGAGGGGGAGACATGTCTGCACTGTTAAGATTTTTTAAATTTTAATTAGGTGTTAAGATGAACAAAATCAGACCTCCTGTTTCAAGATCAACGTAGTCTTAAATAGGAAGAACAGCAAACATGGACTGTGTAAGCAAAAGAGAGAGAATGTGCTTGGATTAAAGCTTCTTCATCCTTGTTTGCAATGAGGGTGTCATTGGGATATCCAGGAATGTTCTCATGCAGAGAGCGTGAAGCTCATACATTATTATCTGAGCAGCTGAAATACAAAGAATGTATGCTAATTTATTCTCTTTGCTGGTTTTCATTACAAGGGTTTTATTCCTGGTAAGCCTTTCCTGCAAAGGGGAATAGTCTTCCTGTAAATGTAGGTTTTGTGACATGAATCCATGGGGACTGTGTGTCTGATTTGAAGTTGCTAATGGATTCAGCATATTGCAGAAGCACTTGCTCATCTAATACCACCTCCTTGAATCGTGGATTACGTTCAGGTTTTATTCTTGGCCTGCTTCTCTTCAGTTTCTCCTTTGGCGGTGTCCATGCCAATGAGCACATCCAAATCTATTTCTCTGTCTCTGATTCAGATTTGTTTTTGAAAGCATTCTGTGTAGCTGTTCCAGCAAAGTTTGGAGAACCAAAATTGTAGGTGGAAATGCTGAAAATCTGAATCCGTACTGTGCTCTAGCCCCTGGTGTCAGATGTAAGAAGAAAGAGATCCTTTTAGTAAGAAAAAGCTGGCAAGGATCTGATGTTGAAGCTTTAGATACATATGTATGTATGTATGTATTTATATGTATATAATGGTTACGTTATACATGAGACAGCGACAGATGCTTTGTATTTGATGAACAGCGTGGCAGTGCTAGAACTGGTGCTGCTGGCTAACCTGAACCACTCTTTTGGGAGGAAATGATAAAGTGCAGTGTAACTGGATGGGAGTCACTGCCTTAGGAACGAGCTCTTGGCACAGATACAGCAGGACTCTTGGGAAGCCAGTGGAGTGTCCCCACTTTCTTCAGTCTGCCAAAATAGGTGGTGCCAGTGCTGTGGTGCTTATCCTCCTTGTGATGGTTTTGTGTAGGTAGGAGCACGCCCAGATGCATTGGTCATCTCTGATAGACAGATTTGCTTTGATGGCTTAGACAGATGTGCCTGCTGACTGCAGGTGCTGTTTCTTTTCATGGTGGGAAATCCTGGGTTTGTTTCAGGCTTTTAATTTTTTCCCTGGGATGTTATTAGCAAGGTACCTGTAGATGAAATCAGAAACCTGTTAATCTGTTGCCCATGGAATACTATCTTACTATTCTAGAAATCCCCATGATTTAAACATTGTTGCTTTTCAAGAGAAAACAGTGGTCCATGTGAAAAGGACAGTAAAGCCCAAAGAAAACCAATACTTAAATGATCAGTAGTTGTTTTCCTGCATTTGATTTTCTAATTCAGCTTCCTCTTACACGTCTCTCAACACTTTTATGTCCATAGCATTCTTTGCCAAAGCTGCCATGTTAAAGAAGAGGTTAAATACAACAGACAAGCTCATCTGGCCCTGCTTTTCCATCCCAATGCTGACCCTGGCTAGAGAAGCTCAGGAGTAGCTCTGAGGAGAACAGAAGCTGAGGAGCACTGCCCCACTCAAAGCTCAGAACGTGTAGCTGGGTGTGGAAACTTGGGATGGTATGGCTTTTGAGAAGGATAGATGAAAGCAAAGCCTGGTAGGATGAAAGCTCTTACCTAAAAGGAAGCCCAAACTTTTCTGGGACAACATGACCAACTGGCAAGTATATATGCCAGTGCAAATAATCACTGATAATCATGGTGGGAAATTTGGGATGGAGTGACAAGCCAAGCCATGAGACATTTGTGAGAATAAAGTACATTCTCACACCATTTTTTAAAATGAAGTATTTGTTGTAAGAATGAAATATTTGTTGGAAGAGATAATCTTGGTGGAGAGACAGTAAAACAAAAAATTTCCTTAAACTGTAGAGGCACCAGAAGTAGCTGGAATGTGCAGTGAAGAAACAGTCCTTCAAGCATTGTAAGAAGTAGCTAAGGATATTGGTGCAGTATCCATGCATGCTCCTCTTCAGGAGATGATCAAGCAGGACATAAAACCACAAGAAATAAACATAACTGAGCTCCTTCATCAGCAGAAGCAAAGCTATGTCAGGAAGCTGGTTTGATTCTAGAAGCTAAATACCAGAAGTTTAAGCAAAAATGTTTTCCTGACGTACGTGTCTAAGGAGGTGACTGAAAGTTATGTGTCCAGAAGCGTAAAGAAAACCATGGACCAAATGTGTCTGAGAGTTTCTGCAGGATTGTCTGGTAAGCTCATGAAATCATTTAGGTGGGAAGGACCTCTAAGATCATCAAGTCCAGCCATTAACCCAGCACTGCCAAGTCCACCACTAAACCACGTCCCCAAGTTCCACATCTACTAGACTTTTAAATACCTCCAGGGATGGTGACTCCACCATTTCCCTGGGCAGCCTGTGGCAGTGCTTGACAACCTTTTCTGTGAAGAAATTTTTCGTAATAGCCAAGCTAAGCCTCCCCTGGCACAACTCGAGGCTATTTCCTCTTTCATGTCATATGTTACTTGGGAGAAGAGACCAACACCCACCACTTCCACTGATGGAAGTCTTGATCTAGATTGACTGAAACAAGAGAAAGAGCAGTGGCCTTTCCACAGGACAGAGGGGCCAGGTGAGATTTGGACGGGATTTTGAGTCCATGATTCTCACATGAAATGGAGCTGAACTTCTTTTATGAGTTGACTGGAGAGCCATATCATTATCTGCAGTGGAGACAGACCAGGGATCGAGCAGCTACGTGATAGTTCATGCTGGGAGAGCATTTCTGTAACTTTGTCAAATCTGTCACACTCAGGATAGGTAAGAAATCGCAGCTTGGAATTTTTAGGGGTGGGAGTTGGTGGACTCTTTGGATGATCCCTAGATTATTTCCAGCTGTAATGCTGCAGGAACAGTACCATGTGGACATGAGGGTTCGTCACATAAGCTTAGCTGGAGAAATGCACCAACTGTTGTATAGCATTCAGTAGTCTTCATTCTTTAAGTGATACTTGGTCCCCTAAAGACCTTATCCTAAGGTCCTTTCCCTAAGGATTAAAAGTCCTGCATCTTTAAATGTCTCTGTTCTCCAGCATTTCATGTTATTAAAGGTCACAGCTATATGTGGATGTAATTTGTTAAGGCATAATATATTTGTAGTGTATATTTTAACAAGTTGTTGCTGCATAGGTGCATTGATCAAGAGTCAGAAAGTTTCTTAATAATAATGGCTTATAATGCTTCAAAACTCTATTTTACTAAAGTGACAGGTATCTGTCAGTTAGTAGTACAACTTTGCTATTTTAGAGAATTGTTTAAAACATTAGCAGTTTGAGAAATGTTGGCTGTAATTTAATTTCTGGGTTTATATTCTGGCAAATGATGGCTTGTTTCAACCATTTCTCAAGTAATCATCTTAATACCACTGTAGTACAGTATTCTCAGGAGTGGAAGGTGCTGTCAGACAAAATGCAGACAGTTCACACTGCTGCTACCTAGCTGGGATAATATTTTTAGATCTATGTATTTATATAGATATATAAATATATTTTTCACTCTCTTCAAATCAAGTGCCTTTCTGACTGAACTCTTAAAACTGTCAGTATTCAAACCTTAGCAGTTATACCATTTCATACAGTTTTATTCAGAACATCTTACAGCACTTCTCTGTGGCTGTATTTCGGATTGTTAATGTTTTCATAAGGCAGTAGTTTGCGCTGCCATTGAGAATTGGTAGTCATTGCTTTATGCATTGAAGTTGTACAGAGTTATCCTTCTGTTATCTTGAAGATTTTGGCTGAAGTAATATCTGAAATTCTCAGATTATAAAAAATTGGTAACTTCACTTTTTGGACAGCTTGAGAGCCATGTTTTTGATGCTCTGTTGAGTTGACTATATATTCTTTTCAAACTCGATTTTGCAGATCCCTTAAAAAGTAGTTTTAATCACTGTTACATTCTCTAATGCATTTTTCATTTTGTCTTTTTTTTGACTGGTATTTGTATTTATAAGCAAAATGAAAAACACTCTTGAATGGAGAATGGTGAGAGAATTGTGGAGGTTAGACTTTGTGAATGTTCATTCTTACAACCGTACATAATTATAACTCTTCATTTTGAGCGAGGAAGAATTAAGCGGATGGTGACAGTCTTTCATTCCAAGGGTGGTCAATAATATTCTGTTTTATCTGGAAATGCTTTTGATTCCTCATGGTCATGTGGCATCATGCTTGATGCATATCTCTCACTGCTGCGCTCTATTCCACGTCAGTCATTCGGCAGAGAGGTGCTGGGATTTTGTAGGTTCTTAGCACTAAACATTTGTGTTTCCTTGTGTCCTGTCTGTGTCTGAGATCACTTCTGTTCGGTTTTGTGAGTGGTTTTTTTTTTTTTTAAATTGCCTTTTCCTTTGTTACTCGAGGGAGCCTCTTCAGAGTAAAATGTGTCCTTTAACTGATTTGGCAAACCCTACAGTAATGTAATGGCAGTAATTTAAAATTGGAGTTTTCTTTGATTTTTATGAGATGCCAGAATTTTGTCTCCTAGTTTGCTGTGCAGAAAATAACTCAAATTATCAGATACTATTTTTATAGTGTAAAAGTGATTGATATTTGTGCCTTAAGGCAATTGTGTTTATATATTAAAGAAGTTAAAAGGTGACAGCTTCTGTGTACACTGCATTCGCATTTCTTTCCTATAATTATTTTATCCTTTCTCAAAACAACCCTGACTTCAGGAGCAGGAGTGGCTCCTGTTTGCATACACAAACTGTGAAGCCATGTGTCTTGGATACAATACAAGGAAAGCATCATTAACAGCTGTGGTCCAGTCAAGTCCCCTCTTTATACTCAGCAGTTCCCATGGGCTCTCAGTGAATTTCCAGTCTCTTTTCATCCTCTGTCCAGGGATATTAGACAAAGACAGTGATACAACCCCAGCCTAGGGCATGATGTGGCAAAAATCATTTGATGCTTGTCCTTTCATTAATTTTTTTTCTTAGAGCCTTCTAAAGGTAAGGTTAGAAATGTTATCCTGCTTTGTGGTAGTTTGCTTTTGAGCCAGGGTGCCATGATTTCACCTCAGGACTTGAGTGTGAGGCTTCTGTGCCTTAATTCCCCTCCAGTGCCTGTGGGGCTTTCTGGATTTAGACCACCACAGAAAACAAATGCTGTGAGGATGAATCTGATGGGGATGAGCAGAGCCTCATGTTGCCTGGCCACAATTCCTGCTTAAAATTTTGGGAGCCAAGGAAAGATACATAATCCCTGACCTTGACTCTGGGTCCTGACATTCAAGAGTAAGACAGCCAATGAGTTTTCCAGAAGCAGCTGTAAGGAAAGGGACTCTGAGTGACAGATGTTAGCTGAGAAGACATCGGTATCTCCAGATTTTGAGTTTTTGGTTTGACTACTAGGAAACATGTCACTATAGAAGCACTTCTTTGCCATTGAATTTGGTTTTGATCTCCTTCAAGTTGCATCTTTTCACTAGATATCCCAGTTGCTTTGCACTAGGTATTAATGAAAGATAAATTAAATGTTTTAGGAATTAAAGTCTTGTTGCAGTTGGAAATAGCCATTCAATATCCACGTGTCACCCAGTGTAAAATAATGCCATTTTCACACATATGTTGAATAATTCATGTTATGTATAGAAATTTCCAAGTTCTATCTATGGAGGCATATATCAATCAGGAGAATGGCATATCCAGTTACATCTTTTCTGAGGCAGAGGATAGACCCAAAGTCATTCAACTGTTTCCAAACATGCAACATTTCAAACTATTAATGCAATGTTGGTTTCCTAAATGCATCATTAAGTACTGGTGTGGACTTACAGGGCTTTTGGTCCAGTTGTGATAAAAGTGGACGATTCTGTTAAGCAGTCAAGTAATTGATAACAGCATTAATTTCCTGGAGGATATATGCAGCTTTCCTTGTGGCAGCCCAAAACTTTAAACTGTGGATTTCATTTATTTGCTGGTTTCTAACTCTCTGCTTAGTGCATGGTTCCTACCACATCCTGGCATTTTGAATTGTATAGTGTACTTAAGCCAAGAGTTGAAAGAATAGTGATGACAACTAACAAATTGCCTTAATAATCTTGTTAAGGATTGATATGGGAAGGGATATAACTGGAAATTAGGATGATAGGAAAGCTACACTGCATTAAATTACACCATGTTAGTAGTTTTTACCATTGCTGTAAGTATAGGCAGCTGTACTAGCTTAATAGACAGTGTTATACCGCAGTTCTCTCTTCCTTCTGTACCCATCATGTTGTTGTAGTGCTACAATGGCTTCTCTGTTTGCCCATTCTTTTTTTTTTTTCTGAAATGAATTAAGACTGTGGAACAAACTCCTTCTTCCAAGGTACAAAGCTCTTTTTTCCCCCCCAGCTTTGAAGTAAGCTGAGCTTTTTTATAAGGTCTGATGCATTCTGTACAGAGGGAAAACAGATATGATGGGTTCTTCCTGAAGATGCATCCTCTCAGTTGAAACACTTAAATGTAGTCCTGTAAAACATCAGGACTCATATAAAAGAAATACCAGTAAATGAAAACATTTGAAAAACAATGCCAAATATATCTGTATTTCATATAGAGCTGTAAATAACTTTGTAGAAAGAAGCAATAGTTTAGTATTCTAAAGCTAGGGAGTCTGCTTTCTCGGTGGAAAAAAAAAAGGACATTACGTATGCTATTGCTTTCTTTACTTGCACATTAAAATGTGTATTTTTACTTGGATTGTGTAGAAAAGCTTTTCATAGAATTAAAGTTAAATTAGTTGTGACAGTTGATTGTGATTAATCACCAGTTTTTCACTGAAATAATTCTGTTTTTCAATGTTGAAAAATAGCATTCCACAAGGAATTATACACAGTGGGAAACATCAACCATATTTTTATAAAATCTGAAAGATGGGAAGCATGTGATATTAATGAATGCTTGTGTATTTTATTTGGAGGTTAGAGTGACCTTTCTTCTGTTACCTTAAAAACAGGTAGTGAGGTGGAGAGAGAATCATTGAAGAATTTTGGCTGAAAGATGACTGGCGAGTCACCATGTCTTTGAGAGTTTTTCATGGTCTCCTGTGATTGTTTGGTGTAGGCACCAAGGGTAAAGGAGAAATACTAAGCTGGACACAAGTGCAGTTTGATACAGGTTTCCATGAAAGAAAATGTTGTGTGTTTCTGAGCATCATGAGGCCTTTAAAAGTTGTTAAAGCCAGAATGAATCCCAAAAGCCATGAAGGAACCTTGAAGAACTCATTTTATGCCCTACTCAGCTTTAGCTTAATAACGAAGAGTACAGTAGGTGAAGAACTAAGTGTCTCAATCTTTCTACCAGGCTGGAGCTTAACATAAGTGTTAACACTGGAAGACCTTTTGTATTTCTGTGACACACAAATCTGCAAGGACTTAAAAAAATTACAAATACTCATTGTTTCTGTACATGCAGAAGTAGTGCTTGGGCACAGATTAAGTATTGGACTCATTTTGAAGGAAGTTACTAAACCATAAAGTATAAAATTCTGACATTTTTCTTGCTAGCAGTTTTTGATACAGGGATTTTTACTGTGCCACAGATAGAGGAGTGCTGTACAGAAGGCATTCAGCTGATATTCTTATTGAGGGTTAAATTATTCCCAGCCTTAGGAAGAAGCTAAATTCCTTGGGATGAGGAAAATTTTCAAAGATTGAGATGAAAGATTTCAAACAAGATCACATTCTGGTTTATAGCTGGTTCTTAATGAGTTTTACTTCATAAGTCTATGTTTTAATTATCTTCTGTGTATTAGCATGAGCCTTTCAGTATGTTTGCGTGTGTTAATTCTTTGAAAAGTTGTTTATATATGAATAATTTTATCTGAATTTTGTGCACATTAATTAGTCTTGTAGGATTTGATTCTCCAAGCATCTGCATAAGTATTTGAGAAATCACATCCCAGTGAAAATACTGCTGCAGCTTACATCTTAATAGAAATAGTAGAACTCATTGGAAAAAATCACATTAAAATTAATATTTAGAAGCATTTTGCTGTCGTTCCCACTTCATTTCGTCAGAATTCTGGTGGTAGTGTGATTCTGATAACTGTGTTAACAACTGTGAAATGCAGGTCATTAGGGAGATTAGGCTGGCAGCCAGTTGGATTGTTATTACCTTTCAAACTTAGGATGCTTGGTAAATTATGAAGTACTGCAAGAGATGTAGCTGTATGTTTTTCATATTTCTTGAAAACTTTTCAGGGATGTTGTGGATGCTAAAACAAACATTTCTAATGCTGCGGTAGGGTTCTTAATTGGATAGAATATGTAACATGCAGCCATAGACTTCCATCCCCAGAAGTGATAAATGATGGTGGTTGGAGTTGCTCTTATGCAAATGTAATTACTGGCAGGAAGAAGCAGCACTTCACTTCATTATGCATTCTGCTTTTGTCTTTTTGGTGGCTTTGCAGCATTATGCTCGCACAGTACTATGACCATCTTTGGTATTTGTTAAAAAAACTGTACCATATTTATGCAGGTATTGAGACAGTTAGCATGTGTTGGTAGGTGAGACATTTGGATGGATATACATTTATACGTGTACATGAAAGCACATATGGCATGCATATACATAATGCTTTGTCTTTCTGCACATTCTGAGAGATACAAAACTTGTTATAGGCAAAATCAGCCCCAAGAGAATCAAACTACAGTGAAAGAACCTTGAAAAACTTATTTGGTGACACCCATTATACTCTGAGTTGCCGTTGCAGAAGCACGTGCTGAGCATTAGACCAGCGTTTGACATATGGCATGCGTCTTTTTTTGCAGCCTTACAAATCCCCTCCCCACGTCTGAGTATGTATATCCAGTCCAACTGCAATAGCTCAGGCACTATGACATCTTCAGGTTCTTACAATAAAGAACATTCTCATAGATCATAGCAACACTTGGCAAAAGTATTTAGTTTGCAGTTAGGGGCTTCTGCAAGTCATCCTTCAACTTGCCAACATTCCTTGGTTTTAGTTTTTCCTTCTTTGTTGAACCAAATCCCCTTTGAAACAAATAGTAGCATTTTTAGTGTAAGTTTTATGAATTCAGGTTTTCAAGCCCTTCTCAAAAGAGCTCATATTTCACACTTACTCTTCCTCTGCAGAACTTTAGGAGGCTAGGACATGTTGCACTTCAGATTTCTTCTTGCTTTAATTTGAGATTAACAGTTCAGAGAATACAAAAAAAAAAAAAGGCACCTTGGCCTGTCTGCTTTTTTAACACTGTTGTGGTTTCTTTATCTATCGTTTTTTCAAGTCATATATAAGAATCTTTGGAATTTTCCTGGTGATTCTGAAAGTTTGGCTTCTAGAGAGGAAGGTTGTTTGGAAGAGCAATAGGCCTTTGAGCCTGTGCTCCAAGTCTTTTTTAGTTAAACACTGTGGATATTCCAGTGCTAAATAAAATGGCAGTGATGAAACTTTTTCTGTACTCCACAGTATGTTTAATTAATAAATTCATTTTGACAGCCTTTAGGTATTTGCCTGTTATGAAAATAAGGATGTACTTGAGGGAATAACTTGAGGCATCTTTTACCTGTATATAAAATAATTTGGACTAATAAATGTAATATTAGAAATCCATAGCATGTGTAAGATTCAGCAATGTAGCTGATACTGTTTTAGCAGTTCTACATCTAATATTTCTGAACAAAAAAAGTTCAGGTTCTTTAAAAAGTCTCTGTTTGAAGGACCTACTCAATCAAGTATGACAAATGACAGGGAAAATGAACAATAAATACTTTTAACAAGAAGTGTGGGAAAGCTGGCAGGTGAAATCTAACAGGGTTTTTCACTGAGATTTAGAGGCATAAGTACCCACATTAGTTTTGAAAATGTTAGTTTTGTCATTTTGGGCTAGATCTGCACCTTGATGCTAAGAAAGTAGGTGCATCTCTAGTGTGCTTGACCCTGAACTCACAGGGCTCCTGTTAGAAGCCCACGTTCCCTATGCGGTGTACAAGAGAATTGGCCATCACAAGGTGAGATCTCACCCACCACGAGCAAGAGCTCGTGTGTTGCTGGCACACCACTTGCATTTAGCTTGAATTAGCCAGCAGGTAGCTCTGAGGGTGGGGTGAGCTGCGGGTTCTCTTGAGTCCGCAGAATTACGGTGTTTTCCACCCCAGCTCCCCAGCCTGTGCATTTCTCTTCTGAAGGTGCATGCCCATACATACTCTTTCTTAACAAACTTAAATAAGACGGGGAATGGAAGAAGCCAGTCTTTCCTTTAAAAATCTGTGTGCCCCCTTTGTGATTTTCCATTTTTTCAGTATGTGGGGACTTAGATTCCACTCTTTAATCCTGAAGGATTCAAACCTATACCTTCCACCTGCACGTGACAAAAGAAGTCCCTGAATCACACCCCTGCAATGGTTGCAAAAGTATGTACTCTTTTTCTTGTCATGGTACACAGTAATGGAATTTGTGCTGACAAAGTTTTGGGCAAAGATGAGAGAAAGCAGAAGAAAATTGTACCCATGCATCTTAAAGGAACTTGGCCTTCCTGGGGAAAGGTCTTTTTGACTTCTCCTTCTGGGAATATTTCACTGTTCCACAGGAAAGAGATTGGAGGTAAAACCAAATTTGTATCCTTCTCCTGAAATGCCACCAGAGCAGTAGGTCGCATTTCCTTTAGTAGGCAGTTTATCCAGTCAATGACAAATGGTCGTCTTAAAATCCTTCAAGGTCTGATTTAATTAAATTTCCTGGCAAAAAACACCCCCCCAAAAAACCCCAACCAAACAAATAATAAATAAACTCAACAAGGTTATGATAGACTTATTTAGGCAGAGGGATGCCTAAAATTTCTGAGTTACAATCAAATGCTTCCAGCTGCTTCATCCTTTAAAAAACAAGATGCAGAAACTGTTTTTTCAGGTATTATGGGACCTCACTTTACACGGAAATTGTGGTTTGCTCCCTCTGTGGAGAGGTGCATGCCTTCAGAGGCTGGTGGCGCTGAGCAAGGATTTTTAGGGTCACATTATGGGAATCTGGAGACCTAAAAGCCATTATGAAGTCTCCATGTAGGTATCCAGCATCAACATTGAGTCTATCCTTCAAACTGTCTTGAATCTCATTGCTGATATTTCATATTCTGTGGTACAATAAAAACAAATGTGGTTTTCACTGGCATTTGTCTTTATAGAATGTGGCAGATGGAAACTGCATCTCTCAAAAGTTTGAAGTTTGTTGTTGTTTTTCTTCATCTTAAATGTCGTGTGGAAATTTATCTGCCAACTTTCAGCTGTCTGGCATAGGGTATAATGGAAATTGTATCTTTGCCAATTTAAGAGTCCCTGCAAGGCATTCCTGACTATATATATTTGCATAATGAAGCATAGCAGCATTTCTGTAGAAAGTTTTTGCAAGATTTTCACTGTAATATATTACAGTTAATATTTAGATACTGGATTGAGATGACCACCTCCAACTCAGGATAGCATTTAAGTGTGCACAACTGAACTTTGTAGGTTTGCTTTGATCTCACTGGCTTGGTATGTTTAAGTACAGTGCTGAATTACTAAGTTCCTCAACTTATGTATTTGAAAATATTATCTGTGTAGTTTTATGGTTCTGGTAGATTGTGAGATATTTCAGTGGAAAAGGGAACTTAGTTTCCTTGAAGCTTTTTGTACCTCATTGGTCTCCAGTTTCTTTTAAGTGTTGGACAGATTAGTTATGATTAGACAGTTAAAATTTTGACTGTAATATATTTTATTGATGTAGAATAATATCAAGAGAGGACGAACCCAAATGTCCTGTATCAGAAAAGAAAAGTAGTACTAAGTCATGTACCCCAGTACAATGCATGCATTCCTGGGTGCAAAATTGTTTAGTTGATCTCTTAGTGTCCACAAATAGATGGAACAAAGGCAAAGACCATTAGAGTAATCTCAGTATTATTTGAACAGCAGTGGGATGCTTTTTCCCAGTGTACCTGGGTCAACATGCAAGTCCCAGAATCCAGTATGTGTCACCTGGCTTTCCATTATTAATGCAGAACCATCTACCATGTGTACATCCCTGAACAGGACTAATGCCCAATAAGAATGCCATATTACTGTAATAAGCTCAAACCCAGTGAAAAGAAAAGGCTGTATATGTGCTTTATAAATGTATTTATCGAATAGAATGTATTTTATCTTAGTTGGAAAATCAGCTTTCAGTTGTAGCAATCATGATTTGACATAAATGAAATTATGTTTTCTCTGTAACAGTAGTACTTTAGCACCTTTCAGAGCTGACAAATTCCTTGCTGGGCTTAAAATACTCTCTGAAAGTATTAATCAACCTATTTTACACAGCATTTAGTGCTTGTAGCTTGTTTTATTGGGCATCACTGATACTTGACATTTATAGAAAGCAATGCCTCTGGTGCACATATTAGTAGCAGTCATTTTAAATGAGTCATCTGGGTATAACTACAGACGTTGGAAAATACCACCTTATCCAACTATGGCATTTAAATGGATGAGGTCACATTGCTTGAAAACAGACATAAAATGACAAAACTAAACCACCGCTCACCCTGCCAGTTCATCTGTGTTGGTATCAGTTAGGATATTGTGCTGTCAGATTTGTAATGGGGTTGCAGGATATGGCCCTTTTGTCTGTTGGTGAAGAAAGGTGTTTTGTTGCATTTTCTCTGATAGTTCTCATGTCGCGTGTGATTTCTTGTTCCATTTAGTTTTGGGGAGGGATTATATAGCTGCTATTGAAAATGATGCTCTAATATAATTTACTATTCACCAGAATAATTGTGAGAGTTGTGCAAACTGCTTTGTATCTCCTCTAACTCCCACCGGCTTGATTAGCAACACATTCACTCTTATATAGGCTGAGAAAGTGATAATTACCTCAGTCTTTATGAATAAAGCTGGGAAAAGTCTTCTTTGACAAGTCATAAATTTGCTGAGAAGCAGAGTTAGATAGAGATCAGAAGTATGTGCATTTTCAAGGATGATTACTGCCAGTAATTTTGACTGAAAAAGAAAGATGATTTCCCCAGATGCTGCAGTGTCTTATTTCAGCATTTTCAAAATTAGATCTGTCCTCTTTCCTTTCAAAATATTTTTGAGCTTTTTACTGTATTTCTTTTTCCTTAAAGAAAACATGTTTTTAAGGATTTAATAACTTGAAAACTAAAGGAAGCATTGCATTTTGGATCAAAAATAATACTTCAGGTTGACCCAAAAAGACATTTATTTCTGTATTATTTTTCAGCATTATCTGTTTCTTTACATTCAAACTCTTCCCCCTTTAAAACTTTTTTTTGTTTACTTTTCGTGTTCAAAACTGTTATCAGTCCAGTTCTAATCTAGAGTTTGTATGAAAAATCACTTGAAAGTTTCCAGTAAAATGGATGTAATTTATATTTCAGAATATATACAATATCTCCACATAAACCAGACAGCTGCATCAGAGTATGTTAGTAGAATATCACACTTTACCAAACAGCTGGTTTATGTTAGCAGCTTTACAAACATGTTCTATAATAATCACATACGCGAGAAGATACATTGCTTCCTCCATTTTCCTGGAGGCTGTTGCAAACCAAGAGTTGGTGGTTCCCACTGAAGTCTTACGTTTTCAGAAGGTGTAGACTCAGCCTTCTGAGGTGGTGTATTCAATTCCTTTTCTGATGCATCACTGGCAGCTGAGCCAGGATGATGCAGTTGTGGGGGTTCAGAGAGGTGTCTTGGTCTCTACAGTCCTGTGGAAGATGGGGATTGACCATACCCGTCACGAATGGAAGCAGGAGTAATTGCTGTGATGTGCTGCAGACCTGTCTGTATTCATTCAGTTGTGTTGTAATTCTGAAGGTTAAAAGGATCACATTGAGTATCAGTTTCTCTTGTATCCCTTCTGATCAGAGAGCCTGTGAGAGAAGAGGGACCCTTGCTTTACACAGGTCTCTGCAATGGCCTGTGAGTATAACTTGGTTGTGTTGCTGAGTGGGTTTTTGGTGCAGAGGTGCTGAAATGGGTGCTTCCTTCTCTGGCTTCACTGGAGCTTGTCTGGCTTGGAAGGGGATCCTTGGAGCTTCTATGCCTAAGGCAGGGATGGTTTGCCATGCTTAACCTCTTCACTCTTCCTGCTGAAACCACCAGGTTTTGTTACAGTGTTTGATTATGTGGATGCAGTTTCTCTTCTGGTAGGTAGAGATTTTTGCGTGCTTAGTCAGCTGGTGTGGAATGCTTGTAACTATGCTGTATTAACTTCCCAATAAATAATTATCTGTTTAACAGCCTCTGCACAGAAAACAGTTCAGATCTCCCTGGGGAACAGGCAAATGATGCTACTCTTTGGTACATTTCAGATATATTTTGCTGCCTATTCTGTTTTCCTGTTTTCACATGTAATCTTTCGTGCCTGCATGTGCTTGTCTGGTTGAGTGCTGTGCAACCAAGAACCCATGAAAATCTTTAATTTAGGGAAAAAAATGCTGTATCAATGCATATCGATTGAGTATGTGCCAAGTGACCGTGTGCCAGCTGTGTGTGTTTGGGCAATGCTGGTGAGTCATCTTGGTGGGCAATATTATTCATGTTCTTGCCTGTTTGTGCTTTTCATTTGTCACCTCATGTCCCACGATGCAAAACCCATGTTTCAAACTTCTGGTCTTCATTACTGACTTTATGGTATGACAAGAAGGTAATGCATCCTTGGGAGGAGACATGGATTGTTTATTTTTTGCAGTTAAGGGAAATAAAAGTGTAGTAAATAATTCGTGCTGTTACTAAGAGCGCTAGGAAACTCCTACCATCTGCAAAAATAAATTTACTATAGCAGAAAGAGTGGTGCATCAGGCTTTAATGCACAGGATTTTTTTTGTACATGCCTTTTTCATGTGTCTTTGTTACACATGCCTGGAGTTGGGCAACTTCAGACAACTTAATTTTGCTCAAAGTTGAAATGGTTGAGAGATTCAGGGGAAAAAAAGATGGAATTGTTGTGCAGTGGCCTCTCCAAGAACAGCGATACCAGCAGTTGTTCAATTTCATAGCAGAAGATAAACACACTCCTGCACACACATTGGGCTGTGCAACCCTGTTCACGTAAACTGTTAATCATTTCCCAGCACAGGGAAAGATGGAGCTGCCACCTTGCCCTGCATCTTTCTGAAGGCTGCAGGAGGAGACATCCTCCTCCCTCTATGCTTAGGGCAGGCTAAAAGTGGGTAGCTTGGTGTTTCCCGATGTACAAGAAAGCATTCTCATCGGTTTGCCAATGACTACAGCCATGGTTTGTCCCTCTTCCCCAGGAAGACTGCCTGTTTCCAGCAGTGTCTCCTTATGTGTTTTCAGAGGTGAAATGTGCTTCTTCCAGCCTCTCTCTCTGCTTTGTTCTTAGGTTTTGTCTGTGGTTATGGCTCTCCCTCCCTTATTTGCTGGTTCTTAGGGAAAGACACTGGCAGTTCATTCATGTATTGCGTGAGGATTATGCTCACACACTCAGCAGGCCGGCACAGCCCTGTGTCTGCTTATACAGAGGTATGCATGGCACAGACAGTGAAGTCAGTGTCAGTTTCCTAATCACACATCTGCCTTCCAAGACAGCACAGAAATGACTTTCAGTTTTGTAAGGGTCCTGTCCTTAAATGTGAACTGCTTTAGGATGGGTTTTCTCCCACCATTAATTTGGAACTTTATAGAGGTTTTGAGGGATGGAGGGAGGGAGGAGAGTGGGAAAGGGCTTTGTAGTGCTCCATCTGTGGTACTCTGTACATCTGTGCATCTTTGTACGATCATAGCATCACAGAATCATTTTGGTTGGAAAACGCCTTTAGTATTTATTTACTGAGTCCAGCCATTAAAACAGCACTGTCCAAACAGCAAAGTCCACCACTAAAACATGACCCGAAGTGCCACATCTCCACATCTTTTAAATACATCTGGAGCTGGTGACTCAACTGCTTCTCTGAGTAGCCTGTACCACAATGCTTTACAACTCTTTTCCTGAGGAAGTTTCTTTCTAATATCCAGTCTAATTTGGGTGTTTCTGGCTGACCATGCAGTCCATACTTTCCCAAACTGAGATGCCTCTTCCTTTCATGCAGGTGTCTGGTAAACTCATGATAACTCCCCAACACTGTTTTGGCCAAATCTCGTAATTCACATGCAGCTTGTCTGGTACCTTGTAGCAGACTGGCCCCTCTCTGTCCAGCCTGAGAGTATGAGTGCTGCTGCTGGTGTCCCTTTGGTGCTGCTCTGGGGTTAAGGAAGAGGTACCGAAGCCTCTCCTGCTCCTTCAGGCTGGGCAGGGGCATCTCCTCCCTTTGCCATGTCCCCTTGCTGCCTGTCCATCCCTCAGCAGGGGCTGGATGTGCCTCCCTGCCACTTTCTGGCACTCCATGGTACAGCTGGCCTGTTGGCCAGGGCATCAGGCCTCCTGCCTCACCTTCAGGTGACTCTCAGCTCTTCAGCATCTGTCTGGGGCCTTGGAGAATTCCTGCATGGCACCATCATGTGTCGGCGGCTTTGACAGCAGTGCAGTTCAGCAGTAGTGGTTACCTCTGTGTAACTTTTAATTACTTTAAATACACAGTGTGTATCCCTGGAACAAACTGCCTGATGCCTCTTAATCTTCCTGTTTATCACTGTTTGCTCTGGTTATCTTCAATATGCCAGTCAAATACTTGAAAAATGTCTGCAGTGATTCTGTAGTATGACTTTTGTAACACAAGCCTTTGATTTCCATAAATTAAGGAATTAATCCTATTTAAATTTGAGCAGCCTGTAGATAAATATTGATCTTAATTTTAAAAAAAATGTTTAGTAATGAAAAATGAACATTATTACAAAAGTGTTACTGAAAATCAGTATTAATGATCCAAGAGCTTTTTGGCTTAGCTGTTGAATCAAAGTCATCCAGACCTGCTGATAGTGGACTCCCTACCTTGCTATCATTGTTTGAGATCATTCTAAATTATTGTTGAATTAGAAATACACTGTTATCATCATAATCTATTATGTCATCCATTGTTTTTTGATAGTTGTGATTCTTCTTCCTAAAAGTACCACAGAGATTTTGTTGTTTTTTTAATTTTGCCAAACACATTTTTTTTCTTGAAGCCTGTAAACTCTTATAGTAGATCTCTTTAGCTGATAGTTTGTGGTTTCTGTGCATCCCCATCTACATCTATGTTCTCTCATTTCAATGAATTATCAGTGACTTGTAAACTAGGAAAAGAATTTCTACATGGTATATAATCTCCTCTAAACTGCTCTTAGTCATACACCTTTTTCAAAAAGTCTTAATTATGCATTTTAACTATCTAATTATGCTTTTCTTCTCACCCCAGTACTTTTATTATTTTCAGCTTAAATTTTTCCCTAAACATTAATTGTTCTGACATCTCCTGTCTAACATACAGGTTTCTAGTTCTGATGCAGACACAATTATCTTCTCTTCCTACTTCCCATCTTTAGGAATTTCAAATAAATTAGTTTCCTAGACATTGATTTTTTTTATTTTTTTTTCGCTAGATGACTATTCATTTTTTCTGTCTAGCCATTCTCCCTTTCTGCTGAGTTGGCGGGCACCTGGGTTGTCAGCCTTTTTCCTTAAGAACTTGGGCTATGTCCCATACAGACACACCCTTCTGTCTTAGAGGGTTGCTAACACATCTGTTTGCTGGGTTAATCTTGGAACAAAGGGAAGCCTAATGTTTGATGATCAATGGCGATTTGGGAAGATGTGCGATAGGGAACGGATGTCACATCCAGATATTCATCCCAGTGCATCCCTGTGCTGGCCCACGGTTCCAGTTTATCCGAGTTGGAGCCACACCAGCTGGCTTTTATCCAGATGCCAGACATTTGTCTAAGCAGGGGATGGAAAACCACTTGGCACTATGAGAAGTGACATATCTCATCACACGAGCGTTACCACAGCCCAGGCCTCTCCAGTCATGCCTGTGGCTTCCTGTGGGAGCAGTGGTGGGTGAAGGCAGCCAGGCACAGGCTCTCTGTCTTTGCCCATTGCCCTGTGGACCTCAACAGCTTCAATGATTTCATCCTAGGCACAAATCTTTGCTCAAAATGGCTGACCACTGCATTTTGTACAGACCGTACCCAGAATGGGCAGGCTGGAGCTTAGCTGTCACTTCACGAGCTTTGGTTTGCACAAAACACCTGTGCTTCTGTAGCACAGCATTTTGCACAGCAGCGATAAGCACTCGTGTCTCCGTACGCTGCATTGCTTGTGAGTGGGTAGTATTTCCCAGCTGCGGGGAGTTTTATTGAAATTCCATGATCATTACAATTTCTGCAGCTGTGCTGTTGCCTTTGAGAGGTTTGTCTTCTCTCTTAAAGAGAAGCCCCACCAAAAAAAAAATCCTCTGTCTGCCATGCTTTCCTCTCAAGCAAATAATGTGTTTCCTTTGTAATTTCCCATTTCAGGAACTCCTGCATGCTGTGGTGGGAGAGGTGCCAGCGAGCACTCTGGGCGCTTTCCTGCTGCAGGCAGGGGCAGCGCGGCCGAACAGGGCGGCGACACGGGGAGGATGGCCTAGAGAGAGCTCTGGCAGAGACCCAGCCCTTGGCTGGCAGAGCTGAGGGTAACCCAAGGAGATACACGGCTGCAAAAGTAAGTGGGGCAAGGGAGAACGAGAGAAACAGAAGTTGCAGCCTGTGCTGCTGCTGCCCCTGTCGTGCTCAGGGTGGTGACAGCGCTGGCATGTGGGGGCGCAGGGCAGAGGGGGCACGGCATGCACTGCAAGGTATGGAGCTGTCCATCTGAGTGCAAAACAAGCTGTATCTTCTGAAAATGAGGCTCTTTCCTCCTGGATCTGAGTTAACTTTGGGTCTGGAAACTTCCGCGCACTCAGAAACAGTGACTTCAGAATCACAGAACCATTTAGGTTGGGAAGGACCTTTAAGATTCTCGAGTCCAAATGTTGACTTAGCACCACGACATCCACCACTAAATCTTGTCCCTAAGTGCCATATCTAAATGTCTTTTAAATACCTCCAGTGATGGTGACTCAGTCACTTCCTGTTCCAATGCTTGACAACTCTTTCTGTGAAGAAATTTTTCCTGATGTCTCATCTAAACATCCCCTGGCACAGCCTGAGGCCATTTCCTCTTGTCCAGTCCCTTTTTGCTTCAGAGAATGGATTCATTAATGCATTTGTCTTCATTAAAAAAAAAAAAAATTCTCCTTTGTACTACACCTTGCCTGCCGTATTACAATTGTAAAAAAATTAAATCTGTAGTGACAGTGCTTGGGGGTGGAGGGCTAAGGTTTAAGTTGTGTAGACGGCTGCGCAAGAGAAACTATGGGAAGAAGCCTGAAAAAGAGGGAAGAGACTGTCTGTAACAGAGTGAGTAGCTTCAGACTTTCTTTTTTTGTTTCATTTGGTGGTTTTTGTTGTTATTATTCCAAATAAACCTCAGACCTCTTTTTCTTTTAACCGTGGAAATATTTGTTTGGACCCCGGTGTCAAAGCAAGCAGAAGCTTTAAACTTAATAGTTTTGTAAAAGGTAATAGGGGAAATAGGAGGTTGATTTTAATGGGACAAGTAATCTTCTAGCACCTTCACGTTTGCATTCTACCTCAAATTAATGATAGAATGATCTGAGGAATGAAGTCGTCTTGTCTGAAGACAATGCAATCATGTTTTTTCTGCTTTTTTTGCCTCCCAGACTCTTGCTCCCCCATTCATTTGGCTCAGGTCCTCCCCCAGTTGTAGATTCAGTGAGCATCCTCAAGTACAGTGCTCAGTATGATGTTCATGGCCTCTCCTAGCAGGGTCACATCAGCAGAAAGCTGAGAGGTTCGTGGTACATTGTGTTGTTGTCAAAGGGGAGCTTGATGGGTCAAATTTCTACATTTGTAGCCAGCTTGCACACTGATACGTGCACCAGTTCACTGGGTCTGTGTTCAGGCTGGACTGGCTTGCTGGGCAGGTTGTAGTGGGCAAAATGATGGTGGATAGCCCACTTACAGGATGTAATAATACAGATATACAAATACAATCTTTATTAGAATCATACAATTATTAAGATTGGAAAAGACTCTTAAGATCATTGAGTCCAGCCCTTAGCCCAGCACCACCCTGTTTACCACTAAACTATGTCCCCAAGTGCCACATCTGCACACCTTTTGAACATTTGTCGTTCATACTTGAAAATAAAGTAGCCTTAGTTCTAGGCCATATCAATGTACAAATTTTTTCAAAAGCACAAAGGACACTGTGCAGGACCAGAGATGGCAATATCTTTTTGAACCTTATTTTACAGCAGTTACTGAAATTTGATTTTATAACTTTGTTGGTCTAGAGTGAATAGTGGTTGGGATGGTTAACTGGGGAGCAGCATTCAAAACTGACCAAGAGAGCAGAGCAGTCTCCCTCCCTTCTTCATGCTCTCATTCCTAGGGAAAGCTGGTAGCCAGACACCAAAGGTGAAGGCAGGCTAGTGAGGAGCATATTTGAGGGGACCAGGGGAAAGTCAGAGATATAGTTATCCCTGCCAATATTAGCATGCCATTTTTTTTTCCCTCCTTAAAATGTTTTAGCAGCAGAAATCATCTGCTTTCAGCTTGTCAACTTGCTGCTGCGACCTTGAAAATATCTGCTAGTTTTAGTGAATGTTTCAGATGGCTGTAATAGAAAATATGCCTGCAGTGGGTCTGGGGAGGGTGTTGTCACCTGCCACGGTGGAAAAACAGTGCTTCTGGGTGGCAGTTATGCTTCTAGTCCCAGTAAGCCATGACCCTTATCCCTTGCCTGGGTTTATGTGGCTGCACACATTTAAAAAAACTCCATAGTCTCCATTTAGCATCAAGTGCAGCAGTCCGGATGAAGCACGGGTCACTACGTAGCTGTGCTTTGTTCTGCATGGGCTCAGTTCAGAATCTCTCTCCTGTTTGAAACTCGTCTGGGAGGACACATGTAATTGCCTGCAGGATCATTTCTCCTCCTTGCTGGCTGCTTCCAGCAGCCGTGTGTGACAGCAGGGAAATGCTCCATGACAAGTGGAGCCAGGCCAGTGCTGGCCATCAGACCATGGTGAATTGAACCTAGATTAACAGAACCTTTTCCTGCAAGAGCCGGAAATGATCATAAAGTGTGCTTCATGAAGATGTCTCCTTAAGATTTAGTTTCTCCAGAGTAGCTTTCTCGTGATAAGTTCTTGATGAACTCAAATTACTTGATAAATAATAGGTAATATGAAATGTAAATTATATTTTACAGAAATGAATTTGTTTTCCTTGCACAATGTTCTTGAAGAAGAGAATAATTGTTGTTTTGTAAAACTCTAGTGACAGGTCAGATGATACTTTATTTGTGGGGCATTTCTGAGGTCAACTAAAGTGAAGATGTATTTTATCCAGGGTCTTTATTGCTTCATTTTTAAGTGTAGTGTCTCATAAATGGAATCAACTGTTTAGACCTTTCCTAGGGAGAAAAATGTGGATTTTAAGTGTGGGCACAGCTCTGTAGACTTTTTTAATAATTTAAATGCCTTGGTTTCATGCTTATTTGGCTTTTCTGCCAGTATTGATACCATCATTTATTTTCTGATTTTAGCCAGTTCGTATAGAATGTCTTAAAGGTAAATCCCCAAACCCACAAATACTACTGTTCACTGAGGTGGTAATGAATGTTTTCTGTTTATGTATGATCTCACTAAATTTATGTTGTAATGTTAAAGGTGATCTTTAGCAAAATCCACTAGCAAAAACATGAGAGAAGCAGCTGTTGTATTGAAAAATTAGCACGTAAAGTGTCATTAAAATAATGATAGAGGTTCACAGAGTTGCATTCTAAGTGCTAATCATCCTATCTTGTGGATGAGTTGACTGCTGTGCCTTACTCCATGGTGCTTCATGGGTTTGGATGATTGGCCTAAATTATTCGGTAAAAAGCTGGAGGTGGTGGAAATAGAAGCACATATATGCGTAATGTGTGACATCTGCCTAATATCTGCCTGCTGAACTCATCAGCTAAATTAACATTTCCTTCTCCATCCTTGATCTTTGCCACTGTTGCTGGTATGTGTAAAGTACTCTCCTCTCTGGGTTGTCATGAGGATTTTCAGCGTACTGGCTTGAATTGGCGGGAGAAGAAAAAATTACGATGGACTGGCGACATTCTAAGTTGTATGGGGGACCAGCAAATTACCAGGGTTGGAGTTACTTTTTGGCAAGCTAAAATGTCAACATGAAGAAATGATGATTCACTAAGATTGATCAAGGGACCTGTAATTATAATTATAATCCAGAATGGCTTTTCTCTGTTAGTTTAGCCAGGTTTTCATAAAGGAACTGGGTCAGTCAAATTGGCACCCATACCTTTACAAATCTGTACTACTTCTTTATCACTTATCTGCTCACATAAAAGTCATTGTTCCCCTTGTACACTGGAAAAGACTAAAATTTGTGTAAGACTGGAGTGTAGTTGCAAAGAACGCATGAATGGTTGCAAAGTCTTTAAATACTAACTAGTGAATAGAAGCAAAATTAAGGTAATAAATTTGGGCTTTTTAAAATGGAAAGCCACTACCATGGTGGTGTTTGTAGATCAGTGTCTGTATGCATGAATGGGTTGCAGCCTCTTCTTTTTCAGCACTTTGATGCACTTTATTAAACTTAGGTCTATTTTGAAGTGTGTATGAGCATGCAAAAAATCTTTAAGAAAGGCATGGTAGCCCACGTGTCTGGGAATTTCAAAATAGATTATGTGTTTGTAACAAAATGCTGGACAATCTTTTATGGCCTTTTTATATCAAACTGCTGTTTTTCTGAAATTGCCGTTGTTTTGTGTTGTAAACATTTATTTTTATGAGCTTTATGAGAATAAATGTTACAATATTTTTTTTAAAAGAGACTAAAATGATGAATGTGTGACTTCCAGTATCCAGTTTTTGATTCTTTCCTAGAAGCTGTGTGTCAAACTTGCAGACAGCCGTGCTCACTGCAGTTTGCCAGGGTATTCAGTGGGAAGCTGCTACAGTAGTGGCCTGTTTTGTTATAGCTGCATTTAGGAATGTGATACTAAGTGCCATATTTTAGAAATGCTTTTAGAAATGATGGCATATAGATTCGTGATGGATTTTTGCTTATTTTTCCTTAAATTATAAAACATAATACAATATCACCACGCAGGGAGATGTATTATTGTACATGTTATATAAATGTACATGTCTTGACTTTCACAATGCACTTAGAGAGCAAAAAGCCCTACATGTGCCTGAATAGCTGCAAAACCAGGGCAGGTAGTCCCACTTTGGGAGAGCATCCCAAATCAGGACAGCATCCAGCCCATGTCTGAATCTAAAGCATTTTGCTAGCTTTAAAATCCCACTGCCTTTTCATTTGGCTTTAACAGGCACAAATGATCCCTTAAATTGACATACTTTTTCAGAGCAGGGTCTTACAGAAAATTATTGCTTTTACTGTTGCTGTAGTAGCCAATCTGACTAAACTGAAGATGTCCTGGCAATATCAATGAACAGAGTAATCCCTTTGTGTTTAACTTTCTTGTTTTAACTTCTGATTTAATTTGAATAAATCCATTAGAAAAGGATAATGGGAACATTTTATTCTTTATCATAATCTTTATTGAAAAGAACATTTTGAAGTAACTTATATTGTGTGTATGAAACATTACATATATATGGGTCTTGGCATGAACTTGGGGAATAGACATTCTTTGATCTCTGTTGTCGTTTTATTCAACTTCTAATTAACTTTTTACATGCAAGTCTCAGTAGACTTTCGTACTGGAAGCAATGGGAGCAATCCTGAGGCTAACCCACTCCGTGAAAAAACCATGCTAGAGAGAAAAAAATGTACAAAACAATGGTGGTTAAAGAAATAATTTCTCTACCAAGATCTTATGTTCACTTTGTTTTAAGTTGTCATTGACACTTACATATTTTTATTTCATCCATATAATGCCAGCAGTAGCACTGTCATTGTTATGTGTGCTTCTCTGCTAAGCAGAATATTAAAGAAAGTATCTGAACCAAAAAAATTCCTACATGGTTGCAAAAGTATTAAGAATTTTGTTTCCTGAACTTCATACCTTGTTTTCAGTTCCCATTCAGGTTCCTTGAGCCGGTGATGGTGACAGAAAATAAATACAGCTCTCACTATCTCCCTTGTTCATTTGTGTCTCACAGGGAGAAACATTAGCCTGGAGCAGAGGAGACAGTTTGGGAAGGGAAGCAGTAAAGTATTAGTTCCTGCTATGATATTGGTGTCTTTGGTGTTTCTTGCCAAGTCACTTTCTCCAGTGGTTTCTGTGTTGGCCTTTTGCTATTAGGAGTAGGAACTCAAAGCCAAGGACTTCCAACATCTGTGTGATTTCAAACCACGCTGCTTCAGTTGTACTGTGTAGTTAGCAAAGGAAATATAAATTGTTAGAGGAGCTTGGGAGGCAATTAAGGAGGAGTTGAGAAGTGGGAGTAGTCTCTCCTGATTCATCCTCCCCCATACTGTTAGTTCCTTTCCTCTTCCTCCGCAATCTGATGTCGTTTGGTTTTGCTCTTCTCTCCCTTTTCCTTACTTGACACACACCATCCTATGCATTGCATGTATTTATTTTCTGTTATGTTTTCTGTCAGGCCTCATCTCCTTTTTTTATTCTTTCTATTCTGTATATGCTCTTAAAATGTATTGACCCTTCAAAGGGAAGGAGTGTGGACTCAAAGAAGCAGGCAGAAGGAATGCTGCTATGGAACACGCGAAAGCACGGCTTTGTTCAGCATCCCTCACCTCTCGTCTGACCTTACACAGCAATATGAAGCATGGGAGCTGCTTTCAGGGAGCTGTTTGGTGGAAGCGTCTTTTGACAGAGAGAAAACATTTTTATTATAAACTCTGAGGCAGAATGGGTTCAGAAAGCCTAGGGTCAGTACCACCAGCTCAGCTGCCCTGCAACTCCCTCAAGGACAAGTCTGCTTGGGTTTGTACTTCACATGGAAATGGCAGGTGACTGGCAGCTTTGAACACCCATAAACCTCGTAGACAATGAGCTTATTATTATTTATTCTCTTAAGGCAAGAAGACAGGAATAGTAATGGAATTTTTGTGGAGTATGAGAGACAGCGGGAAAGTGTTAGCAAGATGTTTTATAAGCCTCACAAAGAATAATTCAAGTGAGTCCTGTATTATGTATAGTGAAAGGTGGGTTTTTTGCTGGTAGACCACTTTAGGTGGGTTTTAATGTGTTTGTTTTTCAAAGTGATTGATGGGAACCCAGGTTATTTTTAAAGTACATTTAATTTAGACCAAGCAATCTTCCCCTCCTCGTCCCCGCCCTCCCTGCAAGACTTTTGGACCAAACAGGTTCTATTTATTTGTTTATTGCAAACTCTGCAACAGCTTCTTGGGTCCCCAGGAGTTCTTCCTTCTATTTGATGCTCACACAGCACATTCACCACTGATTCTTGTTACCAGCCTGTACTGTCTGCACTCTTCCATCCTCTACACCCTGCCCTGCTGATGCTCCCACCCCCTTACATACTCATGCACTCCCACAGAAGGTAGATGCCCTTCCTCCATGGGTCTGCCTCTCTTCCCCATGCTTTCCTCTCAAGGAATGCACCAGAGAAGCTGAAAGCACATTGAGCTGCCGCTGTCCATCAGAGGAGTAAACAGTCCTTGTTCCACAGTCAACCGTTGTCCTAACTCCTGTTAGGAAATGTTTTCAGAAGCATTTATATTTCTAGCCAACCAAAACCAATGCATATCTTCGAGCTCTTGTGAGAGCTGGAAGTCAGAATGTGTTTGCTATGGAGGGCAGAAACTTGTTCTTTTCAAGCTGTCAGGGCAGATGATGGTGCCTGTTATTCTTAATGGCGTTATTTTTCTTTGTTTAGATACTTAGAGGTATTGTACACATTAATAACTAGATTGTGGTAAAGGCGTAATTTGTTCTTAAGGGCCTTTCAAGATGTGTGTCACAGTAGTGTGTGATCTTTCAGGGCTTGACAGATAAAGGTTAAAAGCCACTGCCTCAATCAACAATTCTTGTGAGACTCAGTGGCTTGCTTTGCTGTTTTCACAGTCTAAATGAGTGTGTTCAACTCAACTCTTTGACTCTGCAGCAAAACACCTGCTTTGTGCAATATGGAAATCATAGCTTGGAATAGCTGCAATCTTTTAAATACCAGTCATTTATTGAAATACCTTAAAGATGAAATTTCTTCTATCATCTGTAAGACATCGTGCCATGGTTGTTGATATAGATACTGTCCTCTGTGTTTTCTTGTTGATTTGGTCAATAAAATTCCAGCCGTGCCTGTGGTTGTTATCTTCTGCTTGATAGGGGTGGTGCTGCTGGTTATATGTGCTTCCTGGCATGGTTAATAAGATATTGTTGTCGCCTGGATTTCTAAGCTGCAGCAAGTAATTGAAAGCATTTTGCTCCTCGCATGCATAGGAATGTTTCTCCCTTCCTTCTCAATGGCAGTTTACATTAATGTGTACTGTATTCTGCACCAGGCTCTCCTTTTAGAGACTTCAGATAATGAAGGAAATAGGAAATAGTGTCTCTGTGAAATAATGATGTGGCCTATCTTTCTTAACTTTCTTTTTTCAGAAGTTTAGTACAGATATATTCCACAGCCTGAATAGTGTGCGGATGTTAATATACTTAGCACTTGATTGGGTCTGAAATCTTACACACCATGTCTTATTAATAGTTATATTCTACTTTGGCTCTTAAAATCAGTTTGGTTTCCCTCAGTCTTTCATTATAAAAACCTGGACAAGGCACAAGCTAGCCATGATAGAGTGATCTGGACTCTGGCATTCATCATGCTGTTGGTCTGCCAAAACAAGGGGCTTATTTGACCTTCAGAATGTGGCCAGTCTGGAAGGTCTGAGATTTTGCCTTAAACATCATGCAGAGTGAGTCCTTTAGCTGCATCAGGTTGATTGAACTTTTTTTTTAATATGTGGTATTTCCTGTTATTTTCAATTGCTTTCTGCTTTCTATTTTGAAATTATTTTATGAATGTAGTAAATCCATTGTTAAAACTAAATATGCGTGCACACAACATATACGTGTCATGATAGATCTGAAAATGCTGGCAATGTGCTGGTAATACACAGAAGATTTAATAATTGCATCACCATTACTGTAGTGTTGGGAGAAAAAGTTGAAGTAGAATTTTCCCACTATGAAAAAACTAAATCCATGTTTATTCTTCTCGCAGTTGTGGCAGGCAATAAGTTAATGCTGTCATTGTTCCTAGGAAATTCAGAGCCAAAGACATTGTGAAGGTACAACTGTGAATTCCTAAAAGAGAAGGGGTCCTCGTTAAAAGGCTTGGGAGATTTCTGCATAGGAAGATGAAAAATTATTTGTCTGCCTTCTTGAAGGTTATGGGGGTATAATTTTTCATGTATGCCTTACATTCATTTGTATTTATTTCTTTATTGCTGTATTTTCCACAGGACTGCAAAAAGCTGATTCAGACATTGACAAAGTTGCATGTAAGCAAAGATGTGGGCAAGTAGATCTAATAATTACCATTTTACAGAATTTGAGAAATACTGAAGACAGTGAACTGCTTGCCCTAAATAAGCTTTGAGATTAAATAGGACCCAGGAGACACTGGCAAATAAAGATTGTTTGACAGGTTAAAAGCCTTGCTGTGAAGAACCACGTGCATGGATAGATGCTGTCTGGAGCACAGAAGGTGGCCTAGGCTTTATGTGAGCTTTAAGTAAGACAAATATGTATATATTGTTTTGTCATCTTGACATCTCTTTTGTTACTACGCTTTGTTCCCACGTCTAAAAGCACACAGCACTTTATTTAAAAAGACTCTTACTCTTCACTGTGTTCAAACTTGTCGCATCTTCCGAGAACAATGAAGTTTTGCTGACAAGTGAAGTTAGTCTAAATTACTGCACAGTCTCTGTGGATATATTGAGTAGACTCTTCCAGGGCAGGGGCTGAAAGTAGGACAGTATTTCACAAGGCCATGAGGAAGGTGCCAGGTTTATGGCCTGACTCTTGAAAGAAGTGCAGTCTGAAAAATCTGTTTTTCACTAAGCCTGAGCCGTGCCAATTTGGACTAATGTGCGTCATTTGGACTATAAATAAGAGGGAAAATCCCACTGGCATGCCAGTGTAAATACACTGATACTGGTATGATGTTTATGCAACTCCTAGTGGCAGGTTAGAATTATTCTGTAAGTCAAATAAAGCTTGTTAGTGGGATTAAAAAGAATAACTATAATACTGCAAATGTATACATTACAAAGATAGAAAAGTATGCTTTACTCTTAATGTTGTTCTCACTAGAGTTAAACTTGTGGAAAGTTTTGCTTTAAAATTAAATGGATACTCCACCAAGTGAATATCCTAGTCAGTGTGTACACTGTGCTTCCGTGACAAGATCAGCCAGTGTTTGTGCTAAGTCATGCCCAGTAAGAAGAACTGGTAGGATCGAAGCCTAAAGCAGTAGGCTCAGTAATCTGTGTGGTTTCTGGAATGAACAGTATACATGTGAGATATTCTTTGTAAGGTCTTCTGAAGAGTGGAAGAATGTTATTAGGAGTAATAGAGTGACAGTTAAAGCAAAGAAAGAAAATTGCAGACTGATGGAGGGAACTATTTTCCAGCTGTGAGACTTGATGCATCCTGTGGAGCAGCTTCCAGAGGAAGGCGATGAAGATGTCATCACTAGAGACACTTGCAGACACAAATAGGCTGAAAAACACATTATGTAATTTACTGCAGATAGCATTAGTACAGCTCTCGAATTGAGGCAGCATAACTAACCTCAAGAAGAAATTACCATTTCTGACTTCTTGATTTTGGAGATAGTATCGTGACTTTGCTTATTCCTGTTTTTCCTGAAGCAAACTAAACCCGGGTTTTCTGAACAGTTTAACATATTTTACTTATTTTTTTTTTGCAACTGGAATGACAGTCTCAATAGCTCAGCTATTAACCTGTATCATTGGCTTCCCCCAGCACACCTGCAACTAGCTTCTGCTTTCCCTGGCATGCAGTAAAGAAGTTCCTAGTTGACATCCTCTCTTCCCCCAGTCCCTGCCAGCTGTAACGTCAGCAACCTGGGCAGATGTTCCTGATCTGCTTTGTGTTGCAGTCTGCACATGTAGAAGATGGTAGGTAACTTCCTCTCTGCTACTTCCTAATTTTCCAGCAGTCAGACTATAGGGTAAGCCTCTACTGAAAAAGCACAGGCACAGCTGATGCACAAAGACATTGCTGTTAAGATCTGCTGGTACAGTGGAGATGCCATGCCCAGCTCAGATGACCAGTATTTATTTCTGGTGTTGGATTTTAACCACAAATGTAACACAGATCATACCACACATTGCGTTTGGTGGAGTGCTGTCAGCCAGGAAGCCAATTGCCTTTTGTCCCAAGGAGCCACAGTGGTGGGCAGCCACAGCGGTGAGGAGCACGGTGGTGTAGCTTCAGGGCATCATCCAGGAGCCACGGGATGTGGCTTGGCCCCTTTTCCCCTTATCAGCTACTGCTGTCTTCCCAGCCCACCCAGGAATGGGTAGCTGAACCAAGGGTAGAGAATAAAAGGTAATTCTAAGGTAACTGATGCATTTTTAAAGTTAATAGCTGTTCATAAAAGTGTTTTTCCATGAAGTGTGGCATTAATGCCATCAGGTTTTCTCTCCCTCAGTCTCTGCCCTAGCTCAGGTCTTGCTCCTTTGGTAAATTCCCTTTTCCAGTAGCCTTGTTGGAAGTTTTTATCATCTTGTTGGCATTGGTGTACATCTGTCAAGATTGGCTCAAATATTCTTGAGGGATGCTGATTTAGCATTTACCAGTATTAAAGTAATTGAATTTATTAATTATTAGAACTTTGTAAAGAAAACAGTTTTCAATATATATTTTTCCCAAAAAGCTAATGTGTGGCACTTTCATACAATGCCAGCACACAGCAGTACATCAGAGCTACGTACGTGCAAGAAGGACAACAAAACCTTCCTATGGACCGGGGTGTTCAGAACAAAATTGAAGCTTGAATATCTGGAAATGCTTCCTGTCAGTGGTATCTGTGTCACTTAGGAATTTCCTTTTAAATGAAAAGGTTTATAGCCTCATCCTCTAGAATAAGGTTTTCTGCAGAAGTTGTATGTACAGAAAAATCCCAGACTGTCTCAGAAAAGAAAATAGTTTATGTCCCCAGTTTCTTCAAGCTTTTTTATGCACCAAGCCTCTTCAATTTCTAGCTGCTCTGGGTAAGCCTCACACATATCACTTACGTGACGCCTGTAGTATTTCCATAAACAATAAACAGCAGCTCAAGACAATAAAGTGAAACTCAAGTTGAATTTTAAAATTATGTAACGATTCAGCGATGATTCTGGTTTATGGCATTCGTGCTTGATGCTGTATAAACAAAAAGACATATTTATCAGATTTGAAGTAGTTTGTGGTTGGGGTATTATTTAAATAGGATTACTTCTTTATTAGATCATCCACTGAAGTGAATTTCACCATATGCTAATATCTCTCCAGACACATTTTGAGCTTTCTGCAGATCCTGCATGTTTTAAATGGTCTTGGAAAGTTCTGCATTTTCATGAGCAAAATAGCTTTGGGAGGAGATCAGAGTACTTAGTCATTTAGGAAACCAAGCATTTCCATTCAGGTGCCTAAGCACAGGTTAGGAAATTAACTTTGCACGAGCAAACTTGGAGGATATTCAGATCATTTTTCAAACGGTCAAGCTTGCTGAGGTATTGTAAGTATCAATACAAAATGGATTCACAGTTATGCATAATTACAGTACCCTACTTCTCTTGCTTCTAGATTAAAACTGAGCTGCTACTGTAATAAGTAACCATATAATTCAGAAAAAAAAGAGAATTAAATTTACATAAAGTATAATAAAATTGAATAAATTTTCACTTTAGAGGGACAACACAGTTATTCATTGGTACTATAACTGCTAAAATTAAGTTTCTAAGAAAACCAGAGACATGTCTACTAAATGTGGAAAAGAAAATTACCAGAGGAGTTATTCTAACTCTTTCTTCTCATAATTCTTCCATGTCACACACACCAGCAAATGTTACTTATGGAAGCATTTGAAACTCTATGTTTTCTTAATAAAGACTGCTGGAGAGCACTGAGCACACAATTTGATTATAAAGGATTAAGATTAAATACATCCATATTTGTCCTACGTGGAGCCTAGTCTATTAAGGACTACTTTACATGCAATGCTTAAAAAATTTTAGATAGTTCTAAGCACTACTCTGAAGAGCAGCGTTGCCATTTCAAAAATCAAGTCTCATTGGAAATGACTGAAGCCATAGCTCTAAAATGAACTTGAAAAATTATTATTCCTCTGCACCAGTAGGAGAAATAAATGCTTTCTTTCATGGTTGGAGCTCCCATAACATATCTGAAAGGGTTAGCATATGGGCAGAGCAAATTGTTGACATTTTGTTGTTTCGTGAAGCATATACATTCAAAATGTATACATTATAAATCTGGTGAAAAAGGCTAAGGCAATTTAGTCTCTTTTTTCAACAGTCTGTAGTCCCTCATGCTCTGACACAGCTGTAATGACGTTTTAGTAACCATGAATGTTCCAGGATATTAATTTTTCTCTAAACTTTTGCATTATTTAAAAGCAAATCTTACAAAAACATCCTCCTTTCCCAGGAAAAATACATTCTCTGAGATATTTTTTTGTTACTGTTGTCAGAGCGAGCTAGCAAGACTGAATGATTGTGTAGCTGGGAGTTTGGATACTGTCTGTGAATGTGAGATTGGGTTTCGAGTCCCTGGTCCAGTAAGTGTTTCAGCTTTCTTACAAAATTGGAGATCTTTAGCAGAAAGGTCTGAGTTAAAGAGGAGAGTCAGTTGCTGCAGGAATGGTCCTAAAAGTTCTACCAAGACTCTTTGAAAGCCTTCCTCAACTTCAGAGCTTCTATAAACCACAGGCATCAGTGGATACATGTTTATTTTTATCTGTAAAAGCCTCTAGCGGCAAGCAGTGGAGATAATAAAGAATACTGTAGCTCAGAATTTATCAACTGTCATTGGTATGATACTGTGCAAAGAAAATACGCTTTTAGATAAAGCTGAGCTTTATGCCATTTAAAGATAAAATTCAAGATAGGTTTCAGATACAGGAAGTATGAGAACTTATGGTATTTTGTGCTGTACTGGCAGGATTCATAAAAATTCGTGTCTTTTATTGAAAAATATTCTCCTTTATAAAGTTAAGGAGCAACAAATTTCAGTGAATGGAATACTACACATCTGGGAATGCCTGAAGTAACAACTGCGACTCTGGTGCTTTTATTTTTTGAGGAACTAATCTTGGGGATGTTCTTCTCTCAGTTGCAACCAATCCTCTTGACGATTTGTGGTGTTGCCAGTCTCTACCTCTGGACAGATATGCGATTCTCCACTTGTCTGAGGTGCATGCTATGGTGTAAACAGCAACACATGAAGTTGGTCTTACTCCTGTACACTGAGACAGCTGGAGGTTAGCCAGCTGAAGATGTAATGTGCTTCTTTGAGGAGTTGTGGGACTTAGTGGATTCTTAGGAGATTCTTCATAGTGGGGAACATTTGAGGAACACCTCTGATTTCACTTGCTTGGGTTCTGAAGTCTACTTGGGACCTACATGGTCATGCTCTAAAATGGTTTAAATTCAGTTTTTCCTTGGCCAAAGAACGGCTTGTTCTGTGGTGAGGCATAAGCAGAGCTGTCAAATAATGGAGAATGAAAAACCTGAAAGATGGAAACTGTTCGCCCTCATAATGCTTTCACATCTGCTGTTGAAAAAATTTAAGACAGCTTTCAAGCTCCTAAATATTAGAAAATTCCTGTACAAATGTACAAATTTGATGCCACATTACTTTCCCTGCTCCCTCTAATGCAGGTTTTGCAGTAGGAAAGCAGGTACAAATGGTGACATAGAGCTGAGAAGGAGCAGTTTTGTTGGAGGGGTGAGGTACCACAGTGAAACATCTTCACATTTCCTCTCCTTGTAGGAGGGGCAAAGTGGCAGCTGCAGAGTTGTTCAGGTGCTGCTCCCAGTGAGGTGGGAAGAAGTTTCCCCTTTGTATCAAACAGGATATAGCTGTGCCTAGTCACCTTCTGGGGCCACCTGGTGCTGCACAGGATTTGGACACATTTACTGGGTTCAGCAGTTACTGCATGGACATGTGGCAGCAGAAGTGAAGGAAACACCCTCTATCCCCTTTTGAAGATTTGAAGGAGGGAGTGCCCTTAGGCTTTACCACATCTGTAAACAACATTCTTGTGTCAATAGCTTTCACAGCCCCCAAGAGAGACACGAGAATGGTTCAGCGGTCATAAACTGCCTGAAAAGTTGAATGTCTAGACTTGACTGTAGAGGAAGTATCTTTAGACCTTCCTTTCATTCCCTCTTATGTGCCCCCAGTGAGTATCCTTCAAAGGATATTAAACTAAATACGGCAAATATCTAAAAGATTTCATATGGTCATTTTGCTGACACAGTACCAGGCACTTTAGATCTATATATCTGCACACAGTGTCCAGTGTATAATCTTTCTGGGGTTACATTACTGTTCTTTGTTTCAGTCTGTAGAGTCCTTAGTCTTGGACGGATGCCCCACCTCTGTATAGTAAGAGCAATGCAGAATGATGTAAATGGGTCACAGCATGGTCCCTAACTCAAAGAATGAATCATTCAGTTACAGGATAGAGGTGCCACCAGGTTAAAAATAGGGAGGAAAGTTCAAAAATAGCTGTTTATCTGCCACACCAGCAAAAGGCAATAAACCTACAGTAACAGCTGTAAGCAGTAGGAGTATTTGCCTGTCCACTTAATCATTATCATTTTAGTCTTTGATGGTATGCAGGGCTTTGAAAGGATGATGTATAAGCTACTGTTAGTGGTGTTTGGAGCTGTTTCACGAGGGCGAGTAAAAGGACATTTTGAACAAAGAACAAAAAGGTCATTTTGCTTTGCTGGTTAAGAATCCTAATAATCTGCAAGGTGTCACCTCTGAGATTATCACTTGTGTTCTGCCAAGGAGTGAATTAACACAGTGTACATCTTTCACTATTGCACATTTACAGCTGTAAGAAACATGCAAAGTATGAATTTGGTGGAAAATGAGCCCTGCCTCTTAACAGCCTAAGGTTGGTTTCCTGTAGTCACTGAGTGAAAAGATCTGCTGGCATAGCTGACACCTTTATATGACCTACTGACTTGATGAAATTGTTTACTCTGAGTTGTCTGATTTTCTAGCCAGAGGGAATTACGAGAGGAAAAAGAAGCCAGTGGTGTATCAAAAGCAGCTGCACAAGTGGATGGGTATAGCTAAGCTGGTAGGGAATGTGGCCACCTGTGGAGCGATTCCTTCAGAAGCAGACAAGAACTGGTGCTCCGGGTGGCAGGGTTTGCGCCTGTGGGTCCAGGTGAAGGCAGTTCTGTGCTTCAGGGGCCATGCAGTGAGTTCTTTGTGGACTGTGGCTCGCAGCTCGCTCCCTGCTGATGCCATGCTGATGTGAGGGGTGCAAACAGGTGAGATTTGTGTTTCTGAATCTAGCCTGTTTCTCCCTCTACTTTGTATGTGTGGTGCCTCAAAACATATCACAGGTTTTCCTGATACTGAGGTATTATCTCCTGTATGGAGGGGGAATGCTTCATATCCTTTTGCTCCTTTGCTTTTTCAGTGTGTTGGCTTGCTGAACTGAGTTTCATCTCCAAAGTCTATCAGTGCTGGTAATACAAAACTCTCCTACAAATCCCCCTAGGCACTGCTGTCATAAGACATTTTTGCATTTTTTAAGACCCTCCTTGCTAACTATAGAGTGGATGAAGGCATCAAGAAATTTTAATTTGATGGTAAGTTCTTGTGGCCACTCGTGCAACTTCGTTAGTACGTACAAACAGATTTTTTCCTTTGGGGCACCATGAACGGTGTCTGACATTTCAGGGCTATCAGGACTTGTCTCTCTAGTTTCTTTAGGGTGACGTGTATTTCTGCATATGTCTGATCTTTATTTTGCTTTCCTGTCTCAGTTAAGCATCTCAATAAGGTTCAGTAAGAACTCTTTCTACAGTTGGTTGTTTGTTTTTCTTTGCTCTTTGGAATCCTTTACACCTACTTCTAGTCATGTTTCAGTCTGATTTTGCTGTTAAAAGGGCATTGGAAGAAAATTCTTTCCAGTTCTCAGAACAGCTTACCAGTACACCAGTGGCTCATTGTTCTTTCCCAACAATAATAGGCCATATTTTGCATTTACAGGGGTTCAGAAGTTAATGAAGAAACTTTTTGGTCTCTTTGTTTTGCTATGAAAATCTGTGGACAGATTAAGAAATGTAACTCAATTTCATGCCTACACTACCCAACCCATATAAACATCTGATAAGCTTTCAGTGTTAATAGGCTTAAATTAAAGTACTAGCTTACTCACCTGTGCAGTCTTAGTTACTTTCACATCTGCCAGTTATTATGTAGAAAACATTTTTGTTCAGGCTCCCTAGTAAGTATTTGAATGTGCATTCCCCTCCCCTCCTTGGTATTGTTAACTAGAAAGATTTGAAGACTTATCCAGTGTTCTGAACTCAGAATAACCACAGGTACTCCTAGTCCAGTGCAATATTGGGAAAATCTTCCAGCCTGAGAGTGGGGAAGATTTTGCTCATTTGCTCAGTGACAAAGATGCAGTGAAAAAGGTCTAGTTGTGAAAATTCTTCTTTCATTTTTCCCTCTCCCTCAGTCTGATGACAATAATTTCTATGTAAGAAGTCTGACTGGGAGTGGACTGTTTTGTTCTGTAAATTGATAGATTTTTCGTAGATAGGGCGTACATTCAAATAGGGCCCAGAAGTCATCACTGTCCATCAGTTCTAAAGAAACTGTGTTATGTTTCCTGCCCAGTTCTTAATAGAGAAATGTGTGTCTCACACTATCTGCTGTCATGTTCAGCGGCTGCAACTAAGTAATAGTGGAGGGGACATATAAGCCACATGCTCAGTTTCTTTGTCTTAAGCCTTGTCCTGAGCCTTGTCTTGAGTCCAAGCTCAGTGGCGCTTCTTCTGTGAAAGAAAAAAGATAAATGTTGCTTCCTTCAGAGCTTTAGTTCAGTCTTACTGTATTTTTTTTCCTTCAATGAGGGGTTCTATATGCTATATATGCAATAATATTAGCTTTTCCACTTACCTCAGATGGAAGGATGAGGCTTTATATACCTTCTTCTTAAACTGTGTACCTGGATCTATGTTAATGTTTTTTCCATGCGTCTCTATTTCTTGTAGCTGGCAGCTTTATTTTCTCAGTGTTTGTGCTAGCATGGAGTATAATCAAGCTTGTTACTTTTCCATTTGTAACATTGTACTCCTAAAACAATTGCAGTTCATTTTACCATAGGAAACACAGTTATATTGGCTGTTGTGCTATTTTACCAATACATGTTCTTCACTAGTTGCTGTATTTTCATCAAGGTTCATGGCTATAAATAATTATTTTGCCTTTTCATTTTCTTTTCTTTTTAATTAATTTAAGCTTTTTGTTGTTGCAACTGCCTAACAGTAGCAGACTTCATTACAGAAATTCTGGTTCTGAAAGATAGCCAGTTCTTTCAGTCACTTCTTTGAGACAGGGTTTTAAATTAAATTATGCTGACCAAACCCTTATCTCACTGGTATGAAAATGGACTGCTGTCTTTGATGCAAGTTTCTAAAGGAGTTTGAGACCTCACAAGATGTAAAGAGTGCAATCAGCAAAGAAGGATTATATTGTCAAGAGTGTCAACTGAAAAGAAAAGATGGTTCTCCATAAAAAGCTTATATATGATTCCACTTGACTGAGGATGCTGTAACAGATAGTGTTATATATAACAGATAGTCAAACAGTCTTTGATTCCTGTGCTCATTGATCAGTATTTAAGCATGTATTCATGCACATGCTATAAATGCATCGGTCATTTGCAACCTGAAGGAAAATACGCAAACAGAAAGATTTGTGACACTTTCAAGTCTTTGAGCACTCAATTAAAGGGAAAGCAAAGCAGAAGCCTTATTTCTTCTGATTCCTTTCTTTTGATTGAAATAATAATATTCATATACTGTTTCTTCTCTTTTATTCACATTTCTTTCCTGCACCTATAGCTTGTCCTTTTTAAAGCTACATTATAGTTGATTGTTTCCTTACCGTCGTTCTGCTCTTACGAGGGATGTAGAAGTGACTCACTTTCTGCCTAATGCTGCCTCTCACTGGTCACTCATCTGCTCATCCCACCATTTATGGTCTTTTATGGACTGAAGTTCATCAGTAGGTGTTCCACATAGCCTCCTATTTAGACACAGACAGGTACAGTGCTGTTCTTTAGGCACAAATGTGCCTGGCCTGTTTGGCAACAGCTTTCTGATGTTTTCCCCAATCAATTGTTAAAAAGAAAAGGAACCACCCACTGACAGATCCTAAAGGAAAAGGTGTGCATCTTCCCAGCCAGAATATTCAAAAGCTTCTGGAAGCCTTTTACTCCTGAACAGGCATATTAGCTCTGTCACTCAAGTCTTTGACATGTAAAGCTTCTAAACATGAGAAAAAGGAAATTTCTATCATTATGGTAAACCTGAAAAGGCCTTTGTATATCAGGCCTGTCCTCAATATGTGTTACCTCCAATTTGAGTTTTAGCATATCCTTTTCAGCTGTCCTACTCAGAGCCTTTGTCATCGAGTTCTAAACAGGACATTGAGCATTGAATCAGCATTCAAAAATACCCATCCTCATCTGGCTCACAGCATCTCTTGTGATCTGCACTGCTAGTTCACACAGTATTTGGATAAAAAATTATGTTGTTTTTAACATTATATCTAACAGTAACTGGAGGTGTTGCTTGTTTCCGTTTAGATGAGAGTCCTTACACAAAATCTGCAAGCCAGGCAAAGGCACCTGATGGAGCACTGTCTGTGAGGAGACAGAGTATTCCAGGTAAGACTTGCTTTGCTTTTTGTAACACCTAACTTGTTTTTGAACAGCAAGGTAATGCTAATCAAAATTTAACTAGTTATAAAAAGCAAATGTATTAGAGTTGCTGTCAAGCAACTTTATAAGGAAAGTTCCATGAGAGCTGTAAGAAGTTCCCTCAGTTAGGTTGCCTCAAGCTTTTGCTGTGAAGAACATCCCCATATCTCTGTCTTTTGCAGCAGATTCGAGACACTGAGCACAACAACCTTTTCATCACAGACTAACATATTTTCAGGTTCTTTGAAATCTGGTTTCGATAATAGAGGCAGATTGGCTCATATTTTCCACTACTGATCAGCCAGGCTCAGAAGTCTAACAGAGAAACACTCTGCCAGAGTTCTTGTCTTCATGTGATTTTTCTGGCACGCATAAAATCGCGTGTCCATCCTTGTCTTTTGCGTCATCGCATCGCACGAAGCTGGACCATTAGATCAATGCTTAGTTAAAATAAGTGATCTTTGAACCTGCGTCTCTTTTACTTCAGGCAAGTCTGATATACGTACGAGTTTGACATACATATTATACAGCAATCTAAAGGGATTTTCACCTTGAGTAATATTTTAGAGACCTTATAATGAAAACAAATGAACGCCAACAAAGGTTGCACTCAGGTGGGATTACTGATGTTGCCATTCTCACCTCCAGCACAGTAACCTCTGACTCGAAGGGAAGATGCATTGCAATAGAAATCAGAAGCTGTAAGGTCGTGTCACCCACCTTCTAATGACTAATGTTAATATTACTTGTGCTCTGTGGCTTTATTATTGAACAAAGACACACAGAAAGTCTGTGGATGGGGGCTGGAGTTCAGACCTTTGTCACTGCTAGGCTCAGATCTCATCCCAGTAGCGATAGTGAACAGCCAAAGCACATTTTGTGGATGCTTTGTGTGCATGTTTCTATGTGTGACAGAGAGCAAGCTGGCGTATGTAGTGTTGCTTATAATGAACATTCTTGTTCATTCATGAAAACATCCTAGTGATTTTAAAATTGTTATTTTTATGGTAGGATAATGAAGATTATAACCACTGTGAAAAGACAGGAGTACAGCGTCCAGTGTGCAGTTATTCTTCTAAGAAAACATTTAATTATACAAACATCAACCGGATGTTTTTTATCCAAGTCAATACAAATCGATATTCATTGTTCTTCAGAGTGAATGAAGACCTCTATAGGGCATTTTTTAAGTAATGCTGAAGCTCATAGGTCACTAATACTTACGGCTGTGGAAGTATTCAACCTTTTGATTTTTTTGCTGTGATCTTAGTAGTTATCATTTAGGGTGTGGTTACTGTATTTATAAAACACTTAAGCTAAGGTCTGAGAACAGACTGAAGATCGTGGTTTCACTTGACATTTTGAGAACTGATGATTTTCACTTGTGTTCTTCAAAGAGAAGGTTTGATGAAACTACTGGTACAATTTTTCTTCAGAGCATGTGATAACATTAGGAATTTCAAGTGTTGAGTAATAGTCATCATGACTAATGACCATTTATTTTGATTTTTTTACAATATTGCTGCACATTCTAGAGTTTTTGAGAGCATTGCAGATAAAATTTTACTGTGTGCTCTGCATAAATCACCGTTTATTTGGGGAGATAATACGAATGTTCAGTGAGATGTACTTTGCTGTATTTCAGGTGTTCTGAAAACAGCTGATCTAAGCTTATGTATATTCTTCAGCTTTTAATATAGTGATGACATTTATCTGAATGCCTTATTCCATCTCTAGACTTAGGAGCCCCAAAGGATAAATGACATTGAGCTGGTTGAATATTTTAAAAAAATATGATTAAAATTCTTCATGCCCTAGCAAATTCCCATTTTAGCACAATGGATGTTGTGGGTTTAGATACATAAATGGCATTGCAAAACTAAGTACTGTTTTGAGAACTAACTTGAACATTCAGGAATTGACTGAAGTTTCTGAAAATAACCTATAAACATTTATATCACTTGACACCATGTTTTATATGTGAGATAGCACCTTGTAAATAGCTTCTATTCTTGCTTGTGTGTGAGCATTTTATTCACATCATGGATTAGTTTTGACACAGATGCAGGAGCATCCCAGCTAGCCGGCTTCGTTTGGCAATAGGAGGTGCACTGTTAACTAGTAGCATTAATTAGTACAATACCAGAAGCAGTACAGCTGCTTTTGCTTGGGAGCAGGATCGCACTTCTGACATTATGTAGGTCAGCTCCAAATAGCTTTTGAATTGGGAAGGTGTGATGCAATGAACCCAGTAAATTCTGCTGGACCTGGATGGGAACATGTCAGCTGGAGTTACTGTCAGTAATCCTTACATGGAGATCTTATCCTGTATGGAAAGCATTCGTTTCTATCCCCCCAGATGGTATGCCTGATAACACAGCACATTCCTGAACTGCTGTTTTTTCAAGCTTGAAATGGGAGTACCTTTGACAGTACAGCTGTCTATTCCACTTGATGGTCTGTCATTCCTAAGACATGGACAGCAGATGTTCTATTCCCAAGGAATGCTCTGCCTATTGAATTAGCCAAGAGAAAACTTCTGGGTTTTAGCAAGGTAATTGATTGTATGCAGAGTTTTGCAGAGGTTTTGAACAGTCTGTGAAAAAAATACTAGTGAAAATACACAGGATGTGTGATGTAAATGTTCCAGCTTGGTAATGGGATCGTGGCATCTCCCTGTGTCTGGTGAAAGTTCCTCCTCATGACATTTGAATTCACTTTAAAGGATTTCACTGCTCCATCCTTTTGACGACTGTCAAAAAAGGGAGCTTTTGCTGCTGTGAGGCCTGAAACCACTATACCAGCTGCAAACCCCGAGAGGTGGGCTTTATTCTTCCGTGTGAATCTGTATTGGAAGAGCAGTATTGATGAGCACTGACTGAGTGCACAGAGAAGTAATGTAATTCTGTAGAGGTTACATGGAGCTCAGGCTTGGTTTATTTTACAGGAAAAAATGTTGAAATAATCATTTTATAATTGAAGTCAAATGAGCACGTACTGTGAGATCAGTGCACTGAGTTTAATTCCTTTCATCCCCAGAAGGAAGGAATGGATTAAGCATCTCCCTGGAGCAGAACTTGCTTATTCGAGATGCAGAATGCATTATTCATGTGATGAGACTACATGTCATATTCACCACATCTTCACATGGTGCAAAATCAACAAGCAACAGATCCTTTCAAAGGGATTTACAGAATTGCTGAAATTATAGTTAATTCAAATTATATGCATTAATATAATGCAGTTTGAAACTTGGACTGTATTTTGCATATGTGTAGGTGTTTAGTTACAGTTATATATACATGATTGTTTGAAACATTGCTTAGCTTCACAGTCAGAATTTCTTAACATAAAAGTGAGGCTTGAGGTAATGCTAGCATGACGAGCAGCTTGCAAAGTCAGAAACAAACAGATTTCTCCCTCTAAACATTTAAATTTAGACTGTCAACCAGAATATAATGAGCCCTTATTGCTACCCTGTCCTTACAGAAGCCAGGGGAGCAAGTATATTGTGCCCCGCTGAAGGAACTATCACTGCAGGACTGGTGTTAAGGCACATAAATGAAAACAATGTGTTTCAGAAGCCATGGGTAAGACCCTTCCCTCAGAATCACAGATGCAGTTAAAAACAACTGTAATTTAAAATTAAGGTATTTGATAGCCAACCCCTTGAAACCCTAGGTTTAGATGGACGTAGTTCCTGTTGAGTTCCCAGACTGAAGTTTCCTGATTTGCCAAGGATCCAAGCAGTGCCCAGCCAAGGGCAAGTGTTAGGTCAGCAGCAGTTGAGTCAAAGGTGTCATCCCTGGATTGCTTATTCCTGCAGGAGCTTTAAAAAGGACACCAAATATTCCTGTGGCACTGATACGATGTCAAGAGTTGATGGCACTGTTCAAGAAGCACTTTGAAGTGAAGGAGACTTTAACGTTTACTTCAAGATAAGCATGTTCCTGTGCTCTCCTGCATATGGACAGGCTGAATAGCTCTTCCCATTCTTTCCAAACTAAAATCCAGTGCCCTCGTACCTGTTTTAACCACATGGGTAAATCAGTCAATAGTAATGCTGTGCAAACTGTTCACTTTATGCATCTATTTGTTCGTTTTCAATTCACTTACTGAAAATCGGGGGCATGGAGGGGAAAGAAATGACCTGACACATGAATAAAAATTATTGCTTTGTGAAGTGAAAATAAGACACCATAAATTGAAAACCGATTAAAGTATTTCGTAGGATCTGCAACAAAAATTTTTTGGTTTTAGTCCATATTTTTATTGAGTCTTAAAAGTTACTATTATTTTTTAAAAAAGTAAAAAACACCACAGTTTTTTGAGATGAGATTTATCCATTGAGATTCAGCTTCTCAATGTTTGATTTTTGTTTTGTTTTTCGGGAAAAGTGAATTTGTGCCCAGTCTAGTTGACATTAAATTTAAAAATTTCAAAAATCCATACTTCTTCCGTCTTGTGTCTACTAACTTAGAAATAGGCAGTATAGCAGACTTCTGGACATGTAAAGTCTTGTTGCCTGAAGTAGTCAAGGGCTCAGAGGATGTGAACTAAACACTGGGACAGCTATTTGAATAATCTGTGAATTCAGAGATTTTGTTTAGCCAGGACAGTTGCAGTTGTGAGCTGTCTCTTTCTTAAGTAAATTCTTGTTCAAGAAACTGGCCCCAAATAACAAAGAGATGCAGTGGAAATATTTCCTCAAACAGCGGAGTTTTCCTGTTCTCTGGGACAGAATAACCCAGCTGCCTGCCTTCTGCCCTGCTCAACACACCTGGCAGAAGGCCCTTGAAGTCTTGTCCTCATCATGTTGTCCAGTCCAGTGGTGTTTCACCTCCCGTGTAACCCTTGTGCTCCAGCTCTGCCTGCCTCTGGGACCCACAGGAGCCTTCCCAAGTCTCATTCCAGCCACTTTCTGCTCCACAGTGATAACAGATGTGCTGAACGGGCAGATTGTCTGCATCTGTGGTGAGTGTGCATGGCAACCTTTGCGGACACAAGCAGGAAGGACTAAACCTAGGTGTTACAAATCATTCTTTTGATATTTTCTCCACCAACAGGAGCCTCTTTCTAACCAATTTTTTTTAATATTATTTGTCATTTGCAAGTTTTGTATGCAGCTGCAGGGATGTACTAACAGGTCAGTTGTTAAAATAGGTCACTGTGTTTTGAAGGAAAATTGTCAAGACTTTGAAGTCCAAAATTAAAGCAACTAGATTTTTCAATTCCTTTGTACATGTATAAATACTGCACTTTCTTTCTACACTACCTGATTCTTTGAAGCATGCTGTAATACAGGTTTTGTATTTCAGCACAATGTTTGATCTCAAAAACAGGGGTAGCCTGGAGAGAAAACAGAGTGAATGTACAGCCCTGAGCACATCTTCTGCAGTGGCTCAAAATCTGAAATTGCTGTTGGTAGATGTTTTGCAGCCTTGTTTGGGGGGAGCTTGGTAACAGGATTTTAATGCCAAAATAAAATGTTAAACAAACATAATTTTAGGGTAGGCTGAATTTTGAACTGCTTAGCTAGAAGAGAGCACATGCAAATCAAAGAAGCTTAAAATGCCTTGAAAAGATAGTATTTACAGAGCTGATACTAAAAAAGTAATTACTGTATGATGTAGTGTCCTCAGTAATTGCTCAGGACACAAAATATTCCTAAGAGAAGTTATGAAATACTAAATTATTGTAATAAAACCAATAATTGACATCCTGGGAATTTTCAGGGTCTGAAATATTTAAATACACAATGTAAATGTCATTACAAAGCAGTAAGGCAGTTTTCATCCGATCCTTGGTTCTGAACACATAGAGGAGCTGTTTACAAAAATACAGAGGTATGCCTTTTTTTCCCCCCTCCCTGACCTACAGCCTGCTGTGCAGCAAATGTTCATATTCTGTCTCAAGCTGCTCCAAATCTGGCTTTCCTGAGGGGCTTGTCTGCTGCCCACAACTGATGAACTCAAATGTAGGTCAGCTGGAAGCTGAAGAATTTTAAAGACCCTTCTTCTTTCTTCACTATGATTCTTGGGTTTTTGTAACATCTAGAAATGTCTGCTTAATCCTGAAAATAAAAATATATTACTGTCAGAGAGCAAGCAGAGGTTGTGAAGAAACAAGAAAATAATTGAGTTTATATATATGTATATGTATATGTATATAAAAATACAAAAGTTCCAGAATCCAGTCTAGAATAAAGGCAGAACGTGTGATCCAGTTATGATGCTGCTGAGTTGACAATATAGAATTGTATTAGCTGAATTTAAGATCGTGTGTGCTGTGCCTCAATTTAAATGAGGAAAAGTTCTGCACAGCGTAATAGTAGAATAGATGGAGTGCATTAATTGTCTGTTGCAAGATAATCTCAGAAGAAAGAGAGAAATATAGAAAGTAATACAGAGAGATAAAAGGGTTTAAAAAAAAAGTCCACATTGATTGAAAAAAAATTAGACTTCTGAAGTGATCCTGGGATCTAAGTTCCATTAAATGACACTGCTCAGGAGGGAAGACAGCTCCCGGGTTATTCCTGTAGCTCAGCTCTTTAATATCTGAGCCAGGTTCCCTGTGACTGACAGATGTGACAGACAGATGATCCATCCCTGTGGGTACGTGTTTACCTATGTGCAAACAGAGCTCCAGAGCCAGTTTTGTTTTCCTTGGTGATTAATATGGCATTGGCAAGACAGTGAGTATTCAGAAGCAGCTGTTCTCACGCCACAGTTAACTTGGTCCAATTCCTTCAGGCTCCTCTGCTGAGTAAATCTGCAGAAGACTTAAACGATCCCATTATTTTTTGACAGAGTGCTCCTAATATCAGCAGGCCCCTTTGCATCATTTGCTGCAGGGCAGCCACCTTCTCGGGCAATGCTGCCTGACTTGTGCAGTCCTCAGTCACTTTTTCAATCCTTGTCAAAAGAAACCTGCCTTGCCTTTCACTTCAGCTTCCCTCAGATTTGAGAAGCACTCTGATGTCACAGATGCAGCACTGTGTTACCTAATCCTTCATGTCCCACCAAAATGTGAAATAGTCTTCACTGGCTAACTGGTTTTGCAGAGGAAGAGTGTGATTTGCCTGAGAAAACCTGTCAAAATCATCCCCGACCTTTTTCATAGTTCTTATGGTGAGAAAAAATAGTTCATTGCAGAAGTAAAACTTGAAAATAAAATGTGTATCAGTAAAAGCTGGGTTAGTAAATTCAAGTATGTGTCTACAAAAGCACTTTTTTCCCTCAATTTGCATTTGTCTCATAGACACTTACTTTTACTATGTACTTTTTTAAATCAGCACAAAATGCCAATGAAGAGATTTTAAGCATTTAGAAATCCATTAGCAGTAACCTCTGCAGTCACAGTTATTATGGTAACGATCTTGGGTGATTTCCGAGCAGAAGCAAGCGTTTTGACCTGTGAAATGCAGATCACAGGCTAGTAAGCTTTTCTGCACTTGAGGTGTTTATTATATCTGCAAAGTCATTTGCTGATTTTCATGTTTGATGAGAGGCTACAGTTGCTGTATCATTTACAGGCTTCCCTGTGTGTTTGTTTAACCTGCTGGAGGTTTATCAAATGGTGTGTGAAGCAGCTGCAGAGCTATACGTCTTTTCCTTCCCACTGACACTGGAAATTCCTGAATTTGCTCTCACATATATAGTACTGAAGATTCCTTTCTTGTCCTTCCCCCTTTTCATCTAAATAACTTTTTTGGAATGACTTCATATTCATGTTTCATACACAGATAAACCTGAAAGAAATTTGTCTCTTGTAGAAAATAAACAAAGGTCACAGAGTTCTTACCTAACTGAGATTGCTGATGATTTATTTATACATATTCTTCACAGATCTGCTACGTGCTGGTGTTTTTCAATACTGAAAAGGATTAGAATAGACAACAGTCTCATTTGACTCCTTTTGCCATGAAGGAGAAAATGTATTAAGGGCAATACTGTACATGAGGAACGTGCACTTCAAATATCCAACTGATACAAGGTCTGAAAATTTACTGACTTGAAACTATTTTCGCTATTCACAGTAGATTGTGTTGCTGGTGGTACCAAACACCTTCATTCATGTGTATTTGGATTTAACTGCATATAGTTTTGCCAACCTTTAGCCTTTAAAAGTAAAATATATTAATTTATTGCAGCTGCATTTTTTTCCAGAAAAATCAGTTTAGCTATGTGTAGTATAGGCTGAAATACCATACAGGCTAATATAGATATAGTATATAGGCTGATACACCATATAGTATCTATAACATCATTAAAAAGCCTGTCCCAGCCATTTAGCTGTTGCACACACACATTTTGGGGCAGGGATGGCAGCTCTGAGCGAATCGTTCTGTACTCAGCAAATGTGCTTTCAGTGTGTTCCTGTGCATGTACTCCTCTGGCCATTTGTTAGTTTGTAAGCACAAGTCCCTAGCACCTGCCTTCCTGTCACAGTGATACCACAGGATCTCTGATAGAGCTTGGGACCTGAAAACAGGCTGGGAACATCAGTGCATCTCCTGAGGTTGGGGGTCCCATCTTCCAGGACGATTGTTTTCCTGCACAATTCTGGCGTGCTCTCTAAGCTCCGCAAAACCTTGTGATGGTTTTGTTCATTTTAGCCAAAGTGTTGGTGATGTCTGTTGAAAAATTTATTTTCCTGTAAGGGTTTCCATTACAAGAGGAAGCATGCCGTAGAGGATATGTGAGGAGAGAGAAACTAGGAAAAAAAGAAAGATGGTCAAGGACTAGGTTTGAAAGAGGAGCATGGAGACAGTCTCTGAAAGAGACACTGCACCAGCTGTGTGAGCTTGGAAAGAGGGAGGAAAACTGTATGCCCTTTAAAGGTCATGAAAGAGGTGCCAAGCACAGGGAAGTTTGTAACCCTGGGATTGTGCAACTGATCATGATCCCTTCCTGGCTGAACATAAAACTTATCAATCCCAACAATCACTGCTGTCTACAAGCAGTTGTAAAACTTTGTTTGTGAAACCAGACTCATTGTCCCTTGTGGAATACAGCAGCCCATTACAGCTACTAGAGGTTCTTCTGGGTAACTGAGAAGCTAAAATGTAATAGTGACCTCTTGAAAAATGTCTGCATTTTCACAGGATAGCACAGCTGGGCTTTCTTGGGGCAAGAAAAGGGAGTATCTTCAGAAAAAATGGATAGTACATGAAAAGAAGATCCATGAGGAATGCTCAGGTTCCCCAGTCTGTTCAGAAGTAAGGAAATGTATTAAAACTTTTTCTCTGAGTGGAAATCTATTTAAACATTCTTCTCTGTACTGCTGTCATTCCAGTATTGGAGGAAAAATGTGTGTTCGACAGAAAAAATGATTTCTGCATCATTCAGTTGAGACAGTCATGGATCCAGTATCTCTAGAGAGGAAGAGTAAGCAGTAAATCTGTGTATACAGACTGAGTCAGTGGATTCAGAAGGGACTGAATGAATTAATTGCCAAGAGTTTCATATGTAAATATTGCAAAGACTGAGAAGCATTGTACTCTCTACTGTGACACTACTGGATGTCGGGGAACTGTGGCAGGACCAGACTGGGCAAAGTAGGCTGGCTCTCATTCTCTCCCTAAACAGGACCTCATGTTCTTGCTTTCCAAGATGGAGCAAGATTGGATGGAGTGTTGATCTGACCCAGGAGGGCATTGCTTTCTTTCAAAAGTCCTGTGTTGCACAGTTCTGTAGACAGAAGCATATGACTAGCAAACAAAATTCAGGCTTTTTCCTTTAAGGTCTGGGAAGTTTGCTGATCTGAGAAGTTGAAGATCTTTTTTTTTATCATTTGCCTGCTTGAGTCTTTTTGCACTTAATAATTTCTTACAGTTATAGATAATTAACTTGATGTTTTTAATGTTCCTAATGTATTTTCTAATACCTCTTTAAAGGACTTTATGCATAATTTCCATCTGGTCAGGGTTTTTTTAATATCCCTTTCAGTTTCTTCGGTGATTATCATTTCAGGGCATGAAAATAGCAAGGAAATAATATACAATCTACAAAGATAACACCAAAATATGCTACCCCAGATCTGGTTAGTAGTTTGCCTCTTCTTTTCAACTGTATCAGTGGTTCAAAGCTACTCATTCTCACTCTACACCTTGACTTATACACAAACAACTTTTTTGTTGTTGTTGTTGTTATAAAATTGTATGTCCCTTTTGCCAGTATGAAATGGCTCAAAGTATTTCGTATGGATGGAGAAAAGGTTATTTCTTTGCTTGTATGCTTTATAGCATTTTCAGGCTTTCTATTCATTTCTTACAATCAAAAGAGGAAAAGAGATCCTGGTGCTCGTGTGTCTTCCTCATCACATCCGTGGTACGTAGGGCAGAGAGAGATATGATGGCATGCCTAGTAGTGTAGAATAAAAGAAGTGGTTTGGTTTGTGTAGGATCTGGTAGACCAGAAGTTTATTATAGTGTCAGTGCAAACTAGCTTTTTTTTTTCCCTTACTATTTAAAAGTGCAGTGGTAAGAACAAAGAGCTTGTCTGTTCAAGTTCCGATGTATTTATTGTGAATTTATGGGGCCAAAAGAGGTGTTTGTGACTGTCTAAAATCACCATACAACTTCCTGGAGTTTATTTGTATCTCAACTTGTATTTGAATTATATTTTAGAAGGACGTTCAATTTATGGTTGCCAGTGACACAAAACCCATCACAACCTTTTGTGGTTAGACTCACTGCATTTATTTTTAGTCTGAGTATGCGCAGCTTCAGCTTCACCCCATTTGGAAGGAAGAGTTGTTTTTCATCAAAATTCACTTCATCATTTATAGTCACTTCACTATGAAATCACCATTTAATCTTCCCTTTGTTAAAGTAATCAAGTTGTGCTTTGCGGATTTTGATCGCAGGCATTTTTCTTCAACTGTTGTGAAAACTTTCATGACTTTCCTGCCGTCTCCTTTGTTACTAGTAATCTTGGGGAATTGTCAAAAGAAGGAGATAAAGCATCTGAGTGACAGTCACTACTTCACTAACACAAAGGTATACTAAGTACTGCTGTGTTAAACTGTCTTCTTTATATATTCATGGCTTGTATTAATTATTCTGGCCAGTGAGAGGTTTGATCACCTGGGAGGGCTCCCAAATAACTTTCTGGCAATTTTAATTTCATAATTAATTTACTGGGCACTTGTTGGTGTTTTTTATATATAGGTGCATGTCACACGCGGACACGAAGGAACACACAGACACCAGCTCTGAAAGAGAGAACTGAGCCCCAAGCCCCCCTCAGAGGGCGGCTTCTTTATTTTTATACACTTTTAGAAAACTTCACTGATTGGAAAATGACAATTACCACCCTTCAACCACATAGGTCAAAGGAGAGATCAATCAAGTTTCTCCGCCTTAGGAGAAGGAATGAAAACATCTTGTCAGTTTAGACATAACATGGCTTATGTTTACAGAAAGTGTGTGAGAACTCTTAGCTACAGAATTAAAAGCATTGAAAAACTGTGAACAGCAAGGCAATAGGTGCACACATTCATTCACACCTCTTACATTGGTAGAGTAAGGTACTTTTTCAACTTTGTAGGTGATATACAGGTTAGAAGAATGCAGATACTCATCTTTTTTGATTTAGTGTGCTTGTCCAAGTTGCAGATATCTGTCTCACTTTCTGTCTGTGTTGTTTGGGGAATCCAATAACGTTATGTGCATAAACACATAAAGAGGCTCTTCAGTAGTCTCCCTTATTACCAACCTGAAAAGAGTACAAGAAAGGAAAACAAGGAGTATTTTAATAGGGGAAAATAGCAACAAGGCCAAAATCAGGAGATTTCATTGCTCTTATTCACAGAAAACATTGGTAGAAGGACACTGTGAATATCAATCCAAGCAAGAACAAATGCCGGTCTTTAATGCTAATTGATTTTATTGGTGAAGCAAAGCGAGCCCAGCTTAGTAGTTAACTGTGAGACAAGATTCTGCCAAGACCTTCTTCCCATATTAGATGACATTGTGACCCTGAATACTTGCTGGATAAACGATATAGAAAATGAGCATTGACCTTTGAAATACTAAAGACCCAATGTCACAGAAAAATGAGACATGGGTTAGAGCTGAATTTTAGATATCACTGCCAAACGATGAGTGATCATATCTGGTAACACAATGTGACTATTGAACCCCAAAATATTTCTTCTGTAAAGGAAAATGAGAAGTAAAAATTGATAGAGGTCATACAGGAAAATCATGCCATTATACCAAGACTGCAACAAAATGGACCAAATCTATCAAGAATAAAAATGCTCCCATACAGTTAATAATTTCTAAATAACTTGTATTTAACATATTCACACGGGAATAAGAGTGTGCTCTTTCAGAAAGATTCCAGATTTAGTTCTCGAATTGAAAGTTTAGCAAGTATATTTGAAAGTCATTACAAACGTGTAGCTACAAACCCAGATACCTAGTAAGGAGCTTCTGCAATTTTATGATAAGGACGGTATGTAACTCTGATGAGGCCATTAAAAGCCAAGAGCTTTTCCTTAGCCACTAACAAAAGGTAATGGTGCAATAGAGAGTGTGTAGTGGATGGGAACATCTATCCAATCACAGAGCTTGACGTACTTAATCACACACCACAGAAAACAATAGGAAAGCTGTTTATGTCAGTCTAGCTTGGGTGCTAGCCAGTGAGGATGATAGCTGGATATGATTATAATGTCTGGTAAGACATGCTTTTCATGGACTGAGTTGAGGGTATTGGGAAAATCAGAGTATTTTTGACAAGTTGTAAATACATTTTATAGTCCCAGTTTTCTCTGTGTACAAAATTGGATTAGAGACTAGAATATTTTATATGCTGATTCACTGCATATTTTAATATATCTACTACCCTGTAAAAATATCATTGACCAGTAGTCAAAACATGGGAATCAGAAGATGTCAGGGCATCATCTTGTATTTTTCTAATGCATGTATACTTAAAATGAAGCATTATAAACTCAAATCTGTACCTAACAGTCTTACGGGATTGTAGCAGCTAACATTAGGCTGGTATCTCTATCTCCATCATAAGCCCTGGCTCTTCACTGAGGAAAACGTGAACGCGCAGACCTGTTACAGCCTTTGGTAAATCAAGAAGGGAAAGAAAAACTGGAGCAAAGACTCTTTTACAGACGTTTGGTAAGACCACAGGGAGCAGAAGTTTCTTTCATTTCAAAAACACCACATATTGATTTATCTGGAGAAGAAAGTTTTAGAATGCACTTGTTTGTGTAACTTAGCGAAGTTTTACACCAACCTGCAACCACATGAAATGTAAAAACACAGTTCTTCCATAACTTTTCCTCTAGTTCTGGTTAGCAAATTTTGCTGTCAAAGGTAGCAGAAGATCTCTGCACTGAAGCCTCTGTATTGAGAAAGGCCTGGTATATTCCTTAACTGATTTTTATAAATTTAAAATAATTCTGAATTTAAATATTTCCTTTTAAAATGCTGGCGGTATATCCTTCAACAGCAGAGAAGAAAAAAAGAGAGACAAACACATCTTGTGAATTGTTTGCATGGAGTCAGCAACCTGAAGAAGTGCTCACATGCTGCAGTTTCCTTCTGTTTAAGAACAGCCTTTATTAAGTGACAGGTCTTTTTCACAGACAGTCTTACTTTAAAAGAAGTATTTTTTCAACAAACTTGTTTTGAGTTGTGTTCACAGTTTCCCCATTTGCATCTTTGTTGAGATTCTGTACATTGCACTGGGCTTGGAATGAAAGATGTCCTGAAAGCCTCCAGGTAGTACTGTTTAGCTGAATCTTTATCTGTTTAAGTCTATTTGAAGATTATAGCTATTTCTTCAATTCATATAAACATTTTCCTGTCTGTTTTAACCTCTTGGTCGCTGAAAGAAGAGAAGGACGTTGCAATAGACCCAACAGACAAGATGTGTTTTTGAAGTAGAGGTGAACCAGAATACACAGTTAGCATGTCTTAATGTTTTTGGAGAGGAAGGTAGGTGTAATCTTTGTTCCTTCTCACCTGAAGTTTCTGGAGGATAACAGTAAATGTTGAAAGAAAAGCCAAAAACCTTTCCTGTGAAACTTATGTCATGTTTTGGAGTTTGACAGAGCAAAGTCTTTTTTTCCTGCCATATATAATAATGAGGCTGCTCTGGGATAATGTAAGCCTCTTACATTGAAGTCATGTTCAGATTTTTGCAAAGAGCTGCAAACACCTTTCTGAAGTGACCCGAAGATGTGAACTGTTCCTGTTGTCTCACAGGCTAATATGTGCAATGTCACTATGTTGCTAGTATGATGCCATCTCACTTTCTGTGCTAATTCAATGGGATATGGTGACAATTTAGATGAAAAAAGAAATTACATAGGCAGATTCTTGCAGCTGGGTATTTTACTGTTTCGCTGCAGTGATTTGTTCAGCAAGCTTGACTATCTAATAAGCTAGTTCATGCAAATGAAGGCATCTGTCTTCACTCCTCTTTGCCATTAGTTCATTATGCATACATTAAACTTCAGGGAACAAGTGCAGAGATTGATTAGAGAGTTCCAGAGCACAGGTTAGCAGCCAAGAAATGCCTGAATTGCTCCTTTTCTTTTTTTCCCCTTTTCCGCCCCATGTTGGCACACTTACTTTACAGGAATAGTAAATTCTTGTGGATTTTAAATGCTTTTTGATAGCTAAAGTCATCACTATTTCTGTGATTTGGTAAATTTTAATATAAGCCAGTAGCTTATTTTGCATTTCTTTACCTGCTTTAATTGTATTTTTTCTTCATCATGAATATTGAGTAAGTTAATGATCCTTTTGTCACAGGCACTTTTTTCTTTTACTATAAAAACCTAACAAAATATCAGGGCATCCTATTTGTCAGGTTGAATAGTCAGTCACCCCTTAAGCCATCCTTGGAACTTCAGTTTTATATCAGATTGAAGTATAAAAAAAGAATGAGTCATTGACAGATCACTTTTTAAACTATTTGTAGCGATGCATTCATTCAGCCTGTTTTTGGACTGCCATCTTCCAGAGGTCAGCATTTCTGGGCTGGGGTTTTCTGCAAAGGTGAAGAGTAAGCAAACCGTAAAGATATCAGTGGTCACTGAGCACAAAGGACAAAAGGTAAAATGCATAGGAAGCATTCACTTGCATTTTCCATATTTCTCATTTTTCTCATCCATATCTCATTTTTTCAAGGATAGCCTAATCTTCTAAACAGAGACTTTGATAAACCCTTTTGTCATGCTGAGCCTCCCTCAGTTCTACGAAGTAGAAAGATAGGGTGTGCGTATCATTCAGCTGTATATCTTCTACAAGCAAAGACATATATGACCCCTTAAAACTTAAATATCTGTTCCTTAATCCAAGCACTAGGAAAAGTTCTGCAGGCCCATTCCTCCCAATTTCAAGTATTTGAAAATTCACTACCCATTATTTGAATACATGAACAACAGTTGATCTAAAAAGGAGTGACACCATTACTATATCCTTTTCTGATCCTTACTGCTTCAGTTTTGCCATGACACTAGTGATCGTAGCTCCATGTCATAAAAAGGAAAACTGCTGTCTTGTGTTAACTAAAATGTTAAATTGTATAGGAACTGTAGATCATGACAGGCAATGCAAGGTATGTTAGGAAAAATAAATGACAGCTCAAATGGAGAAATGTGGTTTAATGACACTATTGCTAAAACTTACCTGGTAGCCGCAGGATGTTAAAACATTGTTGCAAAACATGTCTTAAATAGCAAAAACCTAAGCAGTTCAGACAGTTCTTAATCTAAACGGGAAAGAAGATTAAGAAGTGATTTGATTGGAGGTTAGAGTTCTGTATCTGCAGGGACATCCTGAAAGTAATAGTGGTACTATAATGAGATCGTGGTCTTGGAGGCTTGTCTACTCCCAATTCAGATAGACATCACCTACACATGTAGCGGATTTTCTATCATATGATGCTTTCAAAGCCACACTGGATATCTTTCTAAAAGGTGATCTGTAGGTGGAGATACCTCCATATCAAGTTTCTCTGCTTGTGTCACTCAGGAGACGAGGGCAAGAATTGTTTTCAGTAGTTCCTTCCTGCCTTGAAATGCACAAATGCAATCAATCCTGTAATCAATCCTGCCTGATCCCTTTTGGTAACTGTAGAAATCAGAGAAACGGCAACAGTCAAGCTGGTTTTTTGTGAGTAGTGACACATCAGTGCAAAGCAACACAAATTATCAAGAGTTCTCGTGGTGTTAATTTCCTGTTAAAAAGAAATGAAGAGGAAGTTGGAGGTGAATTCATCAGAATTATGGGAATAAGTTGTATAAATCTAAATTAGTGTCAAAGTTCTGTGCTGTTCTGCACAGTAGGATTTCTACTAGCGAAGGAGGAGGGTTAATGAAGCCTTTGTCCCATTCAGACAGAAATGTAGAAAAGACTAATGTCATGGAGCTCGGTCCTTTCTTCATCCGTAGTGCCAACAGAGACACACAGAGGAGCTCAGGGTGGCACTGCTGATGCACAAGCCATTCTTTTAGATTCTGTTGCTTATTGCATGATCTAAATTTTCAAAAGGAGATACTTGTTTCATGTGGGCGATACAAATTTGAGCTAACTATAGGCATAACCTTCAGCTCAAAATTACCTTCTACTACCCATTCCCCACCCAAGCCAACAATGATATGGTGTGGAAGCAAGGAAGTTTGAGCTCTGGAAAGCCCTGCAATGTCTGCTGAAGAGCTGAAGGTTGAGACCATCAAGTCATTCATCACTGTGCTTGTTTTTACCTTCCAACGTCTTTGGTTCAGAAAGCTCCACCTTGATAGTTGAGTGAGCTGCTCTGGACCCAACAGATGTTCAGGAATTTGACTGCCATCATAGATATTGAGGAAGCAAAAAAATGCTTGAACTTTCTGAAACATAGCAAGCGCCTCAAGCTGGAACTGGTCCTCATCTGAAGCTTAGGGAAGTTGATGGTTGCAGATTTTCAAGCATGCTGGTAATGATCAGTGGATAGTGTAGATGTACTCTCAAAGAAAGCCATCAATGAAAACACTAGAACTTCACAACTAGCTTAAGGAATAAATGTGCTTTCACTAGACTACATCACTGAGCAAGTTTGTAGCTTGCACTGCATCTTTATTCCAACCCTGCAAGGTGGCATGTCAGGGATAAAAGTATCTTTCTTGTAGGTAATAATACAAGGAAAGAAAAGGTTTTGTTGTTGTGATTTAACTAAATCTGGATATTCTTACAGTAATATATTAAAGTATTCATATTTACTGAAGCCAAATGTTTTAATGGTTTATAAATTTTTTTCATAATCTTTCCTCTAATTGAATTTCTCTGCTCAGGGATTATAACTAGAGCATGATTGTGTTTAGCCTGATATTTCCAGTCCTTGATGTAGAGCAAAAATAAAAGTACAGAGAAAAGAATTCAGAAGTGTTCACTGACAAAAATTCATAATAGCCTCAGCTCTTAGAAGAACCAGATGCCATCACCTGTATTTAAATAACTCAATCTGATCTCTTTGCACAGTATCTGTCAAAGTAATGTTGTGAATAATTTTAGGCTGATAGTACTTGGAATATTTGGGAGGATTTGGAGTATCAACATCTATTCTCTGTTTGTTTTCTGGCATTATTGTGCAATTCAATTGCAAATACAAGAAAACAAAACAAAAAAACATGCTCAAAACATCTTTCATTGCAGAATTTTTGCAAGCAGGATTATCCAGAGAACCAAAAAGCTTGTTGTTCCCTTACCAGCACTTGTCTGGCTTGAAAAAGCATCTAGACATGTGGCCATCGATCTGTTTTAGTCTGCATATCTGTCACTGTTAGCCTGGAGAAACCTCTCTGCTTCTTACACAGCTGCTGCCATGGACCACTTTTCCCTCTAAGCTCAAAGCAGCCTTTTCTTACACCCTCATATGAAGCCATCCCTTGTAAGTTGACTTTACAGAGATCATTCTTGTCTTTTCTGTGTGAAGCTGCTTTAATCGTAAAACTGATTTTACACCATGCCAGGCTTTTTCTCATTTTCTGGCAAATGTTCTCTACTACTCCTGCCTACAAGGAGTGGAGTCAGACACAAGCAGGGTGTTGTACCTTGAGCACGTTCCATTGGTAGCATGGCCGTGCTGCTGCCGGAGAAGCACTGGGGCTGCGCTGTAGGCTGTGGGATGCAAATGTTAAGCCCTGGGAAGGTAATAATGGTTTACTCCAGTCATTGTTCACTCCTGAAATGTAATTACTGAAGTTACTCTAGTGTGCATTGATAACTGTGTCATATATCAGGTGTTTCTTCCAATACTCCTCTGCTAAGCAATTGGTGAGGTTCTTCCATTAAGAATTAAGAGCCTTTTTTTGTCTGCAACTGGCTTTCTGGTGGTTATTTGATTTCAGGCTTGGGATATTTATATTAAATTCTGATATTTTCATTAGAAACAGAATTTAAAATACAAGGCTTACATTTGTGGTTAAATTGAAGACCACCTTTGTTGAATGCCTCAGCTGGGATTTAGGGAGTGTTGGCTGCCAAGGATTCTGTGAATATGCAAAATGTACCCAAAACCAAATAGCACAAGAGCTAAGCTTGTTTTAGACAGGCAACCAATGAACCCAGGTGTGAACAGTGCTGCTGTGTCATGCAAGCCTGGTGTTTTCAATGAGTTATGTGATCATGTCCTGTCTATCACTGTTTGTGATGGATCGTAAAATACCCTTATTTCTTCTTCTGTGTCATGCCTAGGCTAGGGAGACTTTTTCTAGTCTATAAGCACTGGTGGAAGGTATTTGGTTTTTAGGTAATATTTTTGCAATGGCAAAGTCATCTTGTAGATGTTCTTATAGCTGAAAAAAAAAAGATAAAAAGGAGATCATCTAGTGCCCTGTACACAACCAGAACAGCTGTCAGTATAAACTGAATCTGTTTTAGACAGTTTTTTGCAAGCATCTTAGCCTTACCTATCTCCTTTGCTTTCACTAAAAATGGTACAACATTTCACCTGTACATTTATGCAGATTAACCTGGCTGCTGGCCCAAGGCAGCCTGCATTGGCAGTGTTTTAAATTTACAGTCTTGTTGGTAACTGCAGTGTGTTGTGCCCTGTAGATGTGCTCTGCTGCACCTCATACCAGTTTGTCTTCCACTGTGGGTTGCTGGGTTCTGCACTAGGACTGGTTTGGGGATTGTCTCTCCTCAGGCTGGAGGGGAGGCCGCAGAGCAGGCTGTGACTAGCTTCATGTTTTCATCTGTTCACTGATGTGGTTTTGTTTGTTTTTGATAGAAATGTAGGTGTTTTAGAAGTTAGTGACAGCCAGTCAGGAAAAGGGCAACAAGGAATGGACTGTTCCTCATCTCTTGACATCCCTCTTGTCACACTAAGAGAAATACACATACCCGCAAGACTTGAAACACTGAGTAAATGTGATGTCTCCAGTGTAACAAACTGCTGTCTGTTCCCTAAGAATGGACTTCATCTTTATGTGATTTCTTATTAAGCCATGAGATGCCTACTGGGATGTAAAGCAGAATGTTTCCTCTGCAGAATTTCTGCTGACATACAAGAGAAAACCCATTCAAGGACAGCATTCACTGTATTTTCAGCAAACTTACCAATTACTTACTTATTAGTTATATATGGTTTTGGTAGGAAAATGTCAGTAACAGCGAGTATTTTTTTTTACTTCTAGGTTCAGTTCCATTTATGCCCTGTTCCAGCTGCGCTTAACAAACTCATTCACTAGGTGGAGAATAGAAGGAAGCACTTGACCTGATCGTGTGGATTTTAGACATTTTTTGGGTTTTAAAATGAACTCTTTACATTTCAATATCTGAATATGAAGGCAAATATTTTTGAGTTTTACTTTAATATGTATATTAAGATATAAAACTGTAGTAATACAGAAAATAAATGTTAAAACTTTTGACTAAGAGTTCTCTCAGCTTCCAAATATTTTTCTGTGAAAAAATCTCTTCTGTCATCTAGTATTCAGTTTTCTTTTTGAAGAAGTGAATATATTCCAGGTTCATAAGTCTCATGAGAATTTATTTTCCATGCTATTTATTCGTTGAAAGATATTATTTACATACATCAAAAAGTACAAAATGACAAAAAGTCTCCTTATGTATAAAATACTAGAAGCTTTACTATGTTGCTATTATTCTTGAAGAAAAAGGAAACATGGTATTTCTTTGATTTTACCTACCTGCAAGTTGTTCCATGTATTCATCTTCTCACAGTAAGAATTACCCAGTCTTGAATTTGAGTATCTTCTTATTTTTGAAGCTTTCTTGTGCTACATCAAGTATCCCTGTAGTCTTCCGGGCTGCAGGGCAGATCATAGTGTTAATGCACCAGCTGACCCAGCTCCAAGTCAGGCACATGCAGTCATGATATTGCAACAGCAAGCCTGAGAGAAGCATCCAGACCAGGAATTTAGAAAGCAGCAGCAGTGTAATGTTTTCTTTAGAATTCAGAGCTGCTGTGTATCCTCCTTACAGAACTGGAGATCTAAAGGAAGCTCTTTGGAGCAGAAACCTTTCTTTTTCATCTTATGTCTGCCTGTGTGTACAAGTGTGCATATTTGTGCTCCCCTTGCTGGGCCATCTCCAGGATTCAGCAGGATTCCTGAATCCCATACCACAGATAGGCGGATGCCAAGAAAGTGTAGAGTGGCTGGGGCAGCCCGGAAAGGGGGGGACCTGGCNGTGCAGCATGGACAGGGGTGTACCTGGAACTGCCCCTGCAATGGCAGGAACCAATGGAAGTCCTGAGGCAGTCCCAAGACCTTCCATAGGCTGAGGGAAGGCAAACCCCAGTGTGGATTCATAAGAAGTCTGGAAATAACTTCTGTGCTTTCCCTTCTGATGCTGGCTGTGCTAATATTATTACCAGTGTGGGAGTACATGTAGGAAAGAATAGACTCCAGAGACTTCTAACTAATTAGGAGTTTGCTGGTTGGCATAAGAAATGAATTATGAGTGAGGTGATACGTGAAGTAGTTTGCTTTTTCACCCTCAGATTGTAACACCCCATTGTCTTAACTAGGAAATAGAGACTGACCTTGCATTAGTTGGGGAATAGCAGGTACAGATGCGGTTGCGTGTTGGATTGGAAATGAAGTCCCAGGGTTGTTCTGATATAGGGCATTTCAGTAATACTCCAGTGGGATTAGTCTGTAATAATAATGCCAAAGCAATGCAGATGAGTAAGCATGTCATATATAGCATTATAAGAACAGTAATCATGTGTGATTTAAGAAAGCGAAGATGAAAAACAGAATGATGGGGGTATCGAATGGGCCTAGTTCAGAGCACTTCCAGGGATAACACTCTCTTATAAGCAAAACCAGCTTAGGTAGTTTAATTTCTTCCTGATATGATTATGTACAACAAAAGCTACAAAATCCTTCAGAGCACCAAACCTAATGAAACTATATTGTGCACGCCTAGATGACCTTATCTGCCAGTGTGCAATGAGCACTTCACACCACCCCTCCCTTATAGTGCTGGTGCCTCTCTCCCTCCTGCCTTCCAAGAGTGTCTAGAAGTCATTGTTCTGTTGGCAGAAGTAAACAAAAATTTGTCATACTAGATGGTGAGAAAGAACAAGCCTGGTCATCGCTTTTGCATCCCACTAGTTGAAAGGAATTGTATAATTGTTAGCCTTCTTAAAATACTGCTTGGATCACCTGTTGCGCATGTCACTTAGGGCAGCAGAGTATTGCCCAGCAGTGGATTGCAGACTCATGTAACCTATGTAAAACATCAAAACACATGACATAGTATTATGCTATGGCAAAAGATTAGGCATTGCATTGCAGTGCATTGTTGATGTCTTGTATATGCATTTTGACAAAGTATTTATTTAAAAAAAAAAATCTTAGAAAGCCAGCTTGTACTACTGAGAACTGCAAAAGAAGGATTCAGTTTGGGAGGAGGGAAGAGAGGGGAATTTTCCTTGACTCCAGATCTCATGGTTGAGTAAACCCTGAATAAACATGTGTCACACACTGGCAGAGCACCTGAGGTTGCATCATGGGTGCAAATGTACAGTATTTTTAGTTGCAGTAAGTACAGTGACTAACTCTTGTATTCGTTATGAATACTTACAGGTTTTTTTAAAACTGAAAGCAGCATTTTGGTCCATAGCATCTCTACAGCTATGCAGCATGTCTACATGTTCAGAAGCAGGTAATCACATCTGTTCTTTCTGAACTGTCAAAAAGCCCAGATGTGAGCAAACATTATGGAAGCTCAGCAGCTTCCAGATGGTACCAAATGGTGGTTTGGTGTCAGCCAAGTTGGAGAATGCACCGGTGAGCTGTGCTACTGTCTGCTTCTGACAACCTGTGCTGCTGAATGCATTGCAGAATTTTGTTGCAGTAGAAGCTTTATAAGCATAGAATAATTCTTGTCCAAGCTTGTATGTCATGCTGTATAATGGTAAAAATGTGAATAAAAGAAGTGAGGTCATCATCAGCTAGAATAGATAGAAGAGCCTGTCAGCCACCTCGAAAAGAGCAGGAGCACAGGATGATGCCACCTCAGAAAAAGGTTCAGCAGTTAATCCTATTAGAAGTACTACCAGCAATTAGAGGCCTGTGCACCAGGACTGGAGTCTCTTTGGAGTGATTTCCTCTATCTGCCACCATTTCCTCAAATACAGAGGTAATGGTGGTGGTTTGGCAATTCTTGGCAGTTCAGGGCAGCAGTTCTTCATCGTAAGGTGAAAATGTGTTAAATCATCTCCTCAATCGTGTGGAATGACCTTGACAGAGCCTTGTTGCTATTTGTATAGTGCTACTTCTACACTCACTGGTGAAGATTTGAATATATACAAGGACTTTGCTTGGTTTTTGGGTGGTTTTTCATCTTTAAATCTCATGCGGCCGCAGCAAACTTGCTAGCGCAGTGCAGACATACTGTTTACAGTGCATATATGATGTTTGTACCTGATCAATTCACCTAAGTACTGAAAAGGGTGGTCCTGAGATGGATGATCCTTCCAGGATTTTAGTGGATCTTTAGGATTTCATGTATTTTTCCAGAATACCTGGGCAGCTGGTGGTTTTACAAGGTCTTCCCTGACTGGAAACAGTGGACATAAGGCTTTCCAAAGAGTTGCAGTCCTGCTGAAACTGTGCATGTGTAGGTTACCTTGTCTACCCATGTGCAATAAGGACATCTCTTTTTGAAAGTTTGAGGCTTTTCGTTGCACGTGACCTGCATTTGTTGATGTCTCTGGAATTAACTTACCATTTTCCAAGAATGGAGAAACTGCAGAAGAGGGTGTTTTAGCATGCAAGGGAAATTTTATATACACTTAATAGCTATGAAAGCCCTTCACTTACTTTATACCTGTTCTGCAGAGATTGCAGAGAGTTACAGTGGAGCTGTATTTATGTAAGAATAAGGAATAAAACTGTTAAGATCTGATGTATCTCTGTCTGGATTTTTGTTATGTTCAGTTGTTTCTATTAATACTGACATCTGCTAGTGGCCTCAAAGTGAGTCTGAACTGAAAATTATAGTTCTGTTATATCATTGTGTGTTTTACCCTTCTATTTAATCAGCTGAATTGCATTATAAAACACAGAGGTCAGAGGGAGAGAGCAGAAAATGAGAAAAGATAGCTTTTTTAAAATGTGAAACAACTACCTTTGGTTATAAGTGTTCCCAGACTTCATATTTATGGGCTCTGTATAGTATACTAGCACATTGGTGTTGTTTTTAATAACCTTTTACAGAACATATGGCTCAAGATTTATCTATATGCAGAGCCTTGTGGACAGAACTTGTGAATTGCAGCATAAAAAAATCTCCAGATGTACATGTTATTTCTTATTAACACAGAACGATTTTCTTGGGAAGAAGGTGACATATTAGAAAGGCAACATCTGTGTTACTACTTAAATTTTAATAATGTGAATAATTTTCTTTCAACAGAGGAATTCAAGGGCTCAACAATAGTTGAATTAATGAAAAAAGAAGGCACCACCCTAGGGCTCACAGTATCGGGTGGTATCGACAAGGATGGGAAACCAAGAGTATCTAACCTTCGTCAAGGAGGAATCGCTGCTAGGTAACCGCATCTCACGCTACAGAATGCATTATACGATGTGATTGCTTCAGAAATATGTACTGCATCAGAAAGGTCACCTAAAAAATATGTGACTGATGCATCTATAATGGCAGCCCATCACACTGGAGAACCTCAGAGGGAAATGGCAACAGCTGGTCCTTCTTTTTGCTCGAAGCTACTTTGATAAAAACTAGAAATACCAATGACATCTTTGAAAGTTGTCATAAGACTCATGAGATTTCTTCTAAATTTTATATGTTTTAGTTCTCTATTTTTTTGTCTTTGAACAACAATTTGAGAGAAGTAGTGTGGCATACTGAAGGAAAAAAAAACAAAATGGAAAAACGAATTATAGTGCTACTATAATTTAATTCTTTTTTAACTCTTCATTAGATGGCTCGGAGATTTAAAAGACTCTAAAGTCATAGATACCTTGCTTACTACTACAGTGGAAGGAAAAAATCATGAGTGAGACAAGTCATAAGGGCCGAGATAAAGCATCCCAAGTAACTGAGCAGAACATATGCTTTTGGGCTGTGGCCCATCTGCTGTTGATGTTATGTGAGCTGTGAATGCAACCAACGTCCAAAAAAAAAAAATTTTTTTTTGGGGGGCATTTCCCAAAGAGAGAGACAAGGATGGGGACATGAAGAAGATGACTTCCCAGATCCTATGTCCAAACCAGTCAAATCATCCCAACTCCTTTATTGTGCAGCTGCTTTTGTACCTCAGGAATGAAGAATGCAACAATGTTCTTTTACCATTCAACAAGCTAGAGCAGATTAAGATCTTTCTGTTAGAAAGACGAACTAGTTTTAATCTAGATTTGTGGAAAAACTTTCTTACAATCACTAAACAGTAATTTTTTAAGGATTTAGTTAGGTCCAGCAGATCTTTCTTTCACGAAAGGAATATATACTTTTCCCTAGGAGTGACCAGCTGGATGTAGGGGACTACATCAAATCTGTGAATGGAATCAATCTGACCAAATTTCGCCATGATGAGATCATCAGCCTGCTCAAGAATGTTGGTGAAAGGGTTGTGTTAGAAGTGGAGTATGAGCTGCCTCCAGTCTGTAAGTAATTGCAGAGCAAACTGAAAACCTATGCAGAACAGCAGATGTAGTCAGCAGTGAGATGGGCGTGGCTGCTGACAGTCATTTTGGTAGTGGTGGATTTTTAATTTTCTGTTTTTAATTTTATTTTTTCCTCTGGCTTATCAGAGAGCATTGACACAGTGCAAAAGAACTGGCAGTACAGAGGGATGCTCTCAGATATTTTAGAAGCAGAAATCCCACCAACAACAGAGCAGAGTTGTCAATCTCCACTTTTTGTTGGTTTGTGGTTTTCTGGGGGTGAGGGTTGTTTTTTGCTTGATTGGTTTGGGTTGTTTGGTTGGGATTTTTGTTTGCTTCTTTGCAGTTCTGAGTACTGGAAATTAAATTAAGGAATCTACTGGAAAGTAGATTCCAGGGCAAGCAAATCTTTCTCTTTGCAACAAGATCATCTAAGATGAGACCAGTGAGTATTTGCTAGTTCTGCCTCTGCTTTTTCCTTCCTTCTCTCCACTTGCAACACCATCCCTCTCTCCCAGGTAAACAACATCCTTTGAGACTTTTCCAGTCTTTTCTGACACCACTTTTAGGCAAAATTTCATTTCTGGAGCAGAAGACACAGTGGGGTAGGCCATGAGGATACATGAACTTGCAAGAATTGTGTGACTGAAACAAGGGCTTCTCACTGAGCAGGATTTTCTTCAAAACACGACTTTATGCTCACACCAGAGCTACGGGGTCCTACTGAGTGTTTTCCTTGCCTCTCCTTTGCTCTGTCTGTGCTTGTGTCTGTAACAGTGTGTCTGTAGGAGAAAATCAGTGTGAATCGAGTCTATCAGGTATGAAGTGAAAGCCACAGAAAGAGTGAGTTGGAAACCTGGGACCTAAAGTGAAGGAGTGTCAGGTGTCTGACTGGCACCAAAGGGCTGCACCAGGCACACCCTTGAAAGAGTGTGTGCTCATTCATACTGCTCACTGGAGGGCAGAAGATGTGGTTTCCTGGTGTTTGGCCAGAAAAATCTCAGGTGCCAACTGGGAAGCTGTTGTCTCCTTAAATAGTTCCCTTGCAACAGAATCCAAAAAAATCCATCTCTGTCCCTGGTGCTCAGAAGCTGATGAACTTCCCCACTGCTTTCTAGCATCTAGGAGGTTAGTCTAGTTACATATTTGGTTCTTTTTAGGACCTCCTGACAAACACCTTAAAATTTTTTGAATGTCCTCTGTTGATTAGTGTTTGCTTGTGCTGAGGGAACTTCATATTCTGAAGCACAGTATCTGAATTAATCAGCTGAGTTCAGAGTTACTTTGCTGCAGATGTAATTGTTTTGCCAGCATTATTTGTTTTGCATTTATTCAATTGGGCTTTCTTTTGTTTTCATCCTCTTTTAGCATATGTGCCACTCTTGTCCACCGAGACTGGATTTTCACATGCTGAATTACAGCAGCATTTGTAACTTTTTCTTTAAGTCCTTGGAATTTCCAGCCTCTTCATACAAGTATAGGTTATAAAGTTGGAGATAATTAGCAGTCTAGTTGTTTCCATGAACTACTAGTAAGCAAGTTAAACATGCTGCATTTGTTACACACATAAGTTTTCCAATAAGTCATGTGGAGAAGTCCTGGCACTTCCTTCCTGGCCCCATACATAGTGAAATTCTGCTGTTGTTCCCATGCTTGCTCCCTCAGAGAGAGGACTGTCATAGTTTCAGAGCCGGGAAATGTCAATTGTTTAATAGTGACGGATTAAATTTGGCTGAGCACTGGTAATCCCACTCTCCCTAGTGCTTCCTTCCATGTCTGAAGTGTTCACAGCAGGAGCATCCAGCTGCCATTTTCAGCATGAACCACCTCGGTGTCTAAAGCTGGAAGGTGAGCAGCGCCTGCCCCGTGTCTGCCTTTTGCTGTTGGTGAGGGTTAAGGAGTTCTTTGCCACAGCAGGCTGGGGTGCAAGGACAGCCACCTGAGTGGCTGTTCCCAAGTGGAAGGACGCTGCTGCCATTCCTCACGGCTCAGCTGCGGGTTTCACCTCTCCCCAGTGGAGGGTACGGGCCACACCAAACAAATGAGGAAGTGTGGATTCATCATGTGCTACACACAAGGCCACTCTCTGTCGATAGGAATGAAGTCAACAGTTGTCTTCTCCTCATAATTAATTGTTTTTAGTCGGTAAAATGTTTCTTACTGAAAAGAGAACAACCACATGGACTCGGTAACAGTTGTGATCTTCAAGCTGCAGCAGGAATTACTACAGCACAGAGCAGTGCTCTGGAGGGTCATCTTTCACCTGTTTTCCTAAGGAAATGAGATTTATGTGATTTCACTGGGTGGTTCTCCTGGTTCCCTGCAGTAACTTTTTTAATAGGGACTGAAAAACTCCCAAAAAAGTACATTCTCCTGGAAGTAAACACTTGAGTGAGTTGTGAGCAGGGGAGTCCTCAGAGGGAGAGAGAGAGGCAGAGAGCGCTGAGGGAGCTCTGCTCTTCCTGGTGCCTTTCATGATTGGCAGCACATGCAGGGTAGCCTGTGGCATCCATTGCCCCCTCCAGGTATCCTGACAGGGAAACTCCGATTATTGCAGGCAGGAACGTTAAATGACACAAGTTTTTATTAGTTCTGCTGCGCATTGAGCATGTATGTTATAGAGCTGGGTTGGTTTGGTTTTGATTTTTTTTTAATTTTATGTGTGTTTGTACTGTTTGCAGCATTTGACTGGAAGGTGGAAGGTGTGAGTGGGTGTGGTTTTGCACAGAGTCCTTTTCCCACTGGAAAAGAGAGTTCGTAGAATCTGCCAAAGTTTTTCCTGTAAAAGCTAATAGCGAACTGTCTGCTGGTCTCTTAACAGCCGTGATTTCAAATTCTGTAAAGTGGATTATCACACCCAAATGCATTGGTCTGTGCATTAGGCTTCTCACCTCCTAGTCCAGCTGTACGCCAGTTCTCTCGTACTTCCAGAGAAAATACTGACTCAACTAGAAGCCAAAGAACTTTTTTACTAACTCACCAATTTTGAGGGAGCATGCTACATTTTGAAAACGAAAAAAAAATCTTTATGATAACAAAATGCATTATGCATCTCAATCTAGTAACCTGAGATCAGAGAAACACCCCACCAATCTTGACTGTGTTCTCTCTAAGTGACAAAAGTAAATGTTTTCATAGCTAAACTACAAGCTCAATAGGTACTCTTAAGAATTTAATGTAATTTTTGTCTCACTGTGTATTTCCATATTTTCTAGCACTCTTCTGTAACTATAAGAAAAGCAAAATTATGCCATAATTTAAACAGTAATACTCAAATTCCTCACCTGTTATATGCATCTATGTCTTTTTTCCAAACCACTGTCGCTCTGCAAAATATCTGGCCCAAAATTCTCTCAAGAAGGGGATGAGTTCTATTTAATTACAGGTCTGCAGTCTGACTGTTCTGTAATTGAGTCTTTCCAGTTGTATGACCCAATATCTATCTTAAATTTGAAAAGATATAAATCTGTGTGCATAATTAGAAAAATAATAACAGTTAAGGTTTGGATTCTTTTTCTTTTAGCTGTACAAGGATCAGGTCTCATCTTTAGAACTGTAGAAGTTACTTTACATAAAGAGGGGAACACTTTTGGATTTGTAATAAGAGGTGAGTTATCGTTGAATTGGAACTCTGTATTTTCTTATTTAAAAAAAAAGTGATAAGTTTTTATAGCACTCAGAAATATGTCAAGATTTATGCCTTACAGTTTGTAAAAATCAATGTATTACATTTTCCATACCCTCATGTGTTGCTTTTATGAGCTGCTCTAATTTTTGTTTATGGAAGAGCCTTAAGTAATCACCTATGCCAAGGAAACATGACAAACTCTGGTCACGTAAGACCAGATTCTGCTACTGCTGAAATCAGCAGGAAGATCATAGTTCTTAAAAAAAAAAGGCTACATATAGTATTTGTATATATTAGGCATGAAATCTGATTTCCTAATCCTAGGACTAATCCTGCTGGTAGTCCGAATTGTACAACTAAAACATGATCACTGACTTCGAGAACAGAAGATGTAGCTATTAATTAGTATACCCCAGTGATGAATTATTACTTTCTTCAGGGAAAACCTCTTTTTTATTTAATACTTAAATTTCTTAGTGGTCAATCGTTATTCTGAGTATACATATAGATTTTTTTTTTCTCTGCACTTCGAACATTGCAGAACAGTAAATGTTCACACTGAGATCATATTTTCAGAGTAAAGGTTCTGAGAAAAAATATACATTTATTAAAATGCCTCCATAGAAATTTTTTTAAAGATTCCTCTATACGTAGAGTAAGTTGATTTTATTTAAGGTAAAATTCAGTGGAGGATCATATTAATGGCTTGCCCTTTTTTTTTAATCTTTTTAGCCCATCTGTAAAGGTGCATGCTGCAAGCTGTAGGCTTGCCTTTTGGAAATGAGCTTTCATAAATAGCATAAAATGAAGGTGTACTTTCTCTCACTTTTTCCTTTCTAGGTGGAGCACACGATGACAGAAATAAATCTCGTCCTGTTGTAATAACATGTGTCAGACCTGGAGGGCCTGCTGACAGGTACAATTCATCTTTCTCTGGAGTTCATGTGAAAGAGAAATGGAGAAAGGTGAATTATTTGGGGCAGAAGTTAAGATTTTGAGTGAAATAGATGTATTTAAATACAGTCCTTTGAAATTCATGGGTTTGTCTTGACTTGTTGTAACAGAAATAACAACTGCAGCAATAGTAATGGGGATTTATCTGGGCTCAGCACGTTGAGCACGTTCACACGGTGTGTGTGAACTTTAATTTAGAGTCTTGCACCTAAAATAATTAGGATAAATTCCTGCAGTAGGTCAGAGCACGTTTTTTTACATTCTTCAGACAACTGATGTAGCTCTTAATTATGCTTTTTATACTCTATTGCCACAATCTTTTTCTCTTGTGATTCAGAGTAACACTGTCTCTACAGTGTTGTATTATTCTGTTAAGATATTTGTACATATCTGCATGTGAGGTCACACACAACTTTTCCTAGAAAACTTCTGAGTACAGATTTATGTTTTGGCCATGTTTGTATATAATACCGTTTTGTATCTATATAAAGAAAGAATATTCACTTTATTTTTATGTACAAACCGTATTTTCAAAAATGGCATTTGTGTCCTTAAACCATTAAAGAAACTCAAAGGGCAATTTCTTTAAACTGGATTGGTGTCCATAGCCTATGCTGACATTTTTGACCTTGGAAACATTAACTGAGAAGAAAATGTTTCAAGAGGGCATTTCTTTTGTTCCCTCACTTTCTTCTCTCCCTCATTCCCTGGTTTCCTTGTTTTTCTCCACGATTCTTAACCTGACAGTGTTTGTTTTTCACTTTCTATTATGATTCTGAATAGGTTATGAGATATGCCTAGGAGACAGTGTTTTAGATTTAGAGCTGAATTACTTCTAGGTAGGAAGAAAAGGAAAAATGGAATTATGCAAGTAAAAGATATTTTAAAAGAAAATCAATAAATGGACATTCATATTTTGCAATCTGTTTCGCCACCCATGTGTTTGCGCCTCATGTTTATTTTTAAGAAAATATTGGAGGAGGATGTGTTTATGTATGTATGAAAAAAGAGTTGTGTGGATAAGGCAGAAAGAAAGCATATGTTGAGCAGAAGCTATACTTAGTTGCAATTTAACGTGACTTGATTATTTCACTGTGTGGTAAGCTGTTTTCCAGTCACTGACTTTCCAATTAAAGCAATTTCCTTTCCACTGCGCCCTCTGATCATTCTCACTGTCAAAGTAAATGTTAAGTGTTAAGGAAAGAGGGATGGATGTCAGGGAGGGTTCGAGAGAATCGCTTTGCATAAAAATGGTATTATCTCCAAATCAATTTATCTTACACTAACAAAGATCATTCCTTTGTTCTCCCTTCAGAGAGGGCACAATCAAACCTGGGGACAGGCTGCTGAGTGTTGATGGGATCCGACTGTTGGGAACAACACATGCTGAAGCCATGAGCATTCTCAAGCAATGCGGACAGGAGGCGACTCTGCTGGTTGAATATGATGTCTCAGTGATGGGTAGGTCGTGGAATAGGAAGTGAGGCTGTAATACTGGGAGCCATCTGTGATGTTTTGCTGCCTTTTCTTCATGAGCTATTTTAGAAGTGATTGTGACCTGTTACGCTCCTAGTAGCACTGCTATTCCCTTCTGCATCGTATCATTAATCTTGGGTTCATAAGGAGGTGAGCAGTATTTTACTGTAATTTAGCATTCTGACATTTCGTGGTTTGTAGGCTGAAACCATAGTGTGGATTCTAGCAAAGTAACTTTTCCAGTGACTAGTTTATAATAAAGGTTAATGAAGTGTAAGCATTTCTGTGTCACATGAAAGAGGGGAATACTTGATCTAACAAGAATTCTTTTGCCTTTTGCCAGTGCTGCTACTTGGACAAGACATAATTAAAAAGTCATGAGACTGCCACAGAGAAAAGAATAGGGAAGAGAAAATTTCTTAAGTACAGAGGTAGCAAATTGTGGCTTGGAAAATGAGCTTACATGTTATACAAACTTTGATTGAACTCACTGAAAATATGGAAGGTTTTTTTGGGAAGTCAAGTAGACCAGATGAGTTTTAACAAGAGATTTGGAATTGTCTTGTTTCCATTTGTTTTGGAAATTGCCATATCCTCTCAATTTTTTCAAGATACAGAAAATTCACAGCAGCAAGAAACAGAAACATACTCACCAGTCAGACTGAAATATTTCTTGTCTGTTTGGGGATTTTTCACTTCTTTTTCTGCTCAGTTCCACAGTCAGGTTTCTAGCCTAGCAGTAAAGCAGCCTCCTAGGGATTTGTGAAATAGCATTGTCAAACTTCAAAGCCATGGAAAAGATTAATACTGAAAAGAATAGTGTCAGATATTTGTTTATTCTGGAACAGCCCTCTTTATTCTTCTCTGAGACACAGATTTATCCTTTTTTATTACAATATATGTCTGTGTTTACTCAACTGTCAAGAATTGAACTGGCAGGTTTGTGTAATGTCTGGCAGGCCTGATGGACAGTTGTGCAGGTTCATGTCCAGAAAGGTGGAGACAGCTCAGATGAGCTCTAGCTTCTGAGGAGAACTAGAATTTAGGTGTTTTCATTTGTTTCTTCTTTTTCTTCGAAAGATGAGGGATGACCAAGCCCTGTCTATCATCACAGTTGAAACAATATTCTTTCTGCACCACTTTTTCTAAAATGAACCCCTGGCTTTACACAAAGTTCCCAGCGAACTTTCATTTCAGAGAAAACTCCCGTCCCCATTTTCCTTGTATACCCCAGGGGGAGAGTCAGCCTCCATTTCACTGAGGATCTTTTAGAAATTTTTGCAGATTTGTGTAAAGAGGAGACCACATGATGACAAACTCTGTTGTGTCCTAAATTGCAGCTTGTTCAAGGCAAGAACCTTCTTTTCAGTGTTACCTGGGTAGAGCTCAGTTCAGGAGGATACAGAACTTAGCTGGAAATTCCAGGCTTGTAACTGTAAAAGCAGCACCTACCAATCAGTCTCTTCATGTCATTTTCTCTCTGAATAAACTCTCTTTTGTTCTCAGCAACAAATCTGGAATTATCATTCCTGCCTTCCTGGCAATAAATGTGTTGTCCAATGGAAATCAAAGGAGGTAGAAAAACCTGAGACTTGTGGAGTCAGAAAGAAGGAAAATGGAATCAAACACTGGGAAAATGTATGGAATGGTGGTCCACCAGAGGCTGCAATAAGAAATAAGGGGGGAAGCAGTAGACTGTCTTTTTAATGCATTGTGATTTTTTTAGATTTTACCTAGCTTCCAGTAGGTTTTGATTTTTTTCCAATTTGCATGCCCTGCATAGTATTTTAGCAGTGGTGTGAACAAAAGATTTGATTGGGAACCTCTCTTGTGCAGTTACGTTATGACCATGGTGCAAAGGCTGAAAATCATTCATCCTAATCCACTGAATCCTGGCCCAGGAAACCTTTGCTGATTTGAATCTTCTCTTAGTTTTGCTCAAGAGCAGGAAAGTCAAAGTTGGGAGTAATGTGAAAGAGAGAATATAAGCCATGAAGAGAAATTTAAGAATTGCAGAAATATTACTCTTTTTCCCAACTCTTATGTTACCCATAAACTGTTTGTAATGCAGTCTAAGGGTTGATGTGAATTTGAAAATAGGCTAAACCGAAGGAAGAGCATTGGGTAAGGTGACTTATTAATAACTGATGCTTGAAAATAGACTAGTAGGGTAGGCTGCTTGGAGGGGGCAGAAACAATCCAAAAGTTACACAGAGTTCTAGTGTATTCTGGAGGGTCCTCCTGCTATAAGCTTTCAGTAGAATATATTACTCCTAGAGATAAAATTGTAGCATTATTTGCTTTAATACCTTCTCTTCTGTTAGTGGATGGTTATATCCTGTAAAGCAGCATTGCGTGTGGCCAAAACTGGAAAGAGCCATAAAATACATTCTGATAGCATGAAATTGGAACTTGATTTGAAATGGTTTTACTAGATGAAGAAAATAATCCTGAACTATTTTTCAGCCACACTCCTGTACTGTGTAACTGACTTTTCTTACTCCTGTAAGCATTAGCTGTTTCAAAGGTGCTGTATTTCTCAAAGTTTAGCTCCTTCAGCTAAAGTCTTCAAGAGGTCACTTGGGAAGCTTGTACATTTTATTGTTTCTGGAACCTGGACAAACTGGAGTAAAAAAAGCATCAAGGGATTCTGTGCAGGGTAATCAAGTGTGTATATAATGTAGGAGATGTGGCTATTCCTGTTGAACTCTCTGGGGTTACACCTGTGCTTGCTTAAGTACATCCTGAAGACTCCTGCTCAGCTGGGTCCTAGAAAATAAACTTGTCAACTCAGCTTCTTGGAAGAGGTTTGGTTTTTTTTTAACTCTGCCAAAAATATTTCCAGGTTGGTGTGTGGAGTGTACTGCTGTGTAGTTTCAAAGATACTTTGACATAGCAGGAGTTTGAAAATACCAAGATAATCTCTAAAGAAAATTGGAAAACATAATTTCTGAGAAAGTATTTTATAATGTGATAAAAGTTACATTTGAAGTTGTGGAGGGTGCAGTCTTCCAAATGTCTTTCTGTTTTCCAAAACACATCCTCCAGTCTTGAAGCACTGTGATTGCTTATCTTTCTTGTTGCTTCTAGAGGAAACTACCTGCATTTTTAAGTTATGCGATGCTTTAATAATGCTGCACTTCAGTGTTTGCAAAGGACCTGGATGTGGTGACTCGCTCTACACAAAACTGTATAGAAGTAGCATGATCTTTGTGGGCTTTATTACTTTTCTCTGTAATCCTTACACCTGAAGTGTCCAACCTTTCTGGTTGTGTGGATCACCTATTTTCACCTATGTTTCATCATGGTGGGAGAGGTCTAAATAGTACAGCTCTCTGTGCCCCATGATTACACCTGTGCCCTCATTTTGAGGAAGGGGAGAAGTAGAGGCAAGGTGGTAGCTAGCAGTGACTCTCTGCCACTGTCAAGATAATTTTGCAACTTGAATCCTCTCCTGTGGCAATCAAATAGAAAATATTAATTGCAAGCTATAAACTTAGGTTGGGGAGACTGAAATTCTCACTGTTAGGCAGTGGTCAGGTGAAGTATCATAATTAACTGCTCACAGCTAGAGTTAGAGTGAGGGTGAGAGAGAGAATGCAGCGCTAATAACAAGCTACAAACAAACACAGTGCCCCTGTCTAAAACAAGATATAAAAGTTTATCAGTACATTGAAGCTGAGGGAATGCAGTTTCTCTTCATGTTTTCAAAGATCTGCCATGATGCCACTGGGCTCTGTGTTGTCTGTAATTGGGGTTGCATCTGCTTGGGTAACCTTCCATATTTTCTCTGAAAGGGAGCAATCAGACAACTTCAAAGGGAATGGCTACCTTGAGTTTAAATTCTGGCCATTTTTATGTAACTCTAGTTCATAAATGGCTGATGATGATCTTTTGAGCAACCTACTTTTTAAGTCTTGATGTTCCTGCTGGGGTAATCTTTGAATCAAGGATACTGTAGTTAAACAAACCTAATAGCTATTGCCAGAACTTTGGCACAAAAGGAGGCTTTTTTTAGTTGTTTGCACTTGCGAGACACAACATCTCTCTTATCTCTTCAATGGGTGTTTGTTAGTTCAAACCACTCTGTGGTTTTCAGGAGTGAAGGAACATATTGCACATTCAAATTCCATATGTTTCTCTGGCTTCTTTAACAGTTCTTGCACTTATTTGAGCCAGAATAGATTTGCTGGAATGTGGCACCCTGTAAGTGTTCTTTACAAAACAGAAACAGTCAGCCTGTTTTTTCTTGCAAATCTACCAGAGTCACCCTGACACAGAACCGCTCAATTTTAACTAGGCAATGCCCTCAATTTTCTGAACTCAATGTTTAACACTGATAGAACTTTCTAGAAAGGGGATTATTGATTCAGACATTTGCTAGTAAATCTTTAACCTCATCCAAGGCTTTTGCCTCTTTAAGTTCACCCATTAAAATAAGCTAATTCATTAATTAGTTAATGCTGTAATGATCTTAAGAAAGTATATTTAAAGAAATCTGCCTCACCTTTTAGCAGTTCTGCCTGACAAGAAGAGCACTAGGGAGAGAAAACTTGCTCAGTTTAAAAATCGGGTGAGATACTTCGTGGTCTAGTGTAGACTTTCAGTAATTTGTGGAAGGCAAGAAATAAAGGAGCAAAAGGAATTTATGGGCTGCTCCTTAAGTTTCATAAAGCAGTATCACTCAAGGGCATTCAGAGCTATGGAGATCCTTAAAAACTAGAGTTTTTACAAGCCCAAAAGAACAGGAGCCCCAGAGACTCCAAGGACTGACTTAAGATCATAAGCCTTGTAAGTGTAGCAAGACCTTGAAAGCTGAGTGAAGTCAGGAACCCTGTAGGATTCCACACTGCCTTTTTCTTTCTGATTCTTTACAAACTTGTAATTAACATTTCCTTTGCCTCTTACAGGGTTTTGACGGAACACATAGATAGCATACTCTAGCATTTGACTGCAACTGCAGATCTCCTGTCTATCACAGGGCAATAGATTAGATCCCTTGACATTCTAAGTATGAATTAGTTGCTTAAAAGTTTGAAGAAGTTTTCTTGTCTTATGTTGCTTCAGAGACAGAATGAAAATTCATGTGCATAGCAAAGGTCATAATGACTGTATTAGTTGAAACATTACTTTAAATACTGCTACACAAACACATACACAAGTTCTGTTGCAAGACAATGCTGGAAGTCAAAATGTTGAGTGTGCCAGTTGGGAAATGTCAGAAGTGAGACTGCTCAGCCACTGTCCAGATAGGTGTGCATGCAGTACATCACAAGAGCCACAGGAGAGATAATAACCTTTTTATGCAGCTATTCATTTTGAATTTTATTTCTGTCTCCAGTGTGTGACCACAGGCTTATTGAAGGCACTGCCCAGATCCTTGTCTAAATGCAAAGTTATTAATTTCCTGGTGTTTTTTCCTGAGGCCCTAATCCTGCCACAGTTTGAGTGCTTCAGGCAATATGCAGATCTCAAGGAGAAAACCTCAGAGTCCCAAGGTCATTCCATATGTATTGGATCTTTCTTACAGCAGAAGATGACACAGACATAACTCTTAACAGTTCTAGAAATATCCACTCACAGATGTGTCACTAGGTAAAACGTGGGATTTTTTGTCTCTCCTGGAGGCAAATGAGTGATTCACATTCACTGAGCAGATATTTAAATCTATGTGCTCTGGCACGTTAGTCTCCTCTTACTGTGCAGTTTACTTGTTTATCAAACACACTGCGTGTTCTGCTGTTGGTGCCAGATGCCTGCATCAGGGACACCAGTATAAACTGACAGTCAGCCGTGGATATATACAATAAATAAGTTTTCTCTTTGTAGTGCTAGCAAGCTGTGCTAAGGCACAGGGAGGTGATTGAAGACAGCCAGCACAGCTTCACCACGGGCAAGTCCTGCCTGACCAACCTATTGGGCTTCTATGATGGACTAACTATATCAGTGGACAGAGGAAGGGCTACAGATGTCGTCTCTCTGAACTTCTGTAAAGCTTTTGGTATGGTCTCCCACAACATCTTTTGCTCTAAACTGGAGAGAGATGGATTCAGTGGGTGGACTGTTGTTAGATGGATAAGGAATTGATTGGACAGTCGCATCCAGAAGGTAGTGGTCAGTGGCTCAGAGTCCCAGTGGGCATCAGGGACAAGTGGTGTCCCTCAGAGAACCTGTGCTGTTTAATTTCTTCATTAATGACACAGACGAAGGGATCGAGTGCGCCCTCAGCAAACTGGCAGGTGACACCGAGCTGAGTGGTGCAGTTGACACACCTGAAGGACAGGATGCCATCCAGAGGGACCTGGACAAGCTCGAGAAATGGGCCTGTGGGAATCTCATGAGGTTTAACAAGGCCAAGTGCAAGGTGCTGCACCTGGGTCGGGGCAAACCCTGGTATCGGCACAGGCTGGGGATGAACAGATCAGAGCAGCCCTGTGAGAAGGACTCGGGGGTGCTGGTGGGTGAGAGGCTGAACATGACCCAGCCATGGGCACTCACAGCCCAGAGAGCCAAACGTGTCCTGGGCTGCATCCAAAGCAGCGTGGGCAGCAGGGCCAGGGAGGGGATTCTGCCCCTCTGCTCTGCTCTGGTGAGAGCCCAGCTGGAGAGCTGCACCCAGCTCTGGGGTCCCAGCACAGGAAGGGCATTGACCTGCTGGATCGAGTCCAGAGGAGGCCACCAAGATGATCAGAGGGATGGAGCATCTCTCCTATGAGGGAAGGCTGAGATAAATGGGTTTGTTCAGCCTGAAAAAGAGAAGGTTTTAGGGTGACCAAATTGTGGCCTTCCAGTACCTGAAGGGAGCCCACAAGAAGGATAGAAAGAGACTTGCTACAAAGGCCTGTAGTGACAGGACAAGGGAGAATGGCTTCAAACTGAAAGAAAGTACGTTTAGATATAAGGAAGAAATCCCTCATTGTATGGGTAGTGAGGCACTGGAACAGGTTGCCCAGAGAAGTAATGGCTGCACCATCCCTGAAAGTATCCAAGACCAGGTTGGATGGGGCTCTGAGCAATCTAATCTAGTGGAAGGTGTCCCTGCCCATGGCAGGGGTGTTGGAACTAGATGATCTTTAAAGTCCCTTCCAACCCAAACCATTCTACAGTCGTGTGATTTCAACTAGTGAAAGATACATGTTTTGGGATATGACTTACCCTTGGCATGAGAAGCCTGAGGCTTTTGATTTCTTTTCTGCTATTGAGTTCTCTGTCTTTCAGGACTGCTCTTTTACAATAGGAAGAATTGGTTATTCCTTTTAACCCTTTGTCTCTCATGCTGCTTTTAAATATGATGTGCAGACTTCAGTGTCATCATCAGCCTGTAAGATGATTGATACCTACCAGTCATAAGTTCCTGCTTCCTTACCTGCTTTAATCTACTCTATTCATCTTCTTCAGAAGAAATATAAATACCTTTTTAACACCTCTTGAGATAAATAGGGTAGCATGGAAACCTAGGGTAAATAGGCATTATGGTTTAAAAGAGTCTGGCTTTTGGGGCTGGATTCAAATTCAAATTGAAATTCAAAATCCAGTTCTTGATTGATCAGTTTTTTGTGTGATCAAGAGATACAGCTGCTGGCTGTGATAGTGAAATAAAAATATACTTGCAGTTGGTGACCAATGGAGTTGGTCCCCTTCAGCCTTTAAAGAAATTGTAACAGAAAGAGAATCTGATACTTAAAAGCGGCAGTCAGGTGTTCCCTCCATGTTACATAGCCTTCTTTTCCTTGCAGTTCCCCTCTTTATGCCTTACACACCTCCTGCCTAACTCATTCACTGCTAGCTCCTCAAAACTTACTGTGCTTTCACCTATGGGTGGGTCATTTGTTCCATTGTGAGGACTGCCGAGCAGTGAAAGAGGTGTGGAACCGGGCTTTGTAAGAAAACAGACTTCTCTTTCTAGTGAGTGGTATCCCTGTGCTGCATAAGCAACTCTCAGTTTGTTGTTTACCAGTACCTGTGTAAGCTTACATCCTTAACAGCATTGTTAAAAAACATTTTTATGTACCATTACCTAGGTTTCTCTGTCAGAAAAACTTCAAGCTTCTGACATCTGTACCCAAATAGTTCCTCAAAAGAGTGAGAGCCACTAAGCCCACCAGCCTGCTCTCTCTTGGCAGGGTTATCAGACCAGCTGTCCAGCACAGTGCAAAAGTGCTGCCTGGAGACCAGAGAAGTCTTAAAACATACATATGACTGCAGGGTTCCAAAGGCGTTTGCTGAAAGTGGAGAACAGCTGCAAGAGTTCTGGATCCCATGTTCCTTCCTGTCTATTTCATGCAAGCATGATGCTTCTTTCCTTCATTCTCTGTTCTTATCCTGGTTCTGAGCTGCATTACTGTATTTTTCTCAGTAGCTGCTTGATTTTTCCTTCTCTACTGACCTAGTTTGAGTTGTCTTTTCTAGAAGGTCCTAAATCCCAAACATGCTATTCCCTCTCCTTACAGCCCAGTTTTTTCTGCTGCCTTTTGCCAAGTAAGGCTTAGGTAATTTTCCAACACATTTCTCTCACACTGCTGATTTTCCTCTGTTAAAGGCCTTTTGCAGTTTACATGCTTGTCGTTCTTCGGCCCTTTCTCTTGTCCGTGTCTCTTAGTAAACCATTCCCAAGTTTCTTGTTCTGCAGCTTCTTTTCAGATCAACTTCACCTCAGTTCCTCCCCTTCTTGCCCAAAAAGTCCTTCTCTGCCCTCTTCTTAGCTCTTCTCTTGATTCCCAGTGCCAGATCTGCCAGGTAGAGAAGACACATAGGGAACATGAATTTTCAATATAAAGCCTATAGAATTTTCAGGGGGAGGGACAGGGGATGTGGGGCAAACTATGGCTTTTCCTAATGACCTGTTTCAGCTAAAATAACTAAGGGGAGAGAAAAAAAGTACAGTCTGAGAGAGGTAACCATCGTAAGAAAAAATCACACCAAATATTTGTACTGTGGCCAAGTTGTAAGTTACAAGCAGTTAAAAACAAGATGTTTTAATCAGAAGAATATGATTTCCATGTTTCCCAAGTCTCTTTGCCCTACAGAATTTTTTCTACTTTCTTTTCTCTGTCTGGTTGTGATTTGCTGCTGCAGTTTAATAGCCATCTTGCTAGTAGGTGATTACAGAAGGGAGGAGTTGTCATGTTTTACAAGGATTTCACAAATCTTATGGGTATTTCTTTCTTTACAAACTTCTTGATCATCCCTAAAGAGAAATAAAAGGAGTTTAGCTGAACGATATAAGTTACAAATTACTCTAACAGGTCCAATTAAAATTTGTCTCAAGTGCTTTTGAAACTATGACCTCATTAAAAGCAGCTTAATAAATATTGCTTTGTGTGGGAGAATAAAACTGTAAAGGTGAAATGAGCTGTCCCTGGAACAGAAACTAAAGGTACAATTTTGTTGTCATAAATAACTAGGAAGGAGGAGGAGTTCCAATTTGTATATGAAAATATTCTGGTTTACTTACTGGGTACTGAGAGGAATGGAAAAACTTGTCTTCAAAGACCTGTCAGGAAGGTGAAACCTGTATTTGTATGCAGTTAATCCAAATATTCTACAATTATAAGAAATCAGTCTGAAAAATCAAATGTATTTCATGATGGGCATTCATTAAAGGAGACCCTTACCGATCTGTCGTAGTATCTCCTTACAAAGCACATGGTCTCAATATTTTAGATGCTAATTCAAGGGCTTGGATCCTCAAATGGAAGCAGTCTCTACCTATTAAAAATATGGTATTGTGCTTCTTTATATAAGTAACTAAAGACAAATGATGGAAGGAGAAGATTCTTGTAGTAATCACTCCTGTCCACTGTCCAGGCTTCAAGCAAGCAGAGCAAAGGAGCAAATAACCCTCATAGACCCTTAGTAAAAGATGGGAAATAAGAGACTGATCAAATCTTTCCACTTCACATGAGGGCTAGCCAGATACACCATGAAATGCAGCGTGAAAGAGAATTGCTCTCTCTACCACATGCTCATACCTCTGGTCAGCTGGAAGTGGGTCAGTAAGTTGGCTTCTCTGTTACTTAGCTGGTCAACAGAGACTATGATAACAACAGGATAATGAGGTATCCTGGCTTGTGCTGGTCTGAAAAAAAATTAAGCAGGTAGCTGAAGTACTTAAATTCATAGTGCAGAGGTGAACGTTTTACAGAAATGGTGATAATTAAGTTTTGTGGAGATTAAAGGATCTTTTGTATGTGCCATGCAATTCAAAGCAAGAGAAACTCTGTAATCAGGAAAAATCCAATTAAAAAAATACAGCCCCAGATTTGTGTTAGTGCCATTGCAGTCATCTGAGAGACTAAGGAGTAAGAGACAGATCTGATTTTCTTTATACTTGAGAGAATTTGTGCTGTAACCCCAGAACCTCTCTCTAAAAGGGCCCATCTCTAAGCAAATAACAGCAGAAAGGCACCAGTCCTGCCTCCATTCCAGGGAGAGGAAAACAATAAATGTCTCTCAAGACTTCCCCTGAGGGAGGCATTTTAAAAAATCTGGAACTGAACTACTCCATCCTCTTGACTTTTTTTCATGGGCATGAGACATCTGGACTGGGCCTGACAGGTTAGGCCAAGGGGGAAAAAAACCAAGACTCCCTCAGGTCATTTGCTGGAACACCTGTACCAGGCATAATCTAAGAGGTTAAAATGGGATGCAGTAGGGCAGATTTTCATTCCTTTACAGTAAGGTTAATGGTTCATTAATAATTTTACAGAACATTTATGCTGAAAAGGGATGGATTTCAAAGTGCGAATATTTTTAGATATTTTGCCTGAGTGTGATCTCAGTTAAGGGTGTTTTAGTGCAAAACCCGTGTAAATGAGATCTGAAGTTGATCCTGTGAGACTGTGCCATCTAGTACTCAGCACTTGGGACATGTGTACTGCTCAGAGAAGGCAGTACTAAAGTCTGTGAGCTGGAAATGTAGGTAGTGGGGAAAATCAACATTTAAGGTGAACAGGTTTATCTTGAAATCGACAGTTCCTCAAGGTAATTGCACCAGTGCCACATCTTACAACATGATCTTGTTATACTTCCAGTGGCGTTGCTCATCTGTACAATGAGTGAACTGTTTTGTTCTCTGTGCATTTGCTGTTTAAACCACATTTCCTTACAGTTGTTTTAAACATAACCTGGTTTTGTATCTTTTTCCTAAACGCCCGTTTACAACTCCTCGTTCGTTTAAAGGGATCATTTCTTAGCCTGTGAACTCCATATTTATCAGAGTGGTTTGGGAGAAACAGTACTGAGGAAAGTTGTTCTTTGTATTAGCTTATATTTTAAAAAATATTTTTCTTCTCTTTGCTTTAATCAATTCATTGGTGTCTTACATCAGTGCTGTTTGATCTTCTGTGAGTCCCATGATTTTCACTTGTAAGGAAACTGGCCAGAATATTTGGGCAGCTATTATTGCTTGGTCATGTTATTATTTCAGTGTAGATGCAGGAGGACCCTAACGAAATGTTTCAGTGATAATTAAACTTGCATTCAGAATAAACCAAAGGCAAGCACCTGACTGCAGGTATTATCTATAATGTACCTGTTTTCTTCTCAGAGGAGAAGAAGAGGGTGGCAATGGTTTTATGAAGAGTACTTATCTAGACCATTCACTGGTTTCACCTTTAATTGAAATTCTGACTCTAGCAGAAAAGTCATGGCCCACTGCAGCCAAAAAAAGAGTGCTGAGCCCTCCTGAAGAGATGAATAAGGCAGGATAGGACAGCTTCCCAAGGTTGTAGATAAAGCTGTGGCAAGCTGAAGTTTCTTCCTTCCTCCTGTGTGCCTCCAGACATTTCTTCCCTGGCTGATAAAATTGCATTATTACGTGCAGAACCCATATCAGTATAAAAGCCCTCTTTCTTGAAGTGAGTCCTAAGTCATGTGGTGACCCAGACTCTCAGGTTGCCTCCATGAAATTGGAAGCAGAGTAGGGCTTTGCCAAGAGATGAAATCGGCTGTAGGGCATCAAAGGCAATGAGGCTCTGGGGAGAAAAAGAGGCAGACAACAGGGGAGCTGGGATGGGGATGCTAATGAGAAAGAAAGGGCTCTTTAGGGTAAGGTTTCATATTGTATTTACATAAAAGCATCTCTAACCCAAATTACCTCTGAATTACAGGGTTAGTTTCCCTTTTTTTCTGCCAGATAATCCAGAGGTTACATACATGAAAAGATGGTGATATCTATACCTTGAGGCAAGGCTTCGGGATGTATCTTATGTTGCCTAGGAAATCCCTCAACACTTTTTTAAAAAACTCCTCACTGGGTTTTTCTTTATCTTTTATTTTATATTCAACAGCTGTTGCTGATTCAGGTAATCTTGCCGGAGTTCTTAATTGAAATTTAAAGGCTTCAAGAAGCTTAAAATTTTAAAAAAGAAAATAAAAATAAAATTTAAAAAAATAAAAACTGAACTGCAGATACACAGATCCTGTGGTTTGTTCTCTGTCCTTAATAGGATTTTGACACGACATCCCCATACCTGCAAGGAAAATCTAAAACATCTCTCCCTGCAATTCTTCATGGCATTTTTTGGCTCAGGGAGGCCACCAGCAGTTTACACCTAGCTGTTGTTTTTTCCATTTAACTTCCTTCTTTGAAAATAAGTGTTTAATTTAGGAATTGCATTTATCTCGATCGTTGAATATTCTCTGCTAGGTGGTTCTCTCCACAGAAATTAGCAGGTTTTGCATGCACGTGAAGCTGCATCTAACACCTATCCACAGCAGTACTGCAGTGTGCTGTCATAAGTGCTTAGGAGAACAAGAACCATTGATCTGTAGGTCAGGTGCCTTCATGAAGTTAACCAAGGCCCAGTCCAAGCCTGTTTGACTCAGTCAGAAAACTGTCTTTAATTGATTTCAGCTGGGATTTAAATAGGACTCAAAGGCAAAACAAAAAGCTTATGTCCTATGTTTGAAGAGCTTTGCTTAAAGGGAAATAGCAGACCTGTGTTTCTTTGTGCCCCTCCTCAGTTCTCACCAAATGGACACCCAGTTTATACCAACAATTATGTCTTCTGCCAGCATAAAAGTTTTCTAATTTAAGCACTGTTTATACCGCTAAATCAATGTTTTATTTTCTTGCTAACATAAGATTAGGGATTCTACAGCCAACTCAAATCTGAAGTGTACAAAAGACTTGTATTGCAAAGACCTGACTGATGCAGATTACTTTAAAATTGTACTGTTTAGAATGCTTAATTATGCCCAGTTACCACTCAGTCCTCTCCTTTCTACTAATGAAAAAAGAACATGCCAGGCCCAATTTCTCTTCACCCCTTTGCTAAGATATTTCTCTTCTGGTACTCTAGCATTTGCATGGGAACAGGGTGTACACACATGAAATAGACAGTTTTATGCTGTTAAAGTATGCTAAGTTTTAGAGGTCATCTCACTTTGGATCTAGATCACAGCGAAAGTCTCTACCCTTGAACATGCCAGAGAAACTGTTAGATGAACAGCCACCATGCATTTTATTTTATTTAGTTTTTGGCTTTCACATAACAGACCAGATTTCAAATGTCAGCATTTGGTTTTATAAATCACGGCAAGTCATTGATGCTGCTGGTCTGTCTCAGTACATCCTGTCATTCTTTAGCTGGATATGGAATGTGGGAGAAGCATCAGCTGCTATGTTTAAACTAGAAATCAGCTGAAAAGGGAAAGCAAACAAGAAAGGATGTGTCCTTTCTGTGCTTCAAGATCTCCCTTGCTGGAGGAATGGCTGTTTTGATACTTTTGTAAACTGACTCACAGTTAAACCCGTGGTTTTAAGAACAGTGAAAACTTCAGCAGTTTACACTTAGGCTTTTCTTGTGGCCCTCTTCTACCTTCCCCCAGGTAACTGCCTAGATCTGCTTTTTGTTTTTTCTTGTGAAGCACTTTCAGGCAAAATTGTTCTGCCATTTCCAGGAATGGATTTAGAGAAAGTTGTTTTGCCTAGGATGAGAAAGTTGGAGAAACTTTGCGTTGTGAAGACATGTCTGTTTGAAGCACTGGAAAACAGACATGCCGTTGAATGGGTACTGGTTGAGGGAGAGAAAGCCTTTTCCAGAAAAGTCTCTTCTGCTTATCCCAGTAAATATCCACCCAAACTTTGCTACATTTGGAAGTCTTTGAAACAATGCAGCTCAGTGTGCTCAGGAGAAGCAGCATTTTGTGTCAGCTCTTCCAAAAGATTTTGTATATATGGGGGAAGTTTTTTCTTATGTTTGCAAAGTTCCTTCCAGTTCAGCTCTTCAGGGATTAGGAATGTAAGAATTAAAGGTGCCCATGCAGCCTTACTCAAATGCCTTGGTGCATGTGTTACATTACGAATTTTAATTGGAATGATTGCATACATTTTACCTTCCACAGTCACCTGCTGCATAGTACTAAAAGATCTGTAAAACAGTCATGTGAGAGAAATGCTCTACAAAAAGCTGATCTCGTCTTGATGCAGATGCCTAAACTGGAGCAGGTGAAACACATTTGTCAAATGCCAATTTTCTTGGATGGTTGTAGAGAGAGTTTAGGCTCAGGTGTAGCTACTTCAGGTCTGCCCTACAGAGGTCTGCATTTTGGTGCAGTGAACCCCAGCTTAAGTGTCTTAAACTGTCCTCTCCAGACAAATGGAAGCTTTCAACCCTTATTTCTTTGATCCTTGTTTGTTTATCTCTACAGTGGGGAAAACACCATGCTTTTGCTCTAACATTAATAAATGTGTGCTGTAGGGAATATTCAGAGGCTGCCGCATACGACAGCTCTCCCCCACCACATATGCTCAGAGAAAATTGAGAATACTGTTTAGTAATTAAGGCATGAGCATGGGAAAAAAAGGAAAAGTGTTCCTACTCATTAAATATTCACTGTCTACCTTCCACATGAGGCTCTTGAAGAAGGAAGTATATGCGCTTATTTAATTAAAGAAGGGAGGTAAAAATAAGTACATCCAGGCAATATTCATTCTGGGGATCATTAGGTTTGAAGTGCTTTGTGCCCACATGGTGACCGTAATATTTTCCTTTTAATGTCATTCTGTTTGTAAACAGATGCTTCTGATCTTTATTGGTGTACATGTATTTTTATGATGATTTATACTGATGTTTTGCAAATTTTAATCAACTTCTCATTTGGGTTTTTTACGACTTGCGTAACCACAGTCTTTCTGTTATGGTCAGCTCAGCAGTGTTGTATGGATTAGCCTTCTTCTGCACACTGTGACCTCTGGTTTTTCAAGGTCTTTACAGCTTAGGTAAATTTGGGTGGATTTCACTGGTAAAAGAAAAAGAACAACCAAAACCTAAGAAACAGAGCAAAAAGAAACACAGATGAAAAAGGCTTTTCACAGTTTCTCCTTTACATAAATTCAGTAATTGTCTGATTGCAAATATAAGCACTGGAACATCTTCAAAAAGAAAACAGTCACCAGCCAGGGGTATGAGAGGACCTGGAGCCCCTCCGAGCCTGGCAGCAGGAGCTGCTCTGGCAGGAGGTAAATGGCTTGTCCTGCAGCAAAGGAGGAGCCGCATGGGAACTTTGCCAAAGGTGACCCTAGCAGCAAGCTGGCAGGCTGTCTGCTGAGGTAGCAGATGATAGAGTGCCCTTCTCGTTGCTATGACTCTAACAGTTATGGGCCGCTTGAATTTCTAGAGGTTATTGCATAGTTGGGATTTTGGGAGCAGAAATGTGGGGAATTGTTTTTGCTGGAAATGTATGCTGCAGAGTACAGGGGATATAGAAATTTTCTTTTGCTTTAAATGTGTGAATACTCCCAGTAGTATAGTTCTGTATTGTTTGGAACAAGTACTGGGAAGGGAAAAGCTGGAAATATGTAGGCAATCCTAGATTATTTTTGCAATGAGGGATCAAAGAGTTTGTGTTTATGTGTTTATGTGTTAATGTGTTAATCCAACACATGGCTTCTGTGTTGGATTTAAGGGCAATTTACCTAAACTACTTTATCTATTTCTTTGAAATGTTTTTACTGAACTGCTGCTCAGGCACTACCAAAGCAGAAAGAGAGGGCAGTTAATAAAATGTTTTCTGACTCATTTTACCAAAGGTTGTGCAACCCCTGAGAGCAGAAAAACTCTCACTCTGGTCCTCAGTGCAAAAACCTCCAGGTCAGATCTCAGCCTTGACCTTCTGCATGGTAGCCTTTTATAGTATGGCTGTGCCAATGCATCACTTATTTTTAAGACATCTGTGTTCTAGCACAGATGACTGAAGAGACCAAAGTTTCAGGTGAAAATAGTGGTACTGATAGTACACATTTGTAGGATTAGAAATTCTTATTATCTGTTATGAACAGCAGTGTACAGTTTAATTTTTCTTTTCTTCTTGTTCATAGTTACCTAATAGGCTTTGCAGAGGAGTGTTTCAGACTAGTCGGAAACTCCAGCCTGCTCAACCAAACCAAGTCAGCTGATGTCAATGCTAGCAGAAGCACACCCAAAGTCAGCTTTCCAAGGCAGAGGCTGCAATTAGCGTGTGTGCAGAGGTCACCAACACATGCAAATAATAAGTAACCATGCAGTTGGTATGTCTCAGTACAGAGGACCCCTGAGCAAGGTCCAGTCGTGCAGCTCACGTACACCAAGCAGCCCAGCAGTATGGGAATGGGGCTGCACTTGGGTCAGTCATCCTGTTGACAAGCAGGAGTGGCCGTCACAGGCCCAGCATCTTGTTTATGTGGCTCTGCTGCTCCCAGGGCTTCAGCTCCCACCACCGTGGCAGAGAGACGGGGCAGCTGAGGTATCTCACTAACACAGCACTGATTTGTCCTTACTTACCTTAACTGTTCCCTTATCCAGGTGTCTGAACCACCCATGGCATACCTTTGCTCTGGAGCCTTTGGGATTATCTGAGATGTCTTGTCCTGGTGGCACTTTAAACAGATGGGCACTCAATGCAGAGTTTGGGTGCTTAGGTGTTTGCAGTGTTTGTTCCCATCTATGAAGTGACAGCAGTGAGGGGCTTTGTGCTCTGTAGGCTTTTGAAGAGAATCCAGTCCCATTCCAATTATTACTGTTCCCATTAGGTGGAATTTAGGGGCTTTGTGTCAAGTGGGCATAATTGATGGGCACTGCAGCTCTTTATATTATCTCTAGTGTGTAGTTATGGACATGCTTTTGAGGTTGGCTGATGTAAAATTCAACACACCAGCTGTGTCTTAATTTGCAGGCAGAGGTGCAGATTGCGTTGCCCTTACTCGTTCTATTTGTTGTGATTAGTCAGACACAGAATCAGGCAAGAGATGGACAGTTTTGAAGATGAGAGAGTTCTTGTGCATTTTATTTCCTGTCCTGCTTGGAGAAGGAAACAAGTATTGGAAGTTCTTTTGGACGTATGTATCTGTCTGTCGGCCCAGAGAAGTTTTGGATATCGCATCACTGGAAGTGTGCAAGATGAGGTTGGATTGGGCTTTCAGCAACCTGGTGTAGTGGATAGTGTCCCTGCTTGTGGCAGGAAGCTGGGACTAGATGATCTTTAAGGTCCCTCGCAACCCAAACCATTCTGTGATTCAGTGTTTTTTTGATTTTATCTGTGCATTGTGCAATAGAAATTATAGTGTTTTGTATTGCAGGGCCTCAGCAGAGGACTTAGTATTTGCACCGTTCTGGGAGTCTGTCTCATTTTGGAAGACGGTTTTTAAAAATAATTATTTGTAAGTTCTGTTCCTGGAATGAAATGCAGTCAGAATTCCATCGCTGCTGACTTCTGCAAACATTTCACAATCAATCTAATGCTATATAGTGTTTCAGGGCAGTTTTCAGGGGCCATCCTTCAATGGAAAGGTGGTATTTGAGGCTCAGATTGCCAAACTAACCATAAAAGTGTACTTATAGGCTCCCAAGTTCTGAAACCATGTGCTGCCATGAAGGGTAGAGATTTGACTTCTTAATAGTTCTTTAAGTGCCACCTGAATTGTCTGTGTGGGATTCTTTCTCGAGGTAACAAAGGCAGAAAATTGCAGGGCCTGGACTTATTTAAAATGCAGTCAGACTATCCTCAAAAAGGCAGATCCAGGATTTTCTGTACAGCTGTCATCTACCGAGTCCCTTTTGTGCTGTAAATTGTGCAACAGACAAATCGTATTTTAGCTTAACAGGGCACATGAAAAGAAAAATACAGATAAATTAAGAGATTTGGATGTTATACAGCTTTTGAGCAGGGAAGGGGCCTAGCGAAAGGTGTGAGCTTGAAACAGAGTTAATAGGAGGAAGCAGCATCCCAAGAATCGGGGAAAGTCTTTTGAGCGAAAGGGGTTTAGGCAGGTTTTTATGGTCTGACCATGAGAGAAGGTCTGAGAAGGTCCCAAGCTGATTTTGAATATAGCCACACCCGCACTGTGGGAGCATTTTGAAGGCAGGGATGGTTCTTCAACTAGTTAGTGACATTTCTTAGCTGAGAAGGATGGTGGGGCTAAGGTCGCAAAGTATGAAATTAGGTGAAGGCAGCCCCTAAGCTTTTGATTTGAAGAACATTCTGAATTAGAGGCATCTGAATGAGCTGCAGGAATTAGGCAACAAAGGAAAATGGAAAGACTGTGCCAGTCAGATGACAAGAATACTAAATTGTTTGTGTATAGGGGGGATAATAGGTGGCACATTTGTTTAGAGAATAATATGTCTGTTTTCCATTCTAAGGTTGAGAGGTCTCTCTGATTTTGCTATTACTCATTCTGCTGGCATCCTCTTGGAATTATTCCTATTTATCATTTTTGAAATTTGATTATTCTGAAGGTGAGAGGGTATAAAATGCCATTGATGACTTTTTTCCTTAGCAGCAATTTTATGGTTTTTCTCCTGTGAACTCTGCAATCTTTCTTTCAGTTTCAGTAGACCAGCAGCTCCAGTGCTGTCCTGTTACTTGCAATAATGAAAAATACACTATTTTTTATATATATGTTTTAGTACTGGTTTTGCCCCTCTAATTGTAGTTCAGAGAGCTAAAATTAGAACAGCTGTTTCTCATTCTGCAGCCTGCCTGAAACACGCAATACGCCAAAATCAAGGGAACAGAAAGAGCACACATATTTTATGCTATCTTGTAAGTTGGGCCTTGGAGACTGACACTGATACTTTGAACAAGAGCAATATTTAATTCTTAAATAGTTGTTTTATTATTAAAAAGTGCCATCCTTTCTCCACAAATATTACTTGTAATATATTGCCAGCTTACTGTATTTTATAAAATCATAGAATAGTTTGGGTTGGAAGCAACCCTAAGCGTCATCTAGTTCCAGCCCCTCTGCCATGGGCAGGGATGCCACCCACTAGATTAAGTTGCCTAAGTTTGACTGCCTAGGGCCCAGTCAAACCTGGCCTTGAACATGCCCAGGAATGGGGCATCCACAGCTTCTCTAGGCAAGCTGTATCTGTTCTTTATCACCTTCTGGTAAAGAATTTCCTCCTAACAGCTAAATTAAATCTCCCCTCTTTTAGTTTAAAACTGGTCTGCCATGTCCTATCACTACCTGCCCATGTAAAAAATTACTCTCCATCTTTTTTATAAGCTTCTTTCAAGTACTGAAAGGCTGCAGTGAGGTCTTCCCAGAGCCTTCTCTTCCCCAGGCTGAACAACCCCAGCTCTCTCACCCTGTCCTCACAGGAGAGGTGCTCCAGCACTCTGAGCATCTTCATGGCACTCCACTGGACCTACTCCAACAGATTCACAGCTTTCTTAGCTTTCCAGAAATGCTTTTTAGAGCTTGCTAGCTGTCATTGATTTTGTTTTGCCCATAAGATCTGAGATGAATAAAATGTTACTCTGCTAAATGAAGCATGAACAAAGCCAGGGTGCAAACATTATATAATATTAGTAGAACAGAATACCAAAGCCAGTACCATGAATCATGCCCTGTGTATGGTTCATTTATGACCTTTAGTCACCAACGTATGAGGAATCAAATAATATTACTCTGAGTGAGTGATAATGGTGCTACCCAGCTGTAGGGCATCTTGAATGTTGTTCTGTGCCCTTTAAACACTTCAGAAGTCTTATTCCTGCCTCTCTTCCTTGCTGCTACATTCCCTCTTGAAACCATTGACCCATGATCCCAATCTCAATTTCTTAATTAGATCATCTTTAAAAATACATAATAATATCCTTTCTTTGCGAAATGGAGATCAAATAGTCTTTTCAGTGCAAGGAAAGGGTATTACATAAATAAGCGACCTCCCATGCCCCCATCTCCACCGCCCAAAAAAATTAGTATTTAAATAACCATCAGTCAGCTCTCTGTAAGAGACTTGGCTAGTCATACAATTGCTGTAAAAAAAAAAGAGTGAATGAAAATGCCCCTACAAAGGAAATTTAAAATATTAGCAAGATAGCCTAAGTGCTTTATGATGCAGATGAAGAACAGGGCCAAAAGTGGGGTTTTGTCAACTCTTTCCAGCTGGTGAAACCTGGAGAAAAAAGAAGAAAGGTGTAAGTGGATGGAAGCACAAAGGAAGGAGAAAGGTAGAGAAAAGCTCCCCTACTTGCAGCAGATCTTTCTCTTTCAGACACATTTCTGGTTGTGGCTCTTGTTTTGCAAGAGATCATGGAGAAGACAGACAGGTAAGTTGACTGCCTGTATCTGTGTCAGTCTCAGGGCAACATGAGAAGGGAAATAGAGAAGCCACAGCACGATAGAGGATTATGAATCTCACTATCACAGCTAGGAATGCAGTCTTGCCACCAGACTGTGAGGAGTTGGGACAACTTTTAAGTGTATCAGTCTTATAGAGAAAATGTTTTAATGGACACCAAAAAACAGAGTTTTTTGGGCTGGTATTCACGTAAAAGAAATAGTCCTTAAGAATACAGAAAACACACAGAGAATAACAAGATTCATTAAGTGTAGTTTAAGATACTGTCTGACAGTAATGAATAGCCTGTGGGTTAATGAAGAAAAGTGGATGTGAATGCACAGAGTCCCTGAGTGCCTTTATGTTGCTCCGCTGTCAGCTGAGCAGTACTGTAAAGGGCCTTGCAGAATGGTCTGTATGGAGAGTATCACTGCTAAAGCCACATGTCTTAGAAATTAAATTCATCAAGTCTGTTAGAAGTCCTGCCTGTTCTTTGCATTGGTTATTTGGTCTCGAGTTTGTACAGCTAACTGTGGATTTCAGGTGCCCTGTAAGATATGTATCAGCTTTGATTTTTGCAGTTCAGCAAGCTGGCCTCCTAAGCAATGGCAAATACTCAAAACTCATGGTGGTAAGCCTATGGTATTTTGATCCATTTCTGTTACAAAAAGCAAAAAGCTTTTAACATTTTAACTCTTGTTTCTTCACACAGAAAACAGGGGAGCTAATCCCTAACACGCTGATTCGGAGTGGACTGGCACAACCACACCTGCTGTGCTTTCCCCACCACTGAGTGTTCTGTCAGTCATGGAAGGATTTAGGTTGGAAGGGACCTTAAAGATCATCCAGTTCCAGTCCCCCTGCCTTGGGCAGGGACACCTTGCACTAGACGAGGTTGCTCAGAGCCCCATCCAGCCTGGCCTTGAACCTGCCAAGTTTGCAGCATCCACAATTTCTCTGGCAACCTGCTAAATAGATGTATATGTACAAAAGAGCTTCTCCTACTTATTTTTTCTTTCAAATAAGACAGAGAAAAAACCCAAGCACTTGGATTTCTTTAAAACATTCCGTAACTTCTCTGGGCAACCAACATTGTACGTTATTCTCAGCTGAGACTGAGATGCCAAATCAAGGCACAGATTTCGCTGCTTATTCTGTGCCTTACACACCAGACTCATCACTGCCATTTCTAAGTACCTTCTGCTCATGTGGTGAGTGCTGACAGTGGCTTGTGGGGATGTCTCAACCTTTCTGTAGTAAGGACTGACTGCAGTGGAGTGTTTCGTATTGGACCCTTTCTGGAACTCACACTGGCTCGTATACACAAATGCACACCATACTTCCCCTGCATTCTGTTGGGTTTTGTTAAAGAAAGCAAGTTCAAGGAAAGGGTGATGCATTCCTGCATTTAAGGATTTGTGAGTATCCTTCTATGGGAGTTTACTCAACAGGTTCTTTGGGGAACAGTGATTGTCCCTTATACATCAGAGCTGTTGCATATATGATTGCTGAGTGGGTACTGGAAAAGGATCATTGATTTTTATGAGTTAAAAAAAGCACAGAGAGAGCACAGGATAGCAAGAATATAGTCTAAGGCATTTGGGAGGGATGGGGGGACTGAAACTGATTTCTTCAGTCATGATTTTCTGTAAATGTTCCAACTTTTTGCTTTTAAAGGCAAGATTGTAAAAGATGCCAGATTTTTTTCCAGTTCTTAACAATCTTCCTTAACTTCACTAACATACACTTCTGTGATCCTCTGGTCTGAAAATGAGGCGCACAGGTACTGGGTATGAAAATTAGGGTTACAGAAAAGGAGAAAGAAAACAAAGTTTCAAGTATACAGACAAGAACTGAATGGAGAAAAGGGAACTCCTACCTGAGGGAGAGATCATTAGAATCATAGAATTGTTATGGTTGGAAAAGACCTCTAAGATCAGCAAGTCCAGCTGTCCAACCGTACTTGCTATTTGTAGGCTGCAAAGATTTTGTATGAAGGGAACAAAATAAGATGTGAGGAGTAGGAGACCACACTTCTTTGATCAAGGAAAATTATTTCTGTGAAATACTGTCTTTTGGTTTTAACATAAGTGAGGCACATTTAGATCTGTGAAGGCACTTAAGACTTTGCATTGCAAGAACTGCAAGGTTTGAGCACCTATGCATTTTTTCTGATCTGAACCAGCACCTTGCCAGATTTTTTTTGACTGCTTTTAGTCAGAGAATCACAACAGAGAAAGCTACATGGACCTGCTTTATACAATTTTAAGGTGAAAAACTTGTTAGTCTGTGAACACCTAACAGGGAAGAAGCTTGGAAAATTAGTGTGAGATAGTAAGATATCCACTTGTTTGTCACTTCATTGCTATAAAGTACAGCAGCATCCAGGAGAGGTCAATGGCAGTCTTCTGAAGCTGTGTATTTCAACTGGTCCAGCTGGCTCTTTAGAGTCAAAATCTATTTTGACATCCTTCCTCTGTGTCAAGCTCTTTTAAGCTGCTCAAAAAAATGATTTGTACCTTGTGTTGCCATGACTTTGAAAAAAAACAAAAGAGCACCCCAAACCTTGCAGTTAGAGAAATGAGAAGCTGCAGGGCACAGATAGTAGCAGAAGAGCTCAGTGCTCCTGCAGGAACAAGCTCAATAGCAGTACTTCCCAGCTTTAAGTACGAGAAGGGAAAAAAAGGAAAGCCAAAGGAAAGGGGGAAAAAAAGCATTATAGACTAAAAGAGTTTGGTTTCCTGTGGACGTAGTGTCATTATTGATTGCAAGCTATCACTGAAGGTTTCCTTTTTCTAGGGCATTTAAAGGTACTGTTTCACACATAGCTCCTCTGCTGCCTAATACAAGCAGCTCGCTTTTTGGTTTCCCCACTGTGAGAATCCTAGTGGTTTTTGTCCTCCAGTTGCTGACCTGGATTTCACATACCATGAGGATCAGTAAGGATTAACACATGTATACATTTACAAGGACATAGAGAAACACATGTGACGTAATCTCTTTATCAGGTTAAAAATACATTTTTCAATTTTCAAAATGATTTGTGATTATCTTTTGAGGCAGAGGAGGTTGGTAACACTGCTTATTTTATCCAAAACTTTTCTATATCATATAGTATATTTACATGTCATGAAAGTATATCCAGAATAAAACCCCTGTTGCCAGTGGTTTAAGCTGTCAAATAAAAAAGATGGGCTGCTATTTAGCTGAGGAAATGTATTAGCATGCAGAAAGCAATGCTGCTTCCTCTGGGAGGTTTTAATCAGGCCTCTTGTAGTGATTGAGATGCAGTACTCCAAAATGAGAAAAATTATTAACAAAATCAAGAATCTAGAGTGTCTTTCACGCAAATATTCATCAGTGTATCTTATGTAATTACATAGTCAATAAATCAACATAGTGTGTAAGTGCTTCAGTCATGGTGTAAATATCTTAATGACTGAAACATCTTCACACATGAATAATTTATACCTGTATGATTCATTTTTCATATCCATGCTTTACTTCAACATGAAAAACTAATTCTTCTCTGTCAGAGGATGTGTGCTTGATTATTGCCTTCTGATTTCTCTTCCTTGTGCTTCTTTTCCACCGTTAGACACACTCCATTTCTTCTCTTCTGGTTCCTCTAATGTAGTTATCTTATTTATTCATCCTGTCTGCCTTGGTTTGCGTTCCCAGTGCATTTCAGCAGGCACCTGGGAAATAACACTCGGGCGTAAGCTGCTTGTGCTTATGCAGTTTCCCAAGTAACTGGAAAAAGGACCAGCATCTTGAAAGATTTACACATTCTCAACAGATATTTGCATTCAGTTTCCTCTCCTCAAGGCAACCATTGCAGAAAGAACTTGTGCAAGTTGGGCTTTGCCATTTTTTGGATCAATGTGAGTTAAAACCTTTGTCAAGGTACTGATGGCAAACATTGTTTGAGCCTTCTTCCCATACAGTTGTAAATGTGAAACTTGTGTGTAGCTCCAGAAACCATTGGAATGTTCAAGATAAAAATAATTGTTTCTCAGTGCAGGAATGGGAATAGGGAATACTAAATTCTGCTCTGCTGCACATGCTTGTTTGCCTGTATGCAAGGCACTGCATGCCCCCTGCCTTGCTTAGACCCTTAACCGAGTCATCGAAGACAGAAATTTCATTGTGATAAACTACTTCTTTAGTTACTAGAGGAAAACAGGTAGCTGCTGAGGGCAGCCCATCCAGCTTTAAAGCTACTTAATGCTTGAAGCTCCAGGCAGAAATGATCCTGGGTGGACTCTATTCTTTTGGCTCAGAATTTAAGGATCAGTTCAGGTTTGTGGAGCAGCTTATTTTGGTAGTGCCTGTGAAGGCTGAGCCTTTGAAAATTCAGCCCTAGTTGGGCACAAATATTATTCACTCAGATTTAATGACCACTTCTGAAATTACTGAATCTCACCTTCAAACCCTCAGATTTTAACCTTGAAAAAGAAGAAAACCAGCAGGAATATAAAAATTATTTCAAATTGTGGAGGGAAAAGGAGTTGTGTAATATTTAACTGACACTTTTCTGGTATTGCATGTTATTTCATCCAACCTTTTTTCACTCCTTTTTTTTCACTTTTTTCACTTTTTCCTCACTTTTTCACATTTTTGTATGCAGTTTACCTACATTACTCTCTAACAAGGAAGAGCACCTTCACTGAGTGTTCATCACTCTCATTCAATTCCTTGTGTCATTATATAGATTGTTAGTTTTGTGTGATAATACAGTTTCAGTCTCTTCTCTATCAGTATTACATTTATTGACTAATTTTTTAGATTTAAGGCTGAATAGAGTATCTTGTATCTGTCCTCTCCCCCGTACTTGGAAGCCCAGCTGCAGTTCCTATACAGCTTCAATCTTAGTGTCTTATGAGACATGTCACAACTGAATATTGTCTTTGTAGCCTTATAACTGGCTCTAGTATGCTGTGAATACCAGTCTCCCCTGTTTGCTGGCAGGCCATTTGGTAACTTTGATCCAGCATAAGTCTTCGTTTATTCAGTTTTTTCTTATTCTGATTGTAAGCACCTCCAAAGGCTTCTGATAGCGCTTTGTCTCAGTCTTTTTATATCCTTAAAGGACACCTTCTCTTACTGTATCTTACTGCACTGAGATGAGTTATTGATCAATGGGTATTGGTTAGTAGTTCTCAGCCAGTCTCCAGAACGTACTTCACCCTGATCACTGCCTGCTGTGTTCTGGCATTTAGGAAGAAGCCTGCTGTCTTTCTACTTTGTTGTGCCTAGCACTTGTCTCTCTTGGGTATAGTTTCTCACCACAGTCATCAGTCATGACTGTTGCTCCATCTTATTTTCCTGTTTTCTTCAGTCAGTGTTGGTCATTTACTATGTATGTCCTGTTGTAAAGCAGTATTTTGTCCAGTGGCAGGATGTTATAAGAATCTTCTGAACCCCCTCACATGTATTTTGCTTTACCTTCTACTGCTTCTAGCTGTCATACCTCCTGCACTTCCACCATTTTCTCCTAAATTGTCCTTTCTTTTTGTGAAGAATTTCTTGTACACCCTTTCTTTACCTTCTTCATTTGATTATTATAGCTGCTCTCCACAGACTTTCATCTTCTTTTGTGAAAACTAGTTTAGGTTCCTTCTCTACCTATTCACTTACTCATTTTTTTCAGACAATTTTCTAGTTTTTAAATTAATTCTATTTTTCCAACATGTCAGTTTTAAATTCCAGGTAATTTTAATCTTCAATTGTTCAAGAGAATGATTCACTAACACATCCTGTTTCGCTCATCTGATCCATCTCTGATTCTGACACACTCTGAAACTTTGGGACATCCCAGATTCACAAACCTCCTCTTGCTTTTATCATTTTCAACATCAAGAGCTGATTACTGACACCTTAAATGATGCCATTCCAGTATTTCTTGAAGTGGCATGTTTATCTGGTTAGAGAAACAGAATAGCCATGGAGATTTTATGTGGGAAAAACATGAAAATGGCATAAATACCACAGTGATATAATACTGATCTTTTGTTGTCTAATTTTAACAGATTCAGTAGCAACAGCATCTGGACCACTGCTAGTTGAAGTTGCCAAAACTCCTGGTGCTGCTCTTGGGGTTGCACTAACTACCTCGATGTGCTGCAACAAACAGGTCATTGTCATAGACAAAATCAAATCTGCAAGTATTGCAGACAGGTGAGTGTGACAGAGGGCTGACACTGCAGGTCCATGCATCCATTTTACTTCTTTTGCTGTTTGGTCTGGTTTTAAAGGAAACCTTCCCTTTTTTGAGAAAATTGACTGAACCAGATCCTCTCAAGGTTGCACGTCTTAAAATTAGCACTTTGTCAGATTGCTGTTCCAGACTGCCGGGTCTAAGACTTCCAGGACACCATCTACTTCCGCTCATTCGTGTAGTATTTAGTGGCATAAGCCAGCCCCCATGTAATATGTGACTGGCTGCTTGCACTGTGTGACACAGGAGTTTAGAGGTCTGCTCTGGCTGTTAAATGTAACTCTGTGGCAGAGATTAGTATTTTGAAAAAAACATAACTCACTGGAATTCTTGAAGTAAGCCCACCATATGGAACAGCTGTCAAGGGAAGTAAATTTTGAGGCTTTGCAACCTTGAAGTGTTCTTTTAGAATATATCACTCATTCTTGTGGCACAGTGAAATGGAACTCCTTATGTCTGGATTCTTTTACTGATATTTTAGAATACAAGTGAGGTATAAGGAAGACTGGCTTCTGTATTTCTAAATTGTTTTGCTGTAATATTTCCACTTCATTTAAATCTTTAAATAAAACCATTTAAACCATTAAAATTATAGATAGATATCTTGATAGTAGCAGATGAACCTCTGGAACAGAGTTGTGGGATCTTTCCTGGGGTGCGTGCGTGCGTGTGTGTGTGTGTTTATACATATACAGTATATTTCTATATACATATCTCTATCTAAAATTTTTTTAAATATGACGTTTCAGCAGCAAATTCCTCCTGCATGTCCCCCAGCCACCCCACCTTGTAACTCCTCTTTGGCAACGGTGCTTTTGGTAGCACCCACTTGTAGCAGTGAGTCTACAGCTCCTCTGTGGGCTTTTCCCTACAGTAGAAACTTTGAGAGTGACGGCCATTGATCCAGGGGTGTTCTCCAGTTCAATGGTGCAGGATGATTTAATTTTCTCCCTCTGTTTTTTCCCATTTCACAGGGGGTAACCAATTAAAGGAGCTGTCCACTTGACTGGTACGTCGGGATGCTGACTGCTGTGTTTGCATTTCTCAACTCATCCAGTAGCCAGTCTCTTGAGTGCAGCGAGATTTAGCAGATAGCCCCCTCCCCACCCCACTCCTAGAGTCACCATGCTAGCCCTGGTTTCATTATTTGTTTGACTACTGCATAATTTCATCATCATTTACAGCTTTTGTACTAATAAATGTTTGAACTATAACTCAAAAAATGATGAACTGGGTGCTTGTGTGAGGGATATGTGACCAAGTTATTCGAGTCTCCTTAAGCTCTTCTCATTTTATTCTGCTGCCATTCACACATATTTTTAGAGTCAGCTACCCCATTGCAGTTCTGTGAGTGATGTCCTGGCATATACTGTATTAACTGAATTGTTTTTAAGGTTTGTACTAATAGAGATAAAGTCTGACCAGTGACAGTGCCTGCAAAACACAAATGTCTCTCGAAAAAAAAAGAACACGTTCATAGTTGTCATGACCAGTTTGAAGGCAGAAGAACTCATTTTGCAAGCAGAGAGCATACCTGATCATACCAAGTTTTCCCCCTTTTATATAGATGTGGTGCATTACATGTTGGAGACCATATTCTGTCCATTGATGGCACCAGCATGGAGTACTGTACGCTGGCGGAAGCAACGCAGTTTTTGGCTAATGCAGCGGATAATGTCAAACTGGAGATCCTTCCCCACCACCAGACACGGCTAGCGCTGAAAGGCCCGGAGCACGGTAAGAGGATCTGTAGCACCCAATGCCTCTTTCTCTTCCTTTCTTTCTTTAATTTTGCCTGCCCATGCTGCGTGGTCGAAGCTATCGCTGCAGTTATGTCTGTAAATGTTGTTTCAGCTCCCCAGGTTATGCTTCTGCAGTTTCTAAGCAGCTCTGTGTTTTCTTGGTCTTAATGAACCCTCTGAGATTCCTATGGCCAGAGAGGGAAATGTTTTGCTAAGAAATAGCTCTACAAACTTGCAAATGTACATAAGGACACCTGTTGACTCTACTGTTGCAGTCATTGGGGGTGCTACAAAATACTTCAGTAAATGAATCTCTACATTGCTTTTTAAATTCAGAGTGGGGAAGTAGTACCACAGCCAATTTATTTTCAGCATATTGACTTGATAGTTATGGTCACTTCATTAATAACACCTGTTCTCCCCTAAAATACATAAACCCCTCCTATATTTTCTCTTGTTAATGGCATTATTATTTATTGCCATCGTCTTTTAAAGGACTTCTGAGATTTCTTCATGGGTTCACTGTCAGTGCTTATGGAAACTGTTTGGAAACAGTTCCCTAGATTGCAGACCTTTTCACTGTGATACTTATTTCATACCAACATGCTTGAATAGAATGGCTTTCCATTTTCAAATCAAATGTATATAAAATGTCTTAGTATTTGAAGATGGAGGCTGCCCGTCTTGTCTTCTAACTAATCCTGAGAAAGTGGCTAATTCACAGTAATTCATTAATTCAGTCTAAAATACCACATGTTGATAGGCATCAAAGAAGTAACAAGGGTTATCAAATACATGAAGACTAGGTACGTGTGTTGCAGCATGAACCAGTGGTATCATTTTTCTGAGCCTGTGGTGCTGTGCTTCTGTCGTCTTCAGACCAAGACAAGATTTCTGAAATGTCAATGATGGTAAATGTGCTGGGACATCCATCCCAGATCCAGGTTGTCCCTTGATAAGTGATGCTCTAGTCAGTTTCTCAGAGTGGGGAATACTGAACTTGTGACAGAGGAGACATTAGTTTCTCCTAGACCAGGGTGAACAAAAAGTAACCTTTGCAATTACATGTTCTCCCTTTACTCAGCTCTTAAGCCAGTTAGAGCCACAAGGAGCAGAGGGTGATACTGCACGAACAGAATGAGATGGAGGCCAAATTTGCAGTGCATTTCCATTCTTTTCAGTTATGACAGTACATTGCAAACAGATCTTTCTTCTTTTTTTGAAGCAAAGACACCATACAATTAATTTCCGGATGGTTAAAGAATTTTGAAGACTTTCTTTTGGGAAGACAAAGGCTAGGGCCAATGATTTGTGTAGATGATTGTATAACTTGAAGCAGTTGGTTTGGTAACCAACATTTAAAACAGATTGATGCTGTTAATGTGCTAGTAACCAGTGTAGATGCTTAGAAAAAGCAGTGCTCCTGCTATGCCAGAGTTAAGAACTGGCTGTTACAGAATCGTATCAAGGTGATCTGCAAAAGATGATCTAAGAACATCCTTTGGGGGAAAGTATCCCTAAAGTAATAAAGTTGCGTTCTTCAGTAAGGCAGAATAACTAGGATGTTTACAGCCCTTTCCAGCCCCTCACCAGATGGTGCTACTCCAATACTATGACCAATTCAAGATATAACAAGCTTTATGGAAGCAAGTACCCTCTTGGAAACAACCTTTCATCCAGTGTGGTATGGCCTAGAGGCTGCAGAGAGTGAAAATCTCCCTTGGTGTGTCTGGAATAAGCTGAGTCATTAGGGCTGTATCTGCTGAGCTCAGTTACTGCTCTTGTGGGAATATGTTAGGAATTTTTAATGGGCAGGAAAGTCAGGATATAAAATAAACTGAAATTTTAGCCCTAAAATAAAGTAAAGAGCTCTGTAAAATATAGGGTTCTTTTTCATGTTTTTTTCCTTTATACTGTGGTGCTGACATTCATTTCTCTTGCTGCCCCATTAGTTTTATATTTACTGTACGCAACCCTGGGTTGGAATAGCTCAAATTACCACTAAATTACTATAGTTACACACAAAAGGATTTTCTTTTACAGAACTTTTGTTGAATTGGGATTATCCTTCTACAAGCTGAGCAAACTGAATTTGTGTACCTTCCCACTTTGTCGGACATTTTTATCTCTACTCCCGGCATGAAAATAAAACATTAGGAAAAAATCTCAAGGACTACCACATAATTTCCTGCTGGAAGCAGTCTTTTTAATTAAACAAGGCTCACAGCACCTTGAAAATAATGAAAATTCACCTGGCCACATTGTTCTTATCAGATTTTAATTTTTACACCATAGTTCAAGTTAAGAAATCTTGCTGTCTGTGCACGTAATTGAAGAGATGGTTTCATGTGAGAAGACGTGATAAGTCTGTGAGACACATAAGGCTGTATCAGGCTGCTTCTGGTGTTTCTGGGACTTTTCTGGCTAACATGAGATTTTCCAAAGTCCCTGGGGGTGGTAGAGCCACTGGGTGAGGAACCCCAGGGGCACAGACCCAGCCTGGTGCTGGCATCACACCCCTCCCTTACTTTTGATTGCAGTATTCACGCATGGGCAAGGACTCCGCAACATGGTGGTAAAGGTGCAAAGACTTTATTGCGTATCCGAAATTCCCCTAAATACCAATAGAAAGACAGGATATCACCTCATATAAACAGGAAAGATGTTCACCTCAGTGTCCCCCAATCACCTGGAATATTTCCCAGACATTGCCTATTATAGTGAAGGATAAACAATACCTTACAAGGTCAGAAACTGCACTTATCACATCTCATAGTGCTGACACTGTCCAGAAACCCACAATGCTCTCTCAGCCCATCCCCGGTGACCTGGCTGTAATCCCAGGGTCACCTCCGGGTCTGAGAACGAGGCTCTTTCTTCGGCCGACAAGGCCTAATCTCTCTTCCAGCACACAGTGTAGCCCAACATTTGATATCTGATATTGGGAGAAAAAAATAATTCCTTAGACTCAAGCACCTGCCAGGGCACAGAGAGTGTTGTCAGGGAGGGATGCAACTCCAGGGCAGCCTGACTGAAGACACAGGGCCAGCTCAAGCAGTTCCAGGGCCTGCAGGGTCTCCACCACCCACCAGGCTGCAGGGACACGGTGAGCTCCTGTGCTCCCCTTTCCCTGTCCCTTCCCTGGTGTGCACACCACTCTAGATCCAGCCTGTAGGGACAGGCATCACTTTTGAGTCAGAAGGGGTAGTACAGTCAGGCAATTAGCAGATCAGTGCTCATGTAATATGAAGTGAAACCAAAGGACAACTTTCCTTCTGCCACGGTACAGTGATTGCTGTGGCTACCCTTTCCCCTCCTCATTTTGTCTTGTGGGATAAGATGTGAACAGAAGGTGTGGGTCCAACCTCAGCACTCAAGGTTTTGTGCTCCTGCTGAAGGCCAGCATGGGGACAGACGTGTCTGCAGCCATTATAGGTGTAGCAGGTAGCAGAGGGACACAGGTAATACAGCTCATGGGCCACAGGCAGCAAACTCTGTTTTACAGAAACTGGAAAATGGCAGGTTTAGATTAGATATTAGGAAGAAATTCCTCACTGTGAGGGTGGTGAGGCATTGGGGCAGGTTGCCCAGAGAAGTTGTGGCTGCCCTGTTCCTGGAAGTGTTCAAAGCCAGGTTGGATGGGGCCCTGAGCCAGCTGGTCTAGTGGAAGGTGTCCCTTCCCATGGCAGGAGGGTTCGAACAAGATGGTCTTTAAGGTCCCTTCCAACCCAAACCATTCCATGATTCTGTAGTACGGGTGAATCCCTTGGTGTTTTAAGACAAAAAATTCAGTGAATACTTCCCAGTTTGAACTGTGCCTTTATGGTTCAGCAAGGATACAGACATGCTGAATTTAATGATGAATATACTGTATTTAATGAAGGGAGACTTGAATCACTTTGCTTTAAGATTTGACACATCAACTAAAATGCTTCCCATTCTCTTGGTAAATACTGGTCTTCACTTTTGGCATATCCCAGATTCCACATACATAGAAACAGCAACTAAGTAATCAAATACGGTCTCAAATTTCATCCAGTGAAGGATCATTTTAAAGTTTTGAAGATCAAGTTAAAAAAAAAAACAAAAAACAAAGCAAAAACATAAAATTGCACATCCAGCTAATCAATAAGACCTCTTTTCTTCATTAACCAGGTTTCAGGGTAGAGTTTTCCTGCTGCTGGCCTTGGGAAGTCATTTACTGCACAGAATAGCATAATGTCAGCAATAGATTGTGGCAAAATTAAAATGTCAATACAGTAAATTGAAATGGCAAGCGAGCATCTCCATTCTAGGCAATGCCATGTAAAGTGTCTGGTTGGTTTTTTAAAATAGATTAATGCAAGCAGAGACTTATTAACCTTCAGTTAGTAGTATCATAGCATTTTTTGAGAAAGCTTGCAGTCTTAGCCCCTAAGACAGAGTGAGATTAGAAATTGATTCAGTAGTCATCATTTTTAAAACAAATACAAAAAAGAAAAAAAAAATCAGAAGAATTTTTTCTGAGAAAAAATATTATTTCTGCTCCTCAAGTTAGCACGCCCTGATAAGAAGACAAGACCAGGTTATTTATTACTTTATTTTATTTTCAATTTATTTTCTTTCTTTCACTTCTGGTTTGTGTTTTTTAAGTTTTATTTGTGCAATTCAGTTACTTTTACCTCTTCTCTGGTCCTTTTGTTTTCTGATTTTCCATCATCCCTTCATGCGGGCAGTGAAGGTTCAAAGAAGCAACAGGCAACTTACCTGGGATTCGTGTGCCAACAGCCACAGCAGCCTCCTCACCTACCACCATTATAACACCTACCACCCTGACCATTGCAGGATGCCAGCCTTGAAATTCCAGAAAGCGCCTCCTCAAAAAAGCCTTCGTAATGTTCCACCCTTTTTCCTGCTGACATACTCTCTCCTCCTTCTCTTCCTCCTCCTCTTCTTCCTCCTCCTCCTCTTGCCCTTCTTCTTTCACTCACACTTTTCCCATTTCAGGCTCTAAAACCTTTTCAGTTTTATGGATGCTACACTTTTTCATAGCCATGCCAAGGTTATTTCTGACATTTTACACCTTTTGCTCTCTGTAACAAAGCAGCCTTTGTAGACAGGAAAAGGCTTGAAAATTCTGAATTAATCAGGTCTTCTTCTATGTATGAGTAGACCATTGGATTAGAGAAGTTTATATATAGAGCATGATTTTTGAGTGCAAGGCATTGCTTACAAATCTTTGTCAGAAATTACCTACTACAAAAAGGCATTTCTAAAATCAGTGTATCTAGATATATTGATGTGCATTAGTTCGGGGATATGTGTTGAAAAACTTAATTGAACATGCTTTGCTTTAAGTAAGTTGTATACTATGAATATACTTTTTGTACCTCTATTATCTTTGTTAGCTTCCAGCAGGTGTTGTCATGAAATGCTGGCTGTACTTTTCCCTAGGGTCACCTGTGTGGTTTAATGTCTTTGTTACTGGAAATGCACAAACCATTCCTGTGCATCATACACAGCCTCTACATACCATGTTTGATTCATTGATGAGTTACAGGCATGTGCCACACTCTTCTGTGAAGACTGAGTGCTGTATGCCAAGTGTTTGATTTCTTGCAGCAGCTCTGGTGTCTTCATCCTTCTCTCCTACCTCCATGAGTGCATACAGCCTGAGTTCCCTGAACATGGGGACCTTACCTCGGAGCCTCTACTCCACCAGCCCGCGTGGGACAATGATGAGGCGGAGGATGAAAAAGAAGGACTTCAAAAGCTCCTGTAGGTGGTAACAGCATTTGCTCAAAAATGTGCAGTGAATGAATGGGTGGAGGAGGGGGAAGATACAGAAAAAAAGTTACGCAGTACCTTAATTAATATACATGTATTCTGGGCAGAAGAGAGAGTTTCTGTTAGATGTAGGGAAACATAAGGGTGAAAGTATTTGTCCAATGCTAAAATGAGATGAGTAGATGCTATGCAGCATAACTACCTCATCTGAAATATATATAAAGGAATGTTTTCTTCAGATAATTCTGGAAGAATTTGTTATACTGTTACTGAAGTGATTTTCAAATAACTTTTTCAACTCTTCCAGTTGCCATTAGGGAATAGAATTCATAGCTGAATAGTCAAAAACAGATTGCCCGTAAGCTCAACCAGCTATCCTGTTAGGGAGGGCAGAGCTTGCCACGGCACCTCCTAGGTAGTTCTGATGTTTACCTCTATGCCATGACCTGTACAGTTATTTTGGTGTGGAAGAGCAACAAGTAACAGCAAAGAATAAATAGCATTGTTTGACCACTCTCTGGGATTCAGAGCATGGATTGCCTGTGAGTCAGTAATTTCCCAAGCCAGAGTAGATCTGTTCAGGCTGTTCCACTTTGCATATTGCTAAGTATTCACTGGGCTGGAAAGAGTGTGGGCGTGGCAGTGCATTTTTTCCCAGACTCCGTGTAAGTGCCACCTCTTACTGGCTTCGTGTGGTCCACAGCAGCTCAGTTCCTCCAGAGCAGAGAGGTGAGAACTGCTCTGTAAATCATTTGCTCTGGATAGCAAGGTTCAGAGGTCCACCCTGGAAGAACTGAGTTGCTGCACGTTATACCACTGCTGCTGTGTTTTAAAGATTCCCCATGGTGATAGTAAAACCAGAGCAAACCAGCACCTTCTAAGGGCAGTCACTATGGAATTGTGATAATACATTAGAGAGGAACTGAGGTTTTGCTTTCTTGCAGTTTTTGTTGCTTGCTTGTTCTTATTTCTTTCGTAAAGCACATATTTTTGCATAACATTTGCCTGTAAGTGCATTTTTTATTTTTAATCCGATCAGCCATTTTTCACAGCTCATCTATTGACATGTTAGCTTCTAATGCATTCTTTTGGGTCACGGGGAGAAACTGTGTCTGTCATGCTACGGTATCAGTAGAGGTCCAGCTCTTACAGGTTCTCATCTGCACGTGAGAAACAGTAGTAGTGTTACACTAGTATTAATTGATTTGAATAGTAAAATCAATGCAAAAAGTAGTTCATCAATTGTGCTATGCTATAGCTGTTCAACAAAGGGTGAAATCCTGAAAGCTAATCCTGTTATGGATCTTGGACACAGCTGTAACTTGTGTTGTTAATTTTTCAGATATTTTTCCTTCAAGGAATCCTTGTCCGTGTTATCTTGCAAAGACTCGAAACAAGGCCAGTGACGTGGCATTTAAGTGGGACAGTCAGATAAACACTGTAGCCCACGTAAAAGATTCTTCAAGTCAGAAGGCCCTGGGGATGACAAGTTAGGACAAGGCTTTGTTGTGTGGTAGTTTATTACACCTTCACATTGTGAGGTCTTGATATAGAGAATTACAAAATATATGGAACTGGCCCCATCACTGAGTGGTCAGTGCCTCACTACAACCAGTGACTACATCAACAGCCCTGAACTAGAACTGGCTTTGGAGGAATTGGCTGGCCAGCCAGACTTGTTTGCTCTTCCTGTGAGTTTGCTTATCAGCCTGTGCAGAGTTCCTTACTCTGTTAGTGATAGCCATACTTGGGACAGCAGTGACAGCCAACTTAAGGGACCCACACTACTCTGAATGTGCTACAAGGGATCAGGATAGAAAATGTCTGGTCCTGTACCTTTCCACTCTACATCGGCAAGACTCGGAAAGCCTCGCCCCTCTGCCTTTGTTCTCAATCTGCCTGAGAACCACGTAGACTGACTGCTGTGCTTTTCGTGGAAAAGGAGCAGCACACTCTTAATTTTAGTGGGTTTTTTTTTCTTTAATCCAGTTGGATAATTTGAGGGTTTCATTAAGGTAAATTTTCATAAATCTTTTAGAATGACACTTGGGAATAAAAATATGGCGGTTGCTGTAAAGTTTACATTGCCAATTATTTAAGAATATTTGCATAAAATAATGTGATCATGACATAATTCATGAAGATAAAGTGTGATGGCACAAGGGGTTACAAGACTTTTATGGGCATGATTTAAGAATCATTGCATTAGTTATGCAGATCTTTCTAAACACATGACTGTAAAAATTGAGGGCATGCCCTGCTGCCACATGGTTTTTTTACGCCACTTGTTTTCAGTTTTATTCTTCCTCTGCTTGTTTGTTTGTTTGTTAAAAGTGTGGGATTCATTGTGGAAACACTTAGATTATTATTTCATTAAACTTTAAATCCTGAAGTATTTTTTAATAGGTCCCTATTAGTAGTTGGAAGCGAGAGGTAATTTATACCAATTTACATTACTAGGGTTGCATATCTGGTAGAAATTGGAGAGGGTGTTAGACATGCATGGGTTCTCTTTTCTCAACAGCTATCAGGAGGAACTATGAACATTTTTCAGTTTCTTATGGGTCGGAGTGGGAGACTGGAGGCATAATAATCCACATGTGCACCTTGAAACACATCTTGCTCTGCTTCTTGTATAACTGCAGGCATAAAAGTAACAAGTACATAATCTTCAAATTCAAGATCATTATTTACATAACTGCAAAGCATATAGCAAACCAGCTCCCAGGAATGTTGCTAAGAGTTAGATGAGAAATATCCAAGTGTGCTGGAATGTACCCCTAGCAATAGCAACCAGTGTTCACTGGAACTACAAACGTATCCATGTCCACTTTTTAAATCAAAAGCGCTGCTTCCTGGCCTGTAAAATTTCTAATCCATCAAGGAGCCAAAAAATGTCAGCGTTCCTTGCAACAGTTACTGTTGAGTTGCAAATCCCAACATGCTCAAGTCATGGGTTTGGGTACCTGTGGCATTTTATAGAGTCTTAGGAGATAGCTATTGTTACATGATTAGGAAAGGATGTTTTCATATCTGGTTTTTTTTTGTTTCTGTTTCATTTTCTTTGGGAGTGGAGGAGTTCCTATTTGTCACACTTAAGTGTTGACATCATCAAAATGTTTACCAGTGTGAGTTTTAAATCCCACAGATAGCGACTTAATTTCCCAATGTGAATTAAAACTTTAACTGCCCTAAAAGTGGAAATAAATTTTATGAGACGTTTAGGTTCCTGGTAGGACATTATAAAAAGAGTAAGAAAGTTACACAGTCAGCTAGAGACGTGCTGCATGGAGGGAATAGAGACATAAGCAATGGGAAACAGGGATGAAGTTAACAAGTTATTGGTTATATGACGTTTAGGAAAGGGAAAATGGAACTTTTCTGAGATTGGATGCCCTAAATTTACATGTTTCTAGAAGGTGTGGTAGGTATTATATTAATTTATTTGGTTTAGTTATATTTTAGCCTTTGCAGCAGTGAGGGCTGGAAAAACCTATTTCTCACGTGCAATAAGTGCTAAAGCTGATGGAAGTTTCTAAGAACAGATTTTTAGTATCTGCATTTGTGTATAAGCATGTCCTAATGAGTGCAGATAAAGGAAGCAGTAAGAAGGAAGCTACTGAGTATCTGAAATAATGCACTCTTAAAAATAATGACTCTTACAAAGGAAACTTGAAACAAGATATGAGGAAGAATTCATAGTAATTTTGAGAAGGTTTCAGAGTGGAAAGGAGCTTTGCTGGGAGAAAACAAACTTGTGAGATTTTTGACAAGTAAAAAGTTTGCAAAGAACTGTCATTGCCAACCCAATCAGATTTATATTAACTGGTATAGAGTCTAATGCTTGCAGCCCCAAAGTGTGGGAAAATACTTATATAACCTCCAACATCTTTGTACAGTTCTGCTAATAGTATCTATAATGTCAATTTTTTTTCCCCACATCTAAGAGAAAAAAAAATGCACAGGTAAACAATCTCTCAGATAAACCATGAAATTTTATCTGATTCTTAGTGGCTGCTGCAGGCAAAAATGTGTTTTGAAGGAAATTAGAGATGGAGAGGTAATGACATAAATTAATAACACAAAACCATTCCAAATCCTTGGCATTGGAGCGGTTATCATTACTGAACAGGAACTGAAAAACTCCAGCTTTCTGTGTATGACATAATGAAAGGCAATAGTTTGTCACTGGGAGAATTTGAACTGTGATACAATAGACATTTAGGCAGAGATCAAGGAAGCAAAGGTGCAGTCTCCTCCTTTCACAGGTAATTGCATTGAATCTCAGTGTTGTTTTTGTCTTGATTTGTTCTGTACTGCAGCCTTTCAGAAAAAGTGTGAGTAAAGCAGGAAAACAGAAGTAGCTGCCCGAGTTTCTCACAGAACCCCAGTGGCTTTGAGAGACCCCACAGAATTTTTTTTCTCACAATCTCTTGAGATAAACTGGTTGCCAAAATAGTGCTTTGTTCATCTTCCTTACACTACCTAGTTAGCCTAACAAATTGCTGACTTACAGTAAACATGCACAAGAAGAAGGCATCCTTACTTCTTGCAAGAAAGCCTGGTCCATGTGCTTTGCTGCTAACAGCAATGCATTGCTGTGAGATGTTCAAAAGAGGAATCTGCCTGAATAACAGCTGGGATTGTGCCTCAAATTCCTGTTAAAGTTCTGCGCATCCATGCCTCAAACCTAATGCAAACAGAATTCAAGGATGTCCTGAGGTTTTTGGAGTGGGGATATCAAACATGTTTATGTTACTCGGTACAAGACTATCTTTTTGCATTCTAACATATAACCAGATGTTTTCTATTATCTTGTATGTCATAACTGTTTATACATAATTTATAAACTTCAGTGTAAATTTACTTTAAAAGAGATGTTTCGTTGACTAGATTTTTTGTATAGATCAATTTTCTCAAAAAGCAATGGGATTTCTGCTGTATATGAATGCCTTTCCTCCTGGTCTGCTCTGTTTTGTAGTGTCTTTAGCCTCTAGCACTGTTGGTTTGGCTGGGCAGGTCGTCCACACAGAAACCACAGAAGTAGTGCTGACAGCTGACCCCATAGTAGGGTTTGGGATCCAGCTCCAGGGTAGCGTGTTCGCTACCGAGACCTTGTCTTCTCCACCTCTCATCTCCTATATTGAGGCTGACAGTCCAGCAGAAAGGTGAGGCTCTTTAATTGACTGCTGATTACGTTTGGGGAGCGTTCCTCGGGTACTTTGGGCTTGCTGCTTTCTTCCAGTTTGTGACGAATTGCAGGGCCTTGCTCAGTGGAGTGGGGCAAGTAGTACACTTTCTGCTCTGACAGTGATATTTCATGTGCTTGATTAGCTATGAAGGAGTGACAAGCACCAGTGTTCTTACCATACAGAGTCCTCCAGGAGACTGGACGCTATATTCCTGCAAAAGAAAAAAAAAAAAAAACCAGAAACATTACTGAAGTCAAAATACTGATAATTGAGCATGCTGGGGGGAAAGCTGTATCCAGCTCTGTTCAGTTTTGGTACAGAGTCAGATCTTAGGGAATACCAGAGTTTTGACTTACTAATTATTTCAATTGCATTTTTATGCTTATGTATGTATTTAATCATGTCATGAGAATGATAGTAGTTGCACAGACAAGTACCAGCTGCCATTTCACCTGCACCCCAGGGTCAGAGGCACAGATGATGTCCGTGGGTGGGGTGGAAGCCTGACCCTTCCTAGGTCCCAGCACCTCAGGAGCACAACCCATACTGGGAGTGCTTGATAGGGTCGTGGTGCAAAGGGGCAGCAGCTTCTGTGCCTAAGTAGAGTGTTGAGCAGCTATGCCACAATTACCCTTCAAGGTTAGGTTGAATGTGTTTGATCAGATGGCTCGTATCAGAAATTGTGTGGCCAGCAGGACCAGGGCAGTGATCATGTCCCTGTTCTCGGCACCGGTGAGGCTGCACTTCAAGTCCTGTGTTCAGTTCTGGGCCCCTCATTATATGAAAGACATTGGGGGCTGGGGTGTGTCCAGAGAAGGGCAGTGGAGCTGGTGAGGGGTCTGGAGCACGAGTCTGACAAGGAGCAGCTAAGGGAGCTGGGGGTGTGTAATCTGGAGAAAAGGAGGCTCAGGGAGCACCTTAGAGCTGCCCACAGCTGTCTGAAAAGAGGATGTAGTCAGGGGATTGGTCTCTTCTCCCAGATAACATGCGACGGGACAAGAGGAAATGGCCTCCAGTTGTGCTAGGGGAGGTTTAGGTTGGATATTAGGAGACATTTCTTGACTGAAAAAGGTTGTCAAGCACTGGAACAGACTTCCCAGGGAAAGTAGTTCAGACACAATCCCTGGAGGTATTTAAAAGACATGTAAATATGGCAGTTCCACTCAAAGAGTGGACTTGGCAGTGCTGGGTTAATGGTAGGGCTCAGTGGTCTTAAAGGATTTTCCCAGCCTAAATGGTTCTGTGATTCTGTGATGTTGCTGGTTCTGGTAACATGCACATCTGATGATTTTTTTGTATCATTTTGTACTAAGGTGTGGGGTGCTGCAAATAGGAGACAGAATAGTGTCAATAAATGGTATCCCAACAGAAGACAGCACATTTGATGAGGCCAATCAACTGCTCAGAGACTCCTCTATCACCAACAAGGTCACTTTGGAAATAGAATTTGATGTTGCAGGTATGAATGTCCTGTTATTCTGTCTTGCAAGAAAAATGAAGGAATAAATCCCAAGTGCATTGCAAGTGTTAGGCATCTGAGGTAGAGGCTTTCTTCTCACATTTACACCGTTCAGTTTTCAAGTGACTTATTTGAAACATGGTTTTTTGTACAGCTTTCTCATTTCACACAGCCTGCAGTGTACTTCAGAAAGCAAATAGAAATGACAGGTCCTGTAGAAAGATCTGGTGACTGTCCCTCTTCTGAGTTATTTCCAGACATTTTTCTGCCCTGAGATGGAAATGTTCTGCTAAGCAGAGACAAATCCTCTACAGGCCAAATAATGAAATGTTTTGCAAGACAGAAAAGTATTAAAAAAGGTGGATAAGCAAAAAACTCTGAGGTGTTTCACTTACAGTATCTCTAAATAAAATAATAGAAATGCATTAATAAAGGCCAGAAGAATAATTGTTAATTTTTCTTGTGAGTGTTATTACTAGTGGCATTCCTTTATTCTGTAATGTGTTTAAGCATACCAAATATACCCATGAAATCACAAACTGTGTATATCAAACAAGTACACATTACATGTGTGCACTTCCCCACCGGATTCCTTTTCTTCCCATTAGATGTTAAATCCATGGCAGTTAAAAATGGACAGTTAAAAATAAGTGTTAGTCCTGCGGCAACAAATGTCGGAAATCCTTACGACTCAATCTCCTGTCCTTTTAATTAAAAGCTGTCTGGCAGCAGTAAAATTTTCATGTGTGCTCACAGAACTTGCATACGAGCTGAATACCTGCAGTCTCAGCTAGCTCCTGGCCCATGCAATCTCCACAAATTCAGTTAAACCTTAAAAATTCGAGTTACCATGAAATTACCAGTAGACTTATAAATCATACTTTGTATGTCCTACCTCCTTCATTTCAGCATCCACGTTTCATCCCTGCCTTGTGACTCTGATGTGATTTCATCAACTTACATGTGTAGTTCCATGCTCGTGGGATTGCTGTGCCTTATAAATTATCTAATATTTTAAGTATTTTTTAATAGAATCTGTTATACCAAGCAGTGGAACATTTCATGTGAAACTACCAAAGAAGCATAATGTGGAACTTGGCATCACCATCAGTTGTAAGTAAAAGTGCTTATTTTTCAGACCATGTTTATAGGATAATCTGCAGATAGTAGATCTTGTAGCTACAGACTCACATTTCCTTTGGTATAAACTTCTTTTTCCTTTTTCTAGCTTCTTTTACTTCTTTTTCTCTTTTGAAGTACCCTTCTGTAACATGTTTATACTCCCCTTCAAGCAGTTAACAAAGCCAGAAGTTTGCCAAATCTAATGTTTGACTTATTCCTTCATGCACAGTCCATATGTAACTCCTATTATTTATTTAAAAAAACAATAAGTCAACAGAATTAGGTCCAAGCAAAAGGTATTTCCATAGCTGTGACGTTTAAAGCAGAGCCTGTCATGGTCTCTCACAGGCTCTTGAACAGAGCCCCACTGAACACAAGGGTCTCAGAGGCATGAGGATCCACATACATAAGGTTATTTTCTGCTTCAGAACCCAGATACGTCCTCAGTCTCTAGAACTTGTGGGCAGTCCTGAATGTGTGGGTCACCGCAAAATCCCCTTTCACTAGGGATTCCAGAGACTGCTAAACAAGGTCACAAGGGTCTGCATCAGTCTGTTTCTCAAAAAGTATTTGTTGCTGTGGTTTGAAATTAAAAGTGTTTCTATACTTACTTTGTGAGGAGACAGTAGAACAATGTGTTCAAACTGGATTTGGACCAGGTGATCTCCAGCCTACTGAGTTCAGCCCTTGACAGAAGGAAAAACAATCCATTATCAAAGTTAATGGGCTTGACACTGCAGAATCTGGTGTCATCAGAATTAACATTCTCTTATGGCTGTGGCTTTTCTTGGGCTATTAGTCTTTCACTGGAATTATTCATGTGTCTTGGGGGAAGATTGTGCTTTGACTTGTATTCTCAAAGCTTTTACCAGCACAATGGGATATGGTTAATCAAAAGTACAGCAGGGATCTCAGTGCTAAGGATTACATCTGAGGAACGACTGAGAGACACTGCAGGCCTGTTGGCTTGTGTTGCAAATGAATGAGCTACTGTTAGACTCTGTGAGATGTGATGCTTGAAGCAAAATCATGGGTCTACATGTATTTGTGCAAATGAAAATACTGAGAAATGAAAAAACCTGGAGTGAAGCTTTTCTATATAAGTGTTAGGATTGGTAACAGTTTGTAAGGTTATTGAAAATATAGGGTCTTCCTAGTAATTTGATTTGTGTTGGTTTTTGGAATGCAGACATCTTGTACTTTTTTTTGTCTGTAGGAATAAACTTTTAATGGAAAGCTAATGTTCTTGGAATTTAGTATTTAGCACTCCTCTTCCAAACTTTGCATGCCTTACTGATCTGGAATTTAATTCCAAAAATTACTGCTTTATAAAATTAGTGTTTTATATAATCAGAGTAACATGTGGTTGGTCGTAGCTCTGCTCTTCTGAATATACTGGAGTATCTTTAATATTTAAATTAAATTATCTGTTATATATAATAATCTCATTAATAGTATTTAATGCATATGAAATTAATCTAGGATTAATTATTTACATGTTTTTAAAGGGTTTATATTAATTACTGAAAGTTTGTAAATTTGCTTGGTAGAAGTCTTGAATTGCTGCATTTTGTGCTTGCTTTTCAGTGTTTTGCTTTGTTTTAAGTACTTAACTCCTAAATAAGGCAGTATGATTTGAAGAATATAAGCATTTTATATTCATTTTGTCAAATTTCTGTCAAGATACTGTAGCACATTAGCATGCCATTTATTACTGATATTTTCAGAAAGCTATATGGTTTCTTTTAAGAAACAAATACTAAGGGAAACTTGGCAGAGTTGGTATGTCCTTAACAGGGGGGATAGAGGTGATCAGGTTTATCCACTTGTGGGCTTGATCTCTTAAAAGCGCTAGAGACCTGTTTCATCCTCTTCCTTCTCAAGTTAGTGGAGTTAATGGTGAATGAGAAAGTGCTATTAAAACATTATAGAGAAACATCTTTCTTACTTTCCATATCCCCCATTTAGTCTGTGATTTGTATGAGAAAGAAATTACCTAACTTGACAGACAACACAGACACTTTTTGTCAGACAGGAGATGTAACCTTACCTTGGACTGGCACATGAACATATGTCTGTTTTTAAGTCCAGAAGTTCTAGGTCAGCTGTTAGGAGTCAGACATCCTAGAAGAGCAATTTATTTCTCTTTCTTGAAGTTGTTTTCCTTGGTAATGAGCACCGAGTGTGCTTGCATGGAGTTACAACCGGGAGCTTTATTGAAGGCATGTTGTGTGAGGTGACACACAACACTAAAGACAATTAAGCTAATTCATGGTCTTTGAAAAACAAGACTTGTAATAGGAGAAGAGACTTTCCTTAGTTTCAGATTTATTAATGCAAGAGAAAAATAATAGAAAAAAATTAAAATCCCCTTAGATAGCAAAACCCCTTAAAAGCAGGACAGAAGAAAGTTTCACAAGCATCATTGTTAATGTTAATCCAAGTCTCTGAGTTTTGGATAGTTACGTCCCAGTATACTGGTCTTGCCCACTGCTGCCTTCATACACACACTGGAGTCCTATCATTCTTCCCTTATCTCTGCAGTATCTGTCTCATTTTCCCAATGACAGATACTTACTCTCAATAAAGACCTTATTTCGTATTTTGCAAATATGCGTGCCTAAATATTTAATGCTTCAGATATCACTAGTTTCACACCCAGTAACCTGATTAGAGCAAAAAGAAGGTCTCAGTTCTTAAAATTACATCATCCAAATAAAGCACAGGAGTGTTCCTGTGCATGTGATTATGCTTTTATGACAGCATCATTGCCTAGAAGAAGGATGACTCTCAAGTCATGCTAGTAGTGCTCAAAGCTGTTTCAATTTATTTATCAGTGACATTGACTTTAGTGTGGGTGAGGGTCTGTAGTGATGGAGAGTCCCCAGGCAGATGCAAAGGAGAGCCGCCTTATTGCAAAAACCCAGCCTTTTTAATCAGTTTGCCGGTTATCAGTTACACAGTTTTAAAGCATAACAAGTATAATTCCACCAACCACCACACACCACACTGTGAGCACGCGATGGTCACGCAGCACATTTTTCTACCCCTATTTCAGCTGTGTCTCTTTCCCACAGTCCTTCTCTACTTAGCCGAAGTAACAGGCCTGAGCCATGATTTACAAGGCCTTCCCTTTATAAAACTTTGCTTATCAGTAACACTTTAGACCATGTAATGATTATAGATTTTTTTTTTAAGGCAATAACCTTTTTTAAAGGTTTTTGAGGCAACTGGCTACTTTATCATAGACTAATTATTTTTTTGTTAAACACATCAAATGATGTCCAGTAAAATGACTTACTAGTGGATTCTCGTGATTGTAGTTAACAGCTTTTTTTACCTTTCCTTTTCTTTTTTTCTTTCTTATGTAAGATTCTGATATCCTTACTGGTAATGAACTGCAGCACCTTGCTTCATAAATAATCTCTCTGAAGCTAATGGGACTACTCAAGGAATAAGAAGCTGCAAAGCTGGTAAGAATATCAGAATCTCACCCAAACTATCATCAGTTTCTCTGAGTCACTTTGACTAGCAGCTATACTGTAGTCTGCTTTATTGTTTCTGTACTTCATCAGAAACAAGCTTTGTAAATATCTACAGATACTTAGCATTGACTATGAGAATTTATTTTCTAAAGCGTGCTTCTGTATATTCTGGGATTTCACCTGGCAAGCTCTACTTAATTTTGAAACATTATGAGTAATTCTTTTCAAGACAGAAAAATATCAAGAGATTTCTCAGCTGCTCCACATGAACCAATACTTAAGGAACAAAAGAGCTGCATCAGTGTAGTTTTAAAAAGCTCTTTCATCTATTTAATAATCACACTATTTTTAAAAATATCTAGTAGCTGTAAACCAGCATTGTGGATAAATGGACTGACATCGTATAAAAAGTATTTTTCCATCACATGAGCATTTTCCTTTGCTTGTTCAGTTTGTTCAGAGCTTGATCAAACTCCAAAGTTTGAAGCCAGGCTGAGAGCAGTGAGTTTTGTCTGGGTGTTAGGTGAGATGTCCACCCCAAAATCTGTTGAAGTCAGTTTGTGGGAGGCTTTTGTTTTAGTTAGCAGTGAAATAAGAAAGGAGCATTGTTCGAGGGTTTCTTTAAACGTAATGGAACAGATGATACATGAAACTGACAACACTTCATTGAACTTGTGTAGTAGAAGTAGGGTAGAGACCTGGGATGGAGACCTAGGATCACAGAGTAATTTAAAGGGAGAGAACAAACAACTTGCTTAAGAGCAGCTGTATAGCTGCAACACTAAATTTAGTACCTGTACAACTTTGTGCACTCTTCAGCCCACTTGTAGTTATTCATACAGACCCTAAGGTCTCTGCAAAAGCTGAACATTAGGTAGACTAACGGCTGGAACAGGCAGGAGAAAAGATGAGATCTTCATTGGACAAGCAGAATGGGATAAGGAGAGAAAATGAGTGGGAAGCTGTAACAGGGAGACAGCAGTTTAAGGGAGAGACTGAGCTGTGATCAGGGTTAGGGGCAGCTGGGACTTGAACAAGAAGGCTGGACATGGGTGAGTGGTAAGGTGCTTTGTTTTTAACTGCCTCTTAAAACCAGAAATAATTCTGAAATGGAGACTTGAAGCTGTGCAGTGTCACTTCAAGCTTGCATTGATGAGGATGTATTAACTGGTCAAATACTGCTTTCCCACTGGAACTCTTGTTTATCTGCTCTCTGGGGAGAGGTGAAACAGTGGTGTGTAACAAACGGGATGGAGGCTGCATAATGAATGAGATGGAGGATTGCAGAAAGACAAAGGAGGCAATCTCATAGTCAAGGTGGTTTAATGCTACCCTGGAGAAATTAGGGTGGTTTTTCTTTTCTCTGCAAAAGACTTGTGCTGAGACAAGTCATTATGGGAGTGGGGGTGGAGATTTTCCACAGGTGGCTGCTTGATTTTGTGCAGAAACATTGAGATCGTGGGGTTGCACTCACGGAAATGCTGCTCATCTGCAGCTGTTGCTGAAAATGTCAGTAGTTATGTTTCAGACATAGAAGCTGTTACATTCTACAAACTATTGTGAGATACTAAGGCATGGATATCTCAAACTGCTCACTGAAAACTGTCATACTTTGACCTAAATGTTCCTATGTTTCCTTTCCTTATCTGTAAAATCAGGATAATAGTACTCAAGCTTCTTGGTGGAGACAGCATCTGTTCACCAGTGTTTGGGAGGCAATTTTAGGCTATGGTGATGTGCAAAAAGGTACAAAAGTTGAGGAGGAAATTAATGATTTTATCTCTGCAACACAACTTGAATAACTTGTAGGAAATATGTCATGAGCATTGAACAATAACAAAACGAAGTGTGGTGTATCTGCTTCTCACCATGGGGGGATCCATTTCACACAGAGCTGTGTTTGTTGCCTACAAAAAGGCTTTCATTCTCCAGACCCAGTAATAGCCCAGGAGAACTCACAAAATACTGATGGTTCACACCTACTCAGTTTGAAACTGTGATAACTTTGTGTGCATGTCATACTCTCTGCATCCTCCTGTACTTTGTGGCTCTGCACTTTGAGCTGTGCTCTTTCCCTCAATTTGCTCTTCCTCTCTTCTTTTCGCAACAATAATGGACTGTTTTCCTAAGTTCTGGTAATTTTTATAAAACAGTTTAATAAAAAAGTATTTCAAGACTCAAACCCTAGTCTGCAGACAATGTACAGTGGGTAGCATATAACCTCAGAGTAAGGCAACCAAGAGGGTAAAAACACTGAATTTAAAAAAAAAAAATCACCAAAGCGATACTCTAAAGTTTTAACAAGATACTAATTGGTGAAACAAATCCAAAGGATTCAGGTAATTTATAGAATTGTCATATATTTGACCCATGACATGAAAGTATGAGAAACAAGCCACGAAAATTACGTATCTTGCAAAAAGTTAATGACTGTTCTCTAAATTGCAACACAATAATTTCCTGAAAGCATGCTGTTTTAGACGAATTTCTAAAAATTCTTGAAAGTCCTTGTGTCAGTCTTCTGGACTTTCGAGACATTACATTTGAAATATGGCTATTTAGCAGTTCTTGAACAGTTCCTTTGGGCATTCAAAGGCTGTCTCAGCCAGGGCAGCTAAGGTTAACAAGACCTGTTAGCATATTGTGTTGAAAATGTCATTATTAATTTACCATGTGGTTGCTGTAGGTGAAGATCTGTCATTTTGCATCAAAGAAAAGATTCATGAGCTGCAAAAGTAACTGACATCAGGATTTTGTGGGTAATCCTCCAATATGAGCAGCTTTTTGGGTGATTGTCAGTTCAGGCGTGGGAGCCTAATGGAAAAGTACCTTCTGTGAAAGAATGCAGAGGGCTCAGTACACAGAGCAGAAGTGGTGTGGGATGGTTGAAGAACCCTAAATGTGCAAAACTAATCCGTGCTTTCAGGAGAGCTGAGAGCCTTATACCACATGGCAATGTTTTAACATCAGGACACCCTTTGTTAACAGTCCCAAAAGTCAGTCTGTGTTCACCACATGGAGCACCTCCTGGACAGAGCAGCTGTAGGTGATATTCTTCCCAAAGGCAGACAGCATGTGCCGCACAGTTGTCTAAAAATGTGTCTTCATTACCTTCAAGTTCTAAGCCCACTGCTTGCCATATCAGATCTTCAGTGCAGTCTTCTGTCAGCAAATGGGTGAACCCTCCAAAATAATGTGTTCAGTGAAGCCACTTCAAGAAACAGACCTCTGGAAGTAGTCAGTGATCATTGTTGTCTTCCTCTGGGGTATTTAAGGGCTTCCTAGGCAGCTAAAGGTCAAGCAAAATTGCTGAGTGAATTTCCTGGCCAAGGGAAACTTGTCAAGTACTTTTGCACAAGTTGGTAAAGAACTGCAATCCCTGATGTTAAAAAGCAGAGTACATTTTTAACCATGAGGGACAGATAGAAAAATTGACAATTAATGTCAGATACTTACAAAAAGAGATGAGTTAAGTGTGCAAGGAGAGGACTGGTGGGAGTTTTACTAAAGTGACTGGAATTGCAATGCTTCTAGTAGGTATCCCCAGTAAAAAGTTGGGAAAAGTCCACAATGCTTAAGGCTCAGCAGCAGTGCAGGGGGGCAAGGTTGCTCATGAAGAGAGGCACGGGTTGCTTCAGAGGAAGCAGTGAGTTACAGCAAAGCAAACATCTGTGTGATGTGAGCTGCAGCTGTGCAAACCCCATGGTGACTGTGTATCAGCCCAGTGGGGGCGCGGCCGCTGCCCACAGCATCTCATTTATTGGGAAGTCAATTCCTCCTTCTCACGCAGGAAGCATTACCTTCATACCTCTGCCGTAAGCACTGCATGAGACAGAAGTGGGTGGAAAGAGCATGGACTAGCCCACCCTAGGTATTTTGCCAGAGCAGCTCTGTTGGTGAGGGATATAGTAAAACAGGATTTATTCTGGCAAAAGATCGCCATTAGTAGTTGCCCTGAAAGATTCTAATGACAGGAAGACTTCCTTATGTGTTATAGCTGCACAGCATTTTATGATAGATCACTGGAGCTGTACTGTGATACCTTCACATGGCTCAGTCCTGGTCTAACCCAGAATTCAGATATATCAGGCTAAATTCACTTTGTACCAGTCACCACAATTCTGAAATTTTCTGATTTTTGAGGAGTATCAGTCTTGCTAATGTGCTGCTGGTGTTTGTTTGCACCTAAAGTTCAGGTAATTTAGGGGTAGGGGAGGAATATAATACAAGTAAATAATGTGTATGAAGTATTGATTTATGGTCAAAATTACTCCATCTACATGTCTAGAAACAAAAGAAAATGCCTGTATATATTCTTTATTACAGCTCCATCAAGTAGAAAACCAGGGGACCCTCTGGTTATTTCTGATATCAAGAAAGGAAGTGTTGCTCACAGGTAAGACATGAGAGCTCCCAGTAAAAACCTGCTTATGTATGTAACCAGCCAAATTCAAGTTAAACAGAGGGAGCTTGTAAGAGACTGCACACTTTTATTCTCTTTTAATAAAAACTTTTGCAAAAAGTTAGAAAATGGAAGGCGTATTAAGAAATAATTGTCTTAAAAATCCGTCTTGTTTCTATAATGTTTATACCTTTTAAGATACCTTTCTTTCAATGTTACTAGAGTTTCATGTAAGCTTGTTTGCTTGTTCACAGAACGGGGACACTCGAACTGGGGGATAAGTTGCTGGCAATAGATAATATTCGACTTGACAATTGCTCAATGGAAGATGCTGTCCAGATCCTTCAGCACTGTGAGGACCTTGTAAAGTTAAAGATTCGCAAAGATGAAGATAATTCCGGTATTAGCAATGACTATTGCAGATTCATGTGTATTTTCAGGATTTCTAGAACACAGGGGATTTCTTTTACATTTAAATTTTAGTGAATTTTTTTTTCGAAACATGTCTGGTTTGTGCTAATGCTAATCAGGAAATGTCACCTAAAAAGAACTGTAACGTTATATAAAGCTTTGAATTTTCTCACTGGCTGTATTGCTTGCAGGAGCTGCACTGCAAAATTAGTTCTTCAGTTCTCTGAAAAGACAATTTGCCCTCAGGTGCAGCCATATAATCTGTTCACAGATCTGTTGATCTGTTTCTTATCAGAGTATCGGGATCTTCTCTGCTTTTAAGATTGGAATCATGGTTAGCAAAGCATGGATCCCTAGGCCTCAGTTCTCCAGCAAAATGGTGTAGTGCATGCTTTGTCCATAAACTTAAAAATCTGACTTGAGTACGACTGTTCACGTGCTTAGAGGTAAGTAGTACTTCACACGCTGTGCTGGATGTCTGATGGAGGAGCCACGTCTGATCAGCCCAGTGGAATAATGGACCTGCTATAATTTTGTACACCTACACCTATTAATCATTTTGTATCTTCCCCATTATGGATTCCCTAAGAGCAGAATTTCCACCTGGAGATAATAAAGTGAGCTATGTTAAGCATTGCAGTGGCAAAGGAAGTAAGACAGTTATAACTACTATTATTGCTGGTGTTTATATTACAGCGTTACACAAAAGCACAATTGGGGATGCACTTCTCTTCAGTTCTGTACAATCTCACAGCAAAAAGGCACAGCCTTTTTATTTGAAATAAAGTGCAACTGTTGAAGTGGTATTTAGAATTGCACTAGAAGGCTCTTTTCCTTTCTCCTCCTCCCTGGTAATTTATTTTGAAAGCAAACAAAGTATCTTCTCAGCATTATAGTACAAAGCAAAGGCAGCTGCATTTACAACCTTGTGCAAAGTGTTGCTGTAATTGAAATGTGAGTTTCAGTCTCCACCCATGGAAAGTAAGACCTTTGCTCTCTTAGGTATTGCACACCATGATGCTGGTACAGATTTTAGTCTCAGTGGGATTCCTATACCACGGTTTTCTTTTACACACTCACAATTGCTTATTTTATAGTTACATCATATAGCTACATCCAGATTCTCACACAACTACAGTGTTTTATCCAGACATGATTTGTGTAACTGAACAGATTCAAATGTAACTAGACAGCTACTCAGAAACCTACAGAAAAAAAATTTTTATACAAATTATTCTTGTAACAGTTGACTAAGTGTCAAAGTGTAAATGAAAGTATTTATAACAGATTTCAGGTACTTTGAAATTTAAAATGATTTTAAATTTCTGAAATGTTAAAGAAAAAATATTTAGGAAACAGTAGCATAACAGTAGCAAACGTGTGACAAAAAGTGTATCTCAGTTAAAATAATTTTTTGTGTATTTGCCATTAATTTACCTATGAAAGTCTTTTTTCTCACAAAGGCAAAAATGTGCTGGTGGAACTCAACAGAGGAAAATAATAAATTCCCTGAGAAAATAAAAGCCTGATGCTAATTGATGAGTAGGCATGCAGAACTCCAAAACATTTTGTAAATCACAGAATAAGATTAAGATTTAAACTTTTTTTATTTGTCACTGCTGACTTTTTTGAGGAAGTGGGTAGGGAGTAGGGGTCTCAGAGCTGTGCTCCTCTGAGCCACCATGCAGCTGAGGGCACAGCAGGATGATGCATGTCAGGTGCTCCCCAGACCCTGCTGCTCTTAGCCCTTTTCGCTGCGTTGGTCAGATGTTATTCTGACAAGCAAGAGCCCAATGGGCAGAGCCTTAGCACTGCAGCAATGAGCATCTACTTTCATTAAATGTAGCTCCCAGTAATTACCCACAATTGCTTCACAAGAAAAGGAAGATGGGAAATCTTAAAAACATGAGACCCATGACCATTGTACTTCAGTTATATCTTCTCCCCAGATGGAGGTATGTTTCCAGCAGATTTTCTCTTTCCTTTTCTTCTTGCCAGCTTCGCAAATTGAGGACAATTCTAAATCCTGATTAACCTAATGGCTACTTCCCTTTCTTGAATATCAGCATTCTTTGCTTTTGTGGCAGAGCTGGCCTTCCTGGTGAGTTCAGGCCACATGCATGCCCTGTTCTTGGATAGCTGGCATTGCTGCTGCCTGGAAAGCACTAAAGTGAACAGCATAGCATTGAATTCTCCCATTAATTTTCAGACCTACAGCTGACCAGAAAATAGACATAATGGACCAGTCTTCTTTCCAGTCATTCACTGAGATCTATAGAGTTCCAACTCCTGTGTGGGGGGCTGCTGATGATTAATAACTTCTTATTCACTTTGTGTTTACAGCAGAGAAATGTCAGTATTGTGTCAACCCTTAGCAAGTGCTGTCCATTACATTTTCAGTTAGCTTCAGTGGGTTACTTTCCATCCTTCAGTTGAAGTCTTGTACCGTGTGTGTGCCACAACTGCATAAACAGTACCATCATTAGATCCCAGGGGATTTGTGGTTGTTCCATAAATGCTTTAAGCAAGCAAGGCTGCCCTTGTTCTGCTGCACAGTGGCAGCTTGCATGCTAGCCCACTGTATGCCAGACAGGGGCTTCCAGTGCCGTCTTGGGAGCTGGGTGCTTCTGGAAAGGGCATGTCAGATAAAGTGCAGTCCATGTGAACTGTGCCGAAACACTGATGGCAATTCCCCAGGTAGGCACGAAAATCTCAGGATTCTTTGCTGAATAAACACCACTAATTCTCCTCTCCTTTGATTCTCTGTGCGTAGCATTTTCTGTACATGGATAACAAGGAGGAAATAGGACAGAGCAGGGTGGGGGAGGAACTAAAGATCTAAATTTTCTGAAAGCTGAGAAGAAGCAAAGTAGCTTCAAAGTTATTTGTGTTCCTCCAGCTCTGCTTGAAGTACCGTGTTCAGTATTAGAAGAAGGCAACTCTTTGAACCTTTGCTAGTGATGCAGGTGGGGGGCTTTTTCCTGTTTAAGCTTTTCTATCTACAGGAACAGAAATGGGAACATTTGAATTTTCTAACTTGTTTTAGTTAGTTTTAGTACCATTTATCAATGTGCATCCTAGACATTTTGCACATTCACTGAACTGCTCAAAATGTGATTTCCCACAGATCTAGGAACATTTGCCTACCAGACCAGTCATCCTGGCTATATACCAATATCAGAACATGAGCTAGAAAGCATTTGTTACTTTGATTTGAGAGGAAATCTGGCATTTAAATTTTAAAATATTAGTTCACAACTCAGAGATGCTGCAGTTGATTGCTCTCTTGCTGTGATTAGGGTTTTTTAATAATATGTAAAGAGCACTATATAAATACAGGCACATTTCTTGTTGGTGCAACACCTATTTAGTATTGTTTAAGGAAATACATTGTATTTAAGTTTACTCAGTGATGGATTCTTTTCCAGTTCTGATAATTGCTTGGTGAGATAAAATTTCAAAATAATGCAAATTACTTCATGCGATATAATGAAATAATATGTAATGGACTTATTATTCAATTTAGTTGATAATTCAGTCTTCAGAAGATATTTTTGATTCTGTTGCAAAAAGCTTAAAACATGTCCATCAAAAACATGGATTCTTTTACTAATACAGCTGCTCATCTTATAATGACTTTAGATTTTTTTCCAGAATTCTTTTAAGGAAGTTTTGGTTTAAAACTTCTGAATTACCTTTAATTTTAAATACCTTCCTTTCAGTTCAAGAAACAGACAAGTATCACTATTTATACCATAGCAGTACCTTGCCTTTTCTCTAATAACGTGATGCTCCAGCAAATAAGGATAACAGCCTCCTGGTCTGCAATTGGCAAAGCTTGGCCAGCAGGTAAAAGGACGTGATCCTTCTCTCCTGCTTAACACTGCTGAGAAATTTCTGGAGTGCTGGGTCCAGTCCATGGGCTCCCCAGTGCAAGACAGACATGGACACATAGTGGATGAGGTCCAGCAAAGGGTCATAAAGGTACTGAAGAGGCCAGAGCATCTCTCCTCTGAGAAGAGGGTGGGGCAGATTCACTCAGCCTGGAGAAGACAAGGCTCAAAGGGGGAATCTTATTAGGGTGTACAAGTATCTGAAGGGAGAATGTAAAGCAGACAGAGCCAGGCTCTCCTCAGTGGTGCCCAGTGGCAGGACCAGAGGCAATGAACACAAACTGAAACACATGTGGTTCTGTTAGAGTGTCAGGAAACGCTTCTTTACTTTGACAGTGACCAAACACTGGCACAGGTTGTACAGAGAGGTTGTGGAGTTTCTACCTGTGGAGATATTCAAGAGCCACCTGGATACAATCCTGCTGTAGTTGGCCCTGCCTGTCCCAGGCTGTAGGACAAGGTGGCATCCAGATCCTTTTCGACTTCAATCAATCTGTGTCTGTGTAACAAAATAGCCTTAAGTTATACTTTAACAGGAAAGAGGATCCAAAGATTTTAAAGAGAGTAAAATTTAGTCTTAACAGAATAAGGGGAGTTTTTCTGTTGACTTGTGTCGAGGTTCTGGCAATAAAAAATTGCACAATAGGTGATTTTTTTTTTTTAAATAATCCAGTAGAATATGATTAAGAATTGTATCGGAAATGTTTTCTTTTGAAAATGTTGTTTGATTACCAGTCACTAGACTGAATATGCTATTTTTTTCATTGCCTCTTATTGCATCTCCTTGGCATTTATTGCAGATGAACAGGAGAGCTCTGGAGCAATTATTTATACTGTTGAGCTCAAGCGCTATGGTGGGCCTCTTGGAATTACAATCTCTGGTACTGAAGAGCCCTTTGATCCCATAATCATTTCCAGCCTTACGAAGGGAGGATTAGCTGAAAGGTAAGTTGGAAAGCAAATGATTTTAAAATGTTCTCTCTGTCAAGATAGAGATTCATTTTAGATTCATTAAAAACCCTAATTTTCATGGTTTAGCAATTAATTTTTTTGTATTTCTCCAAATCTGAGTTTATAATCTTTTTGCTGTTGTTTTTTTGATCATTGCCAAGCTCCAGGAGCCTGAGCAGGATGTACCTACTATACAAGGCAGAGGATTGTGGTCCTCATTATAAATCACCATGGAAAAGCTAATCAATCAAACTGCTGAGCCACAGGAACATTTTAGCAGCCTTTTAAAGCCAATAGCCCTGTATAGTACAATAAGTAAAGGAAGCACTTCATGTGTTCAAGTTATCTGAACTTATCATATACTTATCTGCCACTGCGTCTGTAGGTGCACTTAGATAGATCATAGAAAGCCTTATCAGAGGAGAAGAAATGCTCCTCATGGTAAGGGATAGAGAATAATGAAAATGGTCAGGATTTCTGTCACCTGTTATTTCTCAGATTGGTTGAGTCATTGAGACTTGTACCTTTGGTGGTGGTTTCAGAGTGAACTTAAAGCACACAAAACATGATACTGTGCACAGCCAGAACCAACAGTGCATTTACACAAAAATACTTTATTTTATTTTATTGTTTGACCCATCCTGAAGGCAAGGTTTTTGAAATAGCTGGTTGTTTGCTCACACTGCTTTTATTTACGTTGTGAGACTTCTAGAAACTTGACTTGTTTCAGGACTTACTGAGCTGTCTGAGGTTGCTCTTGAACAGGTGGGCTGTAGTGAATATCATCCACAGGTGATTAACTCAGCTGTCACAGTAACACAGAAATCCACGTCTTCATGCCTCAGCTCTGCTATTGTCACTACAACAAAGGTGACTTGCTTTAAGCGTTTTTAACAAAAGAATTACTCTGTGACACAGCAATAAAAGCAAAATAAAAGAAAGAAAGAGAGATGAGACTTTCATGCTCCAGAATGCAAAGAAATTGCCTTTGTTGCCTTTCACGCTCTCTTCTCAATGTTTTACTTCTCTCTCTTATTGTAGGACTGGGGCAATTCACATAGGAGACAGAATCCTAGCAATAAATAGTAGCAGTCTGAAAGGAAAACCTTTGAGTGAAGCCATTCATTTGTTACAGATGGCAGGAGAAACTGTCACCTTGAAAATCAAGAAGCAAACAGATGGTGAGTGTGGCCAAGGGTACCATCCATGGTCCTTAATGCGTGTCTTACTGCAGATAAACAAGCATTTAGGCCATCCATGGAAAAGCTTTGTGTCGGGAGTAAAAACCAGATTCTCAGAACTGCAGTAAAGCAAGGATCAACACCTTTTTTTATCAAATCCTATTCAGCTACCAGTCCCAAGAAATTTTCTGTGCCTGTGGGTCACGTGAGTGAACTGAGCGATGCTGAAGATGAAAGCTCTGCTGCACAGAAATCTGGCAAGCTCTCGGACATCTACTCCACCACAGTCCCAAGTGTTGACAGCGCAGTAGAGTCCTGGGATGGCTCTGGTATTGACACCGGCTTTGGAAATCAAGGTACTGTCAAAAATACAATCAACATTTAAAGCAGGAGTTACTGCCTTCATGGTTGACCTTCCTTTGCCCTAAGGAGAACTTTTTATCTGTACTAACTTTTAACCCTGTACTTTATAATGTGCTGCTGTCTCATTATGACCACACACCTCGTCAGGCAGCATGATTTCTTGCACTTGGCTGGCCTCAGATTCATTCTTTCATGAGGATGTGATGTGTTACAAAGGATTTATCAATACATTAACAGGCTTTTGTTAGCTTTACTGACACCTGAATAGCTTGGTCCATAGCTCATCCGCAACTAAATGAGTTTATCCTTCAAGTACAGATCAATGCAAGGCACAGAACAGTCTGGAGATGTTCATGAGTTTGATGCCCATATGCATTAATTTTTAAATGACAACAGATTTATTATAAACTGCTGAAGGGCAACATTAGTCATTGCCTGTGATTTGTAAATCTTTTGCTTCTTCCTCATTCCTGCAGTATTAACATCTAACTTTCAGCTGTCAAAAACAATCATTCTATTTAAAGACATGATTTTCCATAATGATAATTTTTTCACCTCCCTCTGACTAATGTTTTATATAGGATTTTCAAATAATCTGAATTTGTAACACATGTTTATTTAGGCAGCGAGGGATATAGACATCTTGTAATATTCTTGATAACAAGAAAAATAACTTACACAACACTTCAGTGTTTTATTTAACTCTTTTAAAAATGTTTCTTTCTGTAGTAAAGCATGTATTCCCATGACCCGGCAGGTATTTGTACAGATAGATCCTTACCTCAAATAATTTTTTCACTAGAGTTAGAATTTGGATGAATTTGACCCCTTTTCTTAACTGTGTTGATCAGTTTATCAAAATAAGTTATATTAGATTTTCTTCTGATATTTTTAAGTTCTAAGTAGAAGTACTGCTGAAAAAGTGCCAGAACGGTAATTCTCATTTTCTGGATGAACGGATGATGTTTGGAGCAAATTGTTCAGCTGTGGAAGGGATTGAGGCCCAGAATGCTTTCCAAAGTCCTGATGATTCAGATCCCATGCCAAAGCTGAACCAGTATCCCAAGGCAGATTTTTTTTTAACTCCCTTGAAGAAATCAGCCCAGACTTGGCTGGATACATGGCACCTCTGCTAAACAGCCTGAGTGTAAACAGATTTGTGCCTTTATCCCTTGCTGTGGCGGTGGCCCCCATTTCTATTAAAGTTCATTCTGTCTTGACCCGTCAAGCTGAGTTTGGCTTTTCTCCAAGCCTTTCTTGGCCATAGGTACAGACTAAGCAAGTTGAGGAGTTTGGGGGATGTTTCTGGAGCACCAGATAATGCTTTATCCTGTTAATTACCAATTTAATGCTGGTGAGCTGTCTTTTCTCTCCTTGAATTAATACCCCATTTTGTACCTTTGTCTTATGTGTCTGTCTTACTAATCCAGAGCCTTCACCACACAGCAGTCACATCTTCCCAACCAATACCTTTCCTAGAATCTGGGAGTATGTTAATGTCTGCCAATTTGCTGGAAAATGCTCACAGCTCTGTAGTTACACAGGGTTTGATGGAGACAGGTCTAGACTGATTTATGGAAGCAAATTAACCCTCTTTAGAGGGGTGGCAGCAGTGATAATTGTTAGTCACCAGCCAAATACTACTTCCTAATCCAATATGCATATCAAAAAACACCAACTATAGAGCTAGAAAAGGAATATACCAAGGCGAAGTATATTACATATATATTATATATATAAATTAATAAATATAGTATATATTCTGTATATCAGGTCTACCATAATGGATGTTGCTTACTAGATCAGCATCAGCTTGTGACCCGTTGATCCATGTGTTCTTCTTGATACATCACTTGGAAACTGCTTCCTACTTGGAATTCAAATTACTCCTAGTTTCAGTTAAAGAAGTAATAGCTGCTTTGCTAGTATGATAACAGCACCCACAAATAAACTCTGCAGGTATAAAAGCCATCTGATGCCAATTACACAGCCTTGAGACCCTTAGAAATGGGTGATAGAGATGGTGTATATTGGTCCTGGGAATGTGTGCCCATTGTGAGACAGGCCTTCCCTGAGCTCTCAGAGCCCTAGCAAAAGGGCACATGAAAAGCCAAGTTCATAGGATTTTTTAATGCATCTTTGCAAACTTTTTTCAATATATCTGAAGCAGTTTTCCTAATAACTTAGCTTTAATATTGGGCATTTGCATATGAACATGTTAACACATATTTAACATATCCATAACACATGTGATTTATTCACTACATAATCTAGGTCAAATAATCTGGCTACAACAGAAAAAAAAATCCAACAATGATGAATCCAACAGTTCTTGAGAGCCCAGTTTCAGAGGTGTGCTTTCCTGCCATTTCAGTATATGCATTGCTGTAAATTAGTAATGAATCTTTCTAGGACACACCTATCAGGCTTCAGGATACAACTTCAATACCTATGAATGGAGGAGTCCCAAGCAGGCCAGTTTGTCCCCTCCGAGCAAACCACGGAACCACCCATTTCATGAGACAGGGCTGAGTGATGAGGAGTGGGATCGACCTGCAGCAAGCACGTAAGTTCCCGTATGAGTTTCTGTTCTCCGATTTGCAGCTGCAGCAGTGTCTCAAAAATGAACACTTACTTTAGAAATTATGTTTTTCTAATGGAGCCATAGCAGCTTTTCCTTTAAATATGAGATACAGTATACTTCATGAAACTTATTGGGGTGGATTAGTGATCTTTATGGAGGATTATAATGCCAAAACTAAGACATATATTTATTTCAAGTTACTTCAGCCAATCAAACACAGCTTTTATCCCTTAAGAATAAACAAACAAAAAAATTAGGGCATTTCTCTGGGCAAGTTTCAGAAAAAACCTGATCTGTTTTCCACTCCACAAAAATAAACCTACAGATAATGTGGCTAAAGACAGCTGGCGTGTTAATCTTTTGTCTTCCATGAAAATTCATTTTGGTTTGGGCAAAGAAGCACAAATTACAGTCTTCTTCCATAAATGCGTGAGACATCCACATTCAGTAGGAGTGATTGAGTAGGAGTAAGAAGTGATCCAGGTACAAATGTCTTGTTCAAACCCCTGGTAGTTTGCCATGCATTTATTCCTCCTCTCCTGAGAAGTAAATCTCCTTTTCAGTTAACTTCTCTGCAGACAAAAGAATTTATTGAGAAAAAAATTTTTACTTCACAATTCTTGGAGATAGTGAAAGACCCAAAAATCTCTTATCTTCTTTTCTAAGTTTTCTTCTCTTTTGGAACTGTTAGTGGATCCACTGCAGAGCCTTGGGTAATTTCTGCCAATGAATAGTTCTTCCTCAGATGTGGGAAGGCAGGCATCACAGTTGAAGAGATTTCTGTGCTCTTTGTACCCACCCTCAGGACCTGCAGACATGCATGTCCTTCATGAGAAATACACTTTCTTGGTGTACCAGCACACTGAGCCTGAAATCCCAGCCTGTGAAAAATTCAAGTTTAGTACTAAAGAAACCTTCTTGATGCCTGCATAAATGTACTGGATAAGGAAATCTATAAGGTCCAGTCTTTTGCCTTTGAAATACAAATCAAGGCAAAGTTTAGATGCTGCTTTCAGAATCTGAATGGCAGACCCTCTGATACAGGCCCTGGCTTTGTGGCATTTTGTCTGGAGACAAGCCTGGCAAGATGACAGCTAAGATATGGGCAAGTGTGAACTCTCAGTCTGTATCCGGCTCCTTTGGTCCCTCCTGCAGAAGCATACTGGCAGTTTTCATAGGCTAGTAGTGGGCAGTGTTTAATAAAGGAAATTAGGTAGTTTTCTTCATACTGCCCATTATAGGTACCCTAATATCTTTAGTTTAATAGGATCTCTATCTGCAGTTACAGCCCATATTTTGTTTCTCAAATGAGATACAGCCATGGATTCCAGAATACCTACTCTTTTGCAGCTATGTAAGTAATGAGCTGAAAAAGTTGATGAGCAGTGAATCGGGGAGCTGGATTGTAAAATGCAGAGTCTGGCAAATGAAAAGCATGTGTTCTATTACCATTTTAAAGCGCTGTTCAGCAGAAAGTATGCACGTTAAAGAGTCTTGTTCTGCTTGTCAATTTGACTTACACCTGAGAGATACAGTACAAACTACAATAATGGTTACTTTAATGCTGTTTCTGTTAAATGGATGGTGCCACATCTGATGATGTTCCTATCCCGAGTGCTGGAGTATTTGAGAAGGGTATGTCTCCTGTTAGAGGGATTCCCAGAGAAACACCTCTTCCCTTGTAGTTCTAGCTAAACAACTTCTCTTCTTCTCTAGCACCAGAAAGTAATTTTTTTCTTACCTTTATTTTGTTTAGCACAGCTTCCAAGAACATGTGGCAACAGAAGGAGACTGAGACATTGGGAGAGAATCAAGAAAACCATTTAAAGCAAACATCTGTAGAAAGATCAGGTGGAGAGAGCATCAGGAGCGTGAAGAAGGAGGGAAAGATGTGGAAAGGTGCCTCTGGAGGACAAAGGAAAGGTGGGGGACAGCTGGAAGAGTGGAATACTTCCAGGTAGGAAACAAAAAGTGCACAAAAGTGAGATCCAGCTGGGCTGAGGCAGTGGTGGGGGGCGGAGGGTGTGAGAGGACAGGGAAAGAAAGGAAAAACAGTTGAAATGAGAAAAACAAGGTAAAAGCAGAAAACACCACATTAATTTGCTGTTGATTGACAAGAAAATTTCAGTGGGCAAGCAAATGAAACCAGAGAGCTTAAACCACTCTGTAGCCTGGTGTCTACCTATCACTGGCAGGTAGGACAGTTCTGTTACAGTTCCTGCTCCAGAGAAAATGTTTTATACATTAAAACAATGCTTACAGGAATGAGTCTGCCAGATCCAAGAACCTCCTGATTAAAAAAACTAAAAAACACAAAGATTTTGTTTCTCATATGGAATAAGAACCAAATCATAGACACCCATGTCTTCATTATCTGTCTTACTGCCTTTCCTTCAGATTTTTTATGCTTCTGAATTTCTGATGGCTCTTTGAATAAGCGTCAGAAAACCAAATATGTTCATTATAGTCCAAACAATATTTCATATGACTTAAAATCAATCTCTCAGGTTTCAGATAAAAAAGACATCTAGATAAGAAATTATTTTGGTACCTCTTTTGGTTTTTTGGTGCAGTAGCTCAGCTACAAATTACTTGTGACTGTAATGAAGATGCAAAAGTTGAGATTTCACACATCAGGAGACAAGACTCAGAGAAAGAGCAAAAGAGGAGAAGAGAGCTGAAAAAGAAATTGTTTCAACTAAGAGGTCCAGACATAGAGGCATCATGATTTTATATTTCACAGAAATCTGGGAAGAAATGGACCTCTAGTTCTAGGAAATCCAGGTTTTGCTGTCACAGACAATTGCCTCAAATTATGCCGTTCATTAGCTTAAGTTCCATTTGATATCATTAATATGCAGTGTAGCAAGAGGTATTGTAATGGATAAATTAGTCTACATTCAACATTGGCTATTGAAAGAACTAAATAGATTTGTTGAAAAAGCTGATTTCAGAAGTCAAGGATCTTTCTAAAATCATGTTTTAAATACTTTCTTGTCTTGCCTGGGAGGAATTGCATCTGTGATCTGAGTAGGTATTCTTGCCATTGCTGTACCTATTGCAATATCTTAGAAGAGACACTGATGCTAGGTGGAGAATCATTGCAATAAGAGATTGAAATGGCTGACCATTGTCTGCTTGACGGATTGTAGCTGTAAGAAAGCATCTCTGAGGCAGAGTATCATGTGTGAAGCATTCAAGCTGTCCTCCCTTGTGCTGGGCAATTCTCCTATTTAAAAGCTATTCTGTAAACAGAATTACATTCACGCTATTCTCAGTTATACATTGTTTGTCAAGCAAGGCCTCAGATGCTTCCATAATAGTGTTTGCTCTGTTTATGTGCTGTTAAGCACCACGAGCTGCAGTCCATGGGCAGCTGCTCCAAAGTAACAGCTTGCTGCCACCAAAAGGGCGAATTGTCACTTTCCTTCCTCATCCTTCTTCCCCGGTGCCTTTCACATAATCAGCCCTCTCCCATGCAGCAGCTCTGATGCTTGTGTGAACCTTTACTGAGCTGCTTCCCCTTGCTAAGATAGAAAAAACCTCCTGCTTCTCTCCCTGTATACACACATACACTGCAAAGGTGTTACTTTGGGCTGTGTTGCCACAGCCTAGAGCTGGTGGTTGTTATCAGACCTCACCTGCTGAGCAACTTCCCTAAGCATCGCTGTCACCAACATCTGCTCAGGAGTGCTTGTAATAAGCCTGTGGTGCATTTACAAAACACCAGAGACCTAAGTTTCCATGCAAGACAGTGGCATCCCTGGAAGTTCCTCTGTGTTTTACGTATGAAATGATTGGAGCAGTTTATATTACAGCAGTCAGGTGGGCTTAAATTGATAATGATAAATGCAGCTTAGGCTGAAAGAATCAGGTAAAAAGCACCACCAAGCCTCTTTTGCAAAACATTGTTTGCAAAAAATGAGGGCTCTTTCCATATTGCCTGGGAGAAGTCTGTGAGGTTGAAAGGTTTTATTGCAAATATTTGTTGCACGGAGCAGCTCCGCACACAGCTACTGGTTGATTCATTAATTTTCATAGGGAGGTCCTGGTTTCAATGCAGTAAAAATGTGTATTGAATTGTTCTTGGAATCCATTTATCTCGTTACTGAACAACTCGCTGCTCAGATCCTGCCAGCTGCTAGTGACTGCCAGGTTATGAGAAGGCTTGTCTGTCATGTGCTCTGCATGTCCATCCGGCCTCTCCTGATCAGCGACTCTTCCCCACTCTCCTGCATAACGTTCTGTCATCCAAGTTGCAGTCTGTGGCAAGGCACGTGTGTAATATATATTTTTTGAGGGGGGAAAAAAAGTCCACAGTTTTTTTAACTTCTCATTGTAAATCTAGCTTCACAGGTACCCATGATAACACCGAGGCTGACCAGGAGGAAAATTTCTGGTCTCAGGCTCTGGAGGATTTAGAGACCTGTGGCCAGTCAGGAATTCTGAGGGAACTAGAGGTAGAACAATCTTAACCTTTCTTTCCAATTATAGACAAATATAATGGTTTTGGTTTGGTTTACATTCATTTTAATTTCTCCTTTTTTCTTTTAAGTTGCACTAATCACACCAATTCATTTAAAAGCTTTAACCCTCTCCACAGGGCAAGTCTGACAGGCGTCTGTGTTTGAGAAACATGACTCTCTTGGTACCTACCCTTTACCTTTATATTTCTGCTTGTGCAGCTGCCTCCCCTGCCCCTAACCAGAGCTGTTTTCTTTTGTGCAATGCAACCAAAATTCTATAAACATGTTCACCCCAGTGCTTTTGACTTGCAGCTTCTGCTGTGCATAACATCGATGCTGCCTGTACTGGCAGCAAATGGCACAGAACTTCTAAGTGGGCATAACCTTCCTGCAGCAATACATTCCATTCTCTGACAGATGCTTCATGCAGCTTTTCTTGGCATGTTGTAGGATGTCTTTTAAATTGAAACTTAATTTGATTAAGATGAACATAAAAGAAAATCAGCTTTTCAAAATGTTTACCTGTAATTGTACCACTCTGAAAGAAAAAGAAGCTGCCAATGTGAGAAATGTTCATTATACAGCAATTTCTTCACCATGTAACAGATTTTCATATTTCATCCTTAAGTTTATTACAAATCTAACCATGCTTTGTGTTAGATTGTGCTGAGGGCATCAGGGGAAGAAAACAGAGACAGAGTAACTTGGGAGTCTTTAATTTTCTAATCACCTTTTCTCTAAGTTACCAGTACAATTACAATTATACTGCCAATTAAAGCTATAGAATGAAAGGCCCTAAAATATTTTCTTTTATGTTCTTTTAAATTCCTGGAGCTGCAAAACTGGCAGAATCTCATTTTCATTTTTATGTTATATAAAGTCCTTTAGCAGCCAGGAGGAATGTGAATGGCATAACTGGGTGAAAGTTTTTCAGTTCAGATTAATTTACTTCCTCAGACTTATGGCTTTTGTATTGCATGTATGGGTAGCAAAATGTGATTCTCATGTATTTGTTATTGCAAACCAGAAAAATGCAGGAGAAATTGTTACACTGGTTTAATTCCATAGTTAGATATGGTTCAGTACTGCAGGCTTCTCTTGCAGTTTTCAGTATTCAGAGCATAATAAAGGGATATGGAAATAGATAATTCCAAAAGGGAAATAGGTCATCCATGCTGACCAGAATTCAGTTACTTCAACACACTGAATTTTCCTCAGCCTTTCACAAAATGAAATTCAGAACTGTAGATGTACATTTAAAGCATCTCCTCATTGCACAACCCCCAGCTCTAAGAAAGCCAGACTCATTCAGTGTGACAGGATGCTGAGAGTGGCCATGCCTCTACTTTATGAAGTGCCCTGGCATAGTCAAGGACTCCTTATCATTTTTCATTTTAAGGTCTTCAGCCAAAGAGCAAAGAATGCTGTTGTTTGCCAAGTCCTCTGGCTGCTTTTGCTCCATCAGGCAGTAATATCAGTCATAGCTGAGCACAAAAGAGTGTTATGGCTACAATCCATTATCTCATAGTGAAAATAGTGCTGGAGCTGTGAGAAGAAAGAGTGACAGACATGCTCACCAGAGTCCTAGGCAAACATTTATTTGTCTGTTTTGTCCTTATTTTTTACTTCTCACTTTCAAGCAGGCTGTCTGCATCCAGTCCCAGTCAGAGTTCAGGTTATGGTCTTTAAATTTCCCTTTCCACTTGTCCATCAGAAGAGATAATAAATAGGAAATTCAGCACACCCTGTCCCCACAGTGGCTGTGCCGGAGTGCGTTTGCCTCCCATTCCCCGGAGCAGAAAATCTTTCCCGAAGGAGAAGGCTCCTTACTGTGCATGGGTGCTTTTCAAGTCAGTCTGTTCCACCCGTGGGTGAGGTGATTCCCATCATCATCTTTCAAGATTTCATCCTCCATGTATTCTCGTGTTTAAAACAAAAGGCTGGCTTTTACTGAGATTAAAACCAGCAGTGAGACCAGGGCCAGTGTTAGTGCTGAGCTAAGGCAGCCACTCTTGCAGTAATGCAAGTATGCATGTCATGCAAAGTTTCTTTCCAGGCAGTGAGCTTACCTGCCCTGAGATTTCCCCAGCCTGGGGTGGTGTCCAGGCACTCTGCCCATGCTGGCTCTAGAGCTACCTACATATTCTGCTGACTCACATTTTTTTACCTTGCACACACAGTCTGAATTGTAAATGCCTTCCTGTAGTTCCAATTCCAACAAATGCAATAATGCCACAACTTAGATGTTGTTTTATTTATGTGTAAAATATTTTTAAATAAGCAATTACACTACACACTCTTCAGTCTGCCAGGGGACTGGCTTACAGACATAGCCGTTCTGGTGCTCAGTATTTTAGTTTGAAATGCCATCTGAAAACTTTTGCCCATAGGGTCCATATATTGTTATTGTGTTTTGCTGTGGTCCTTTATTTTATAGTGACTTGCAAGCAGATTGGACATCTATCCTCTTGCCTTTTGCTGTGCCCTGAGTGATTGTGTTCTAACAAACAATAGAGGTGTTTTTCCTACTGCTATGAATTAACCGCTTACTTAACCCGCATTCTCTGTTACAAATTAACCTGTTCATTAATGCTCTAGGCCACAATCATGTCAGGAAGTACAATGAGTCTGAATCATGAAAACCCACAACCTCGTAACCAGCTGGGAAGACAAGCCAGCTTCCAGGAAAGAAGTTCTGTAAGGCCACATTACAGTCAAGCTACTCGTAGCAACACATTGCCATCAGATGTGGGGAGAAAGTCCATGGTTCTGAGAAAATTTAAGCAAGAAATGAAAGAAATCATGTCACCAACTCCTGTGGAGTTACACAAGGTCTGTAAATTTTCTTCTGACAGCTTTGAAATAATATATTCAGCACAGGAACTCTAATTATATGGCAACACAGTAAGCACTTTTTATAATGACTCCACAGATGTAATTTGGGGGCCATGCATATTAGTTCTTACAAACACATTAATGATACATCCTTGTGGGGGAAAACAAATGAATATGATGCATCCTTGTCTACTATTTCATTTTACAATAAATCCTCAAAAGGCACTGCTCTTTAGAAAGGAGCATCCACTGGTAATTTGAATTGACAGGACCAATAACTCTTCTCTGCAAAATGTGTTCATTAAGAAAGCAAAATTTAATTTCTAGAAAATACATTTCTTTAGGAAATTACTCAGAAGGGTTTGGGGGTCCCATTGGTCCTTTTTCAAATTACACTCATTTTGAATCAAATACAAGAGATTCAATGTACATAATATAGAATGTTACTTCAAATTAGATATTGCTTCTTTTCTCTTTATAATTCCTTTGCTCTGAAAAGACTATGCAACTTTTCACTGCTCAGAATGGTTGAAATCACTTGGTGATATGGAGGTGGCACTGCACTCCAAGGAAGTACTGGATAAAGTATCTTTAGATATGCACAGCAAACACCCTGCCAGTTTGGGTCTCAAGTCCAGTGAGGCCATAACAGCAACCAGTTTCCAAAGCTTTGTGGGACATTATAATGCTGTTCTCCCTCATGGGAATGAGCATCCCATTTCCTGCACCCATCTTCCTCTTAAAGGTCTGAGATCTTTCCAGAAAGGATGCAGAACACAGAGAAATTTAATTAATATGTCATGTGATCATTCTCAAGAGATGTGGGTTGCTTTCTAATCCCTGTGGATTTGACTGAGTTTAGTCTGTAGTTCAGTTTAGTTCAGCAACGTAAGGACGCACTGAGTATGGGCTAAATGGATGTCTGTAGAAGGTAGTAGAGAACTGATCTCATATATGGTAAATGAATTCATTGCCAGTGTATGTGATCAATAAGGATGTGTTGTGATAGTTTTAAGCTGTTCCTATTTCCAGCTTGATGTGATCAGTGGAGTTAGGTACTGTGCTCAGTTTTTCTGAGTGGTGAATAAATGTGAAATATAAAACCAAAGTATGCCAGTAGGCATTTCACAGTGGGCTCACATTCAGCAAAGGCACAGTTGTGGATTACAAAACCAGCCTTTCATGTTAAAATAAATCGTTGCCTGGAAAGGAGTTGTCAGATTTCTGTTAATGAGTCAGTGGTATCCTGTGATAGTAACTAGCTGTTAAAGGCCTGGGCAGTACAAATACACTGTCCATGAGCTTTCTCTTGCTTCAGTTGACTATTTTTAAGATTGCTTTGACCTTCCTTTGGAGTAATTTCCAGGTTTTGTACAGACAGTATGCCCAGTTTTCCCCTGTCTGCTGAAGCGATGCTGAGTTTGCTTTTACTGTCTGTTCTGTCACCCAGAAAAGAGTCATTTCCTCTCTAAAAATCTAAAAGTTGAACTTCTACCGAGGATTTTCCAAATCCTTACAGTCATTCAAGAAAAATAGAAACTAGTGACTGGATCTTATGTCTGACTCCCCAAAGTGAGGTTTTACCCCTGTGACACGTGCAGGTTAGCCCAGGCAGCATGGACTGCTTTTTATTCATGCCCATCTCAGCAAGTTCTTACTGTTAGTTTTCCTACTGGTTCTTGTGTAGCAGTGTGCCTGTTACTTTCTCTCTCCTCCTTCATTTTTGTATTAGACCTCTAGTTTAACACTAATAGCCTGTTCCTTTGGACAGCTTGTCTAATCACGGTTTTCCAAAGAAGATGCAATGCCACGAGAATGACTTCACTGTCAGGGAAATGCCTTGGTTGAAGTGTTTTTCATGTATCCTCTTGCTGGCAACATGTTCTGCCCTCTGCAGGCAAATGTCTTAATTAGCTGGGCCACTGAAAAATAGGAAGATTTGGAAAGCTGTGGTGGTATAAGCAGTTTTGAGATACAAGCTAAGACATAGCTTGTCTTAGACTTCCCTCGGCAGATTTTCAAGCATGCACTTGACTATGTGCTGCTGAGCTTTCCCAGCTTTGTGGGCAGGGCAGGGCAGGTGCCTTTGCTCTGTGTCAGTGTGATGAGTCTGCATCCCTGCTGAGGCAGGGCCTGTGTGCCCACAGGTCAGAGTTCACTTTGCAAGGTAACCTGAATTCTTCGCTGCTCTTTCTTTCTGCGTTGCATTCGCCAGTTGTGCACTTGAACTGTCTTTGTCCTGAGGAAACTAGGATTGAGATAAGTGTCCTACAAATCTCTTCAAACATTTGTTCTAGGTGGTTTAATAACATTTAATTTAGCTGGATAATGTATTGCTATATCAGTACCCAAATTTAATGACTGCCTTTAATGATTTTATCTACTTAGGTAATAATATAGATTAATATTTTTCTAAAAATCATAGCAGACCATTTTTTAGAAGTTTCATAGAGCACACATTCCTCTGAGAGCAAAAATATGCTCTAGGATCAGATAATTTTTCAATATTATTATTGCAAGTAGTCATTAACCTAAAATTACAGTCAGTTAAAATATCTCAATAGCTGATCTGTGCAAGATGTATGAATTTAAATTAAGCATTTTCCCATAGATTTGAGAAGGAGAAGAGGCACAGGCACAGACTCAAAATGTGTAAGCTTGTGTTTTAAATTTGTAACTATTTAATTGCTAATGAAATATGAATTAAATTTCCAGTTCCACTTTCTTTTTCCCTTAGGCTCCTGATGTAAATTTAAAAGTCTAACAAATCATCCAAATGGAGATTTTGCTATTGAGATCAGACCTTCCAAAGAGTTCTGGTCAGCAGTACAGATAAACCAGCATGATTTAGGTGTTGTGTGAGTTGTCTGCAGTTTTATTCCATTCAGACAGGACTGCTCCAAGTGAAGATAGGGAACCTGTGGTAGGGTGTGGTAGGGCTTTGTCCATACCTGTTATTAAACAGAATTGAGTATTTCAGACAGCAGGGCTTTTATCAGAGATTCTCTTCGAAGAATATATGTTGCCCTAAGAAGAATTAGCCCCAAAATTATAACCTCTAACACAAAAGAAAGTTCTGTGCAGGTGACTTCCATCTGAAAAATGTGACAGCTGTCAAACATGCAACAAGGCTGAATTGCTACCTCATCCCTGAAGTAAACATCAGTTTCTTTAAGTTCCAAGCTCCTGTTAAATATAACAAAAGTCAAGAGAAGATAGGTGTAAGGGAAGCAGTGTGTAAAAATCTAAGATCTGTAGATCTGAAGAACCAAAATCATCAGAAAGTATTTTGAAATGTGTAAGTTGTGATTGATAAAAGACTTTGGATGATCATTCCCAAGGTCTGTGCCCCTCCATGTCCCCTGCCTTGCCTGCTCCATTGCAGTTACTTCCCACTGACTCTCTACAGCAAAACTCTGCTTTCGTGCCCCTTGTCATTTGAAATGCTCCATTTTTTGTCTCACAAGGTGGGCATGAAGTAGCATGTGCATTATTACAAACAAGACACAAGTTAAGGTGAGCTAATGTGAAATGGCTTTTCCTATGGATCTCTAGAGCTGAATTTGTATGTGTTTTGTTTGCTGATAGATTGCTCACTAAAAACAGGAAAAAAAGCAACACTATCATAGAACATATGAATGGGACCACCATCTGGTGAATTATTCTCCACTCCAGCTTGGCTTTGGGAAGGTCTTGACTGTAATAGTGTCCAGTTCAGGGTCTGAAAATTAAAGAAAGATGGTGACCGTATGGACAGGGTCTAGAGAGAAACAAGCCTTATTTCACATCACTGTAGAGAAAGACAGAATAAAGTGATCTTGTTCTCTATGGATGGCAACAGGCTTATGCCTCAGCAAGGGTGATTTAGTTTAGACCCAAGGAAAATATCTGAAGCACTGGAAAGGATTACTTTAATAGACTGTGGAGTCTCGATCACTGGGGATTTTAAAAGGCGGGGCAGATAAATGTATCTCTGAAATGGCTTAGGTGCAGTTGATCCTGTCTTTGGACAAGAATACAGTCTAGATGACTTCAGAGAGTCCCCTGTTTCATATGCTTTTGTAGTTCATCTGGGGCTGGATCCAGCTCCATTTGACTCCAGTGCCTGAAGAAGGGGGGAAAAAAAGGATTAAGTGGAAAGGGGAAGTTCCTTTTAAAAATGGTGCCACCTGTGCTAGAACAGTACAGACTATTTTAAGTCTTCTTCTTTTAGGTATGGCATCCCTTTTTTACATGAAGTTTTCAAGGCATCTTTGAGAAGCAGTTAACTTGAAGCACTTCTATCCTTTGTGATGATGAGGAAAAAAGTTACATTGCTAGAAGAGAATTTGGGCCTTGGTCCAGAGCTAGTTATTTTTAATTTCTGCCAGGAAGTGCATACGAATCTGTCAAGTAAAATATATCTCCCTGCTTCATTAGGTTTTTTTTAGTCTTGCAGAATGGTGGTCTTACAGCACTTTTGTAGCAGCTTCAAACATAGTTTTTGTCAAAACCATGTTAAATATGCTATGATATCACAAACAAAAGCCTCTGTTCATAACAAATTTATTAGAATTTCCCCAGAGTCCTGCTGATACAGCATCTGTTGATACAAATGAAAATCATTCTATGATGAATTATTGTGAATTTGCAGATAGGTTTTTCAGTAGCTGAAATGCCCACTGACTCCTAAAATTCATGCAGGGATGGAGGACATATGAAAGGTTCAGCAAGAAGTTACCTTGGGGGGAAGATGGGGGAAAAGAAGGCAAAGACCTTAAACACCACAGTCCCTGGGAAGAATGAAATGACAGCTCATACCCAAAAAAGTCACCGGCAGGAAGAAAGCCTTTAGCTTAGTTAAGGGGACTTCAGGTGTGGCTTTCTGCTTTGCAGTGCTGTTCAGGGGGAGAAAAACAAGGGAAGAGGATGAGCTGGGGTAAAGTAAGGGACGAACACCACGTGGGGGTGTTTGTGCTCCCCACGGCACAGGACACTGATGTTTTCACAGCAGCCCCACAGTGCACCATCCACATCTGCAGAGAAAATGGTGCTACTGCTGCAGCAGCTGCCCTGGTATCCAGCTTCTCTCAACTGCTGCCCAGGACAGCTACCAAACTGACTTACTAGTGTGATTTCATTCTGGTGAAAGCAGGGCTGATACACCCCTAAACCCAAGTCAAGAAAACTGCAGAGAGCAGGAAAGAAACCCAGACCCCAAATCCTTTACTCCTGTTTTGAGACAACTTGTTCTGTTCTGGCTTAGCTTTCACAATGGCAATTAAGACAGGAGCTCAGCAGCTTTCTGAAGGCAGCACCAACCAGTGCTGTGCCCCAGCACTGCTGTGCCTTGGCATCCTTCTATGAAATACTGACCAAGCCCTCAGCCTGCTTTGAGCAGGACACTGGACTAGAGACTTCCCGAAGTCCCCTTCAATTCGAATGATTCTGCAATTCAGAAACATCAGGAAGGAATTCAGTGGCTGACACACACACAAGGATGCAACACGTGGAACATTACTTGTACCAAGCCATTATAAAATTTTGGAACACTTAATGTTGTCATTTTCATCAGCCAAGGTATGATAAAACCAGTGCATTTTTAATCCATGCTACAGCAGTAAAAGCACAGTTTTGACTGTGCAGCTGCATCTGTGCACAGTGTCAGATGGCACACCACTCACACCATTTACTTGCATAGGTCAGCGCTCCTGATGTGAGGGAGGACCAAGAAAAAATAAAAACCTAAGCATGCCACTTACCTACAAAGAAGTCTCTATCTTTATCTGTCAAATAGCCTAATTCACAAAACTATCTGTGAGGACTTGTCTTCTGAACACCTGAAAAATCTTCTAACAGTTTTATTATCTTCTATTTCCTGCTTTTGATTGACCACCTCATGGCTACGTAACTGTAAGAACACTTCCTGCAAGCCCTTTCAGAAGGAGCCTTATTTGTACTTCCTTAAAAGATTGCATTATAACTCTTATACTGAGCACATTTGAGGTTAGGCTTTACAGGGTGGACACTGCCTGGCCAAACCCAGGCTTTCTAGAGCTTACAGTGATGATGGTCTTTATTCCCTTTATTGCAAGTCACAACAGCAATTGTTTGGTTGAGGCCAGGTCTTCATACTTGAAGCAAAACTAAGCCTTATCTTGTACTCAGATCCTGGCAGCTAGAGAACAGAGAAACAAAACACTTAAGGCTCAAAAAGCGACACCAGAAAAGGTGGGCTAAATACCACAAATTTCCAGCTGACAGCCAGAAGGGAAAAGGGCTGTTTATTACAGAAGAATAAGGTAGCTTCTGAGAATATTAACATAATGTCAAAATGGGGACAACTTTAATACTGTAAGTACCAAATAGTAGGTAAGTGATCTCTCTAATATGAGAAAAAAAATTAAAAATCACCAAAATCATCCTAGCAAGAAAACCTGCCTAATGCTTGTAGAAATGGGGACAAATGTTTTTTTCTCTCTCATCATGTCACATCTCCTCCACAGGTAACTTTGTACAAGGACTCTGATGGAGAAGACTTCGGGTTCAGTGTCTCAGATGGTTTATTGGAAAAAGGAGTGTATGTTAAAAACATTCGACCAGCTGGCCCTGGTGATCTGGGAGGTTTAAAACCATATGACAGACTTTTACAGGTAATGCTTCTGGCATTGTGCAGGTTTAGCATGAAGGGACATGACATACAGATTATTTTGTAAAAAGATTTATGACCACACTTGGGGGTGTTCGGGTATCCGTGTTTGGAGATGTGATTGTAGAAAACTGCACATTGTTACTTGGAACAGCCCTGTAATCTACACTGCTTATTATATTTTAAATAATGAGCACCACTGTTTGTATTTCTGCTGGGAAGGGATGTTTGTAGGGGGCAGGAAGAAGGTCTAATGACCATAATTGCTCTGCACCACAGGCTGTGCTGTATAGATTTCTTGCATTTCTTTTCTTGGCAAGAAAAGGCATCACTGATGCCTGAAGTGGCTACCTAGAAACAGAGACTAGACAGGAGTAAGGGAATAAAGGCAGGTGTTTATTTGAAAGGCCTTCAAAGGTGCACCCTGAGGAGCCAGAGGCTACATCCAGAAAGGAACCCCAAGATGGACGCTGGGTCACGAGTTCTTCACACTCTTATAGGTTTGGTCCGTTTGCATATCAGGGTTAATTCTCCAGTTAAAGCTTCAGTTAATGATGTAATTTCCCCAAGTGTGCCCCCCTCTCCAAGATGTCAGTTTACACATTTTGGGCCTAGGACAGGCTGGGTGTCCTTGGAGAGCAAGCCTGGAGAGGCTTTGTTATGTCTATCTTAGCATGAGAGAGCAGCAGCTAACAGGCTACAAGAAACTTCAGAGTTACACACTAAGCAGTACCGAATTTGAAAAATACAAAGGTTAAAATCCAAGGCATGAGCACTTCATGGAGCTTTGGACTTTCATGCAGTGGGACCAAAGCTGGATTTCCTCTGCAGTCAGATCTTTATAAACAAATTCTTTCAGAATGCTGTATATTTTAGAACTCCAAAAGAGACATACAAATGCTCACTAGGAAACTAGAATTTCCCAAAGCATTTCCAGACAGATTTGTCTTTTTTGCTTTTCTTGATACAAATCTGAGAATTATTTCTGTGTTTAATCCAAGTGTTGACTGACATAGTTGGAATAATGTGATACTCACCCAGCATCACACTTACCACAGTGCCAAGTTGGACTATGATGAAAAGACAAAATTATTTCTCAACTAGCACAATAAAATACTTTATATAAATTTATATATATTAGGTAAAACCAGAGAAGACCTGAACTGAATTGAAATTTCACATGTGCTCTACAGCATTTAAATTGACAAAAAATGAAAGACAGAAAAACTGTGTGCTGTTAAACATCATTTATGGATTGGGCATTGTGACAGCTGGCAACAGCCAGCACCAGTGTAAATATCCCCACTTCAGCTACATTCTGTTTTAAGAGTGAGTAGAAAACTTAACTGATGTCCTTAGCTTAGACACCACGGTTAAATAGTCTTATGTTGGGTAATTCTCTACTTGGAATAGTTAAATCAGGCTCCATAGTCGCAAGGATAAATCTGTTTCTCTTGTGATCTCATTTTTTTTCCTAAAACGGTAACAAAAATCAATCTTCCCATCAATCAGGTAAACCACGTTCGCACCAGAGACTTTGACTGCTGTTTGGTTGTGCCCCTCATCGCAGAATCTGGCAATAAGCTGGAACTGGTCATTAGCAGAAACCCACTGGCATCTCAGAAAGGAAGCTCAGAACAACACACTTCAGGGAGCGGGGAGTGGGGCGATCCGAACGCTGCCTTCCTTCAGCAGAGCGGACACACCAGTGTTAGCACGGAGACACGGGATCCTACAAATACATTATAGCAGAAACCACTGGAGCGGGACATTCGGTAACAAAAGACAATTATGGTGCTAAATCCATAGAAGATTTCTCTGAGACTGAGGCTCAGATGCTGTACAGCACTGAAAAGCACAGGAGGTCAGTCAGTCTGTCTTAAGGCTTCTATTAATCCATGGTTACTTTGGAAATAGTTTCATTCTTCATAAAGTCAAGTCATTCCATTCTAAACAATCTAGGATTAGTAACAGTAAAAAAATACATAAGGGCCTTTTGTTTTCCCCAAATAAGAAACTGGGGAGATGTTTTAAACATGATCTAAATGTTCCTCTCCCTTCAGCAGCAGCAGCTGTTTGAGGGAAAAGCATGGAGTTAACCTCTGCTAACAAACAGCAGTGTCCAGGTTATGCGGTTTTTAAAAATCCTTTCATAGGAAGGTGCTGCTGTCTGATGGACAAGGCAGAGTGGTTTACTGCGCTGGGTTTTCCTGGGAAATGGCTCCATCTCTGATTTTGGAAACCTTTATTCGCTGGCAAGAAGGGTGCACTCATTAGACAAAGCAGGGTTTAGATGTTATAACAAAATGCTTGCAGGAAGCTGCAGTTTGCATTGAACATTACTCCCCAACTTCAGCAAACTTTATTAGAACATATGTTATTCCCTATGCAATGAAATATTTAGTGGCATGTCTTGCAACCTGTGATTTTTAAGCAGAGACTTTTTTAGTGGGATAAAACCTCTGACGGGGGATTACTGAAAAGAGTGAAACTGAAATGAGTTCAGACAAATTAGAAAGGTTTTTTTAAAAGAAAATGGCTTTTTAAAAATTATGTCAGTGGAGATTGATACAAAAGCTCTTTAATGATCTGTAAACTTGTACTGTCACACATGAGCTTTTTAAGTCAACCAGTTTCTTGAAGGAAGAAAGGTCCTATTTAATATGCTTTATTTTCAGCCTTCTTTATGATAAACATTACCCCCTGCAACACATTTTTAGAATCTAAAGTTGTAAATATATTTTACAAACACATCACACAAATTCTCTCCTCTCCCCTCTTCCCCCAAGCAATAAAATACTGCCAGTTGCTTTATATGCTCACCAGCAGCTGCATTGGTTTATTCTGGTATTCAAGTTGTTATTGGTAATTATTGTTCTTGGTGAATATAAAGATACTGGATTTGTACATTTGTAGAGTCTCCATATCTAAGCAATCACCTTACAGAGTTGTCTCTGGTCAATTTAAACTGTTTAACTGTATCCCTGTTGCTGTTTCCAATACATAAACAAGCTCACCTGCCCTGCACACACAAGTATCTCTGATTTCTATTTCAGCACTGCCAGAAAAGGTCAGAATGACATTCAAGGCTGAATCGTGTCAAAAAAAAAAACAACAACAAAAACCCCAAGTTTCATGAGTCACTTAAATATGTATTTTTATTTGTAACAAATAAGTATTAAACTGTAAAGTATTTTTGTACAAATTTAATACTTTAATAGCATGATATTTATCGTCTATGTTACGTTTTTTGAAATTCAAACTGTTGCAAATATTTGTATGGAGAAACTGTATAAATTGAAATAAACAGTGATTTAAAGACATTAAAAATGAGGTAGAGTTTTTTGACTTTATATTTTTCCCCCAGTTTTTTTTCCCACAGTTTTAGCAAAAAATACCATTTACATATCTGTAGTATACTTTTTCCTACCTTATGTGAAAAAAAAATTGTTAAAAGGTAAGCCGGTTGTCCACATTTCATGTGTCTGATGTTTAACATTCAATTTATTAATCTCAAAATTACAATGCAGCAAGCCCCACAGTACACATGACAAATTTGAAAGTGGAATGTTATCTAAACTCTGATTTGGAGTTTTGCTTTCCTTACCAAGGTCATCATCAGCATAGAAATCAGTTATCACTTAATCATCATTTAGCATAGTGCTAAAGCAGCACTGGCACGTTCTACATCATAGAAAAAGTTTTCTATGTCACTGATTGCAACTTTCTTGTTCTGTCTCTAACAAGATTAAAATCCATAATCCATCAAAGCTTCATGGCCACAAATCTGCCACATTAGAAAAACCTGAAGTCATCCCCTTTGTAAACTTTTTACTCAAGGAAACTATAGTTTTGGCACATCAGTAAGAGCATTTCATCAATACTGTAGCATTTGGAGATGGATAGATCTTGGTAGGGACAACTAGGAGTCTTTTAAATTGAATTACATCGTTGTGTATTTTTTAAGGGAACATCTCGATCCTCAAAGACCTATAAGTTCATTCTTCACCAAAACAGAAGAATTATGATTTTTAATGACCAGTGCACCAATGAATCCACTAAAAATGGATCACTGAAAATGGAAGAGGCTCAGTGTAAAACAAGCTGTTCTTCACAGAACATGCAAAACCACGAAAGCCTTTGGAAGGCACCTGCATACTCAGCTTCTCTCTCCCAAAAACCTTGAACAGGTTCAATAAAGGTTCATACCAAGGACACTTAATAATTGTCTGTTAGCTTTTGAAAAGCTTCTTAGGAACTGGCTGTCCCAAAGTCAGATTCTTAAGTCTGGAAGATCCAAGTGGGGATTCTGCTACTGTTGTCTGTCAAAACAAAACAAAAATGTTACCCAAGTTTGAACCAGACCTAAAATATATTAACGTCTTCAAAAAAAGGCTCTTTCTCCATGAGCTCAGAAATTAAATGTAATGGGGAAAAAAGCATCAGTTAGCAGGTTTTCCTTTACAAAAATCAATTTCAATTATTAAATTTTATATACATCTTTCACAGCAGGTCACCTAAGTTCTGATATTTGTGCACAAAACATAAGCTGATACAGGCTAAGCTGGCCAACAGATCACTCCAGTGAGTAAAATGATGTGTAAGTTTACTCCTATTGACATTAAACCTTTTTTTCTGTATTAGCCACATATTACTCTGCAGAGACATCTGCCAAATTTGACTGCTCCACCAATTACTGGTCAACTTGAAAATTATTGTGTGAGATGGGTGATACTTTGCTGAAGCCAAAAGGTTACTAAGTTAAATAATACAAGTTATTGGTTCTATGTGTTGTTGGTTTTGGTTTGGATCTGTTTGGCTGGGTTTGTTAGGTGTTGCTGTGAGGGCTTCTCCAATCGGGTCGTGGAAAGGTCTCCACCAATGGACGGCAAAGAAAGCTTGGACTGGAGCAATGGTTCCCTGTTAGCGGGCAGGCTTTGGGAGGGGCCGGGGGGTACAGAAACCAACTGTGTTGCTGCTTGTGGGGGGCTTCCCTGCTCCCGCTCCCTCCTTTGCCCTGGCCCAGCCTGCCTGCCTTCTGGCTCTCCTGTCCTCGCCGGCTCACCCTCACACCTGTCCTGCCTTCCTGTGCCCCTGATCCCTGCCTTGCCACTTCGCCCCGTGTCCCTGCCTGGGCTGCCTGCTTCCAGCCCCGCTGCCCCGATCCAGCCGTCACTGCCCACCCTGCCGCCCTGATCCAGCCGATTGCTGCAAGCCTGTCCAGGGTCCTGGTCCTCCCACCCGAGTGCCCACTCACCGCGTGTCCGGTGCCATCCCCGCGGGAGCCGCGCCCGCCCGGGAGCAGCGCAGGCTCGCTGAGACCCAGCCCGGCCCCAGGCAGGCAGCGTGCGGACCCCCCGCCGCCCACTCACTGGTGGTAACGCCCTCTTTTCCTCTCTGTCCCCTCTGTCTCCTCTTCCCCAGTCCTTTTCCATTTTCCTTTCTTCTTTTCTTGTCTCTTCTAGCCCTCTTTCGCTCGGACGACTCCTTTTCCTTCTCATTTTTGTTATCAATAAATGGTTCTCCGTTACAAGGTTTGCCTTGTTTGACTTCATTTCGTTCCCGACCACTCGTTTTTAAAAGAACTCTCCGCAGTTCCCCACAGCAGAACATGACAGTAGCCAGGTGACATGCGGTGAATGTTTTAAACCTTCTCAGTAGAGAGATACTTACAGGAGGTATTTTTGTAGCATCCTCAGGTGCAGGAGTTTGTCTTTTACATGGACTTTGCAGCAAACTGCCCATCTGCTCTTTACTGAGAACTGATGACCCTTCCTGTGTCATGAGGTCACTTTGAAGTTCAGGTCGGTCAGGAGCACCCTGAGTTACAGAAACAGACTGAGTCTCGAGCTCTTGACTTTGCCAGCACTTCCTCAGGGGAGATGACATTTCTTTGGGACAGCTGTTTGTTTCTGCAATTGCCTCTCTCAAAAATCTCTGCAAACGCGTTTTTCTGGGCACGTTCTTGTTCTTTATTGCTGTCTTGAGGTGCTGCTCTTCAGCCACGATGTAGACACGGCAGCGTCCCCTGGTCACAGCCGTGTACACGTGCTGCCAGTGCTGCCGGCCAGCATTGCCAACCACGTACACAACGGTCCTTTCCTCGGAGCCCTGAAATGTGTGAGAACGCTGTTTCACGGTCTGATCTCCAGTAAATAGTTAACAAAAAGACAATAATGAGGAAGTTGGAGATAACTGGAGACACTCTCAAGAATATTTTCTATCCTGCATTCCAAGAATTCTAGTTTCAAGGAAGGTTTCTGATTCTTTCATGAGAAAATACAGTGCATTAGCTCAGCTCACGGCTGCTGTATTTTTACCTGGAATGTGTGAATAGTTCTGGCCCAGGCATGCTTTATGTGACACAGCTTCCTCAGTGCCTTGTAGTTCACAGTAAACGTGGAGCTGTACGTGCTGCTGATGGTCAGGCAGTGCTGTTTATCAATTTCTTCATCCTAAAGGAATAGCACACCACTCAGCAGTGAGCCTGAATCAGCAGCTGGATCAATGTCTGTACATGCCTGTTATAGCTTTCCCCGAAATTACAACAGCTGCAATGTCAACCAATTGAAAGAGTTTCAGAAGACATTAAACCAAATAAATCACTGTCTTCCACTGACCACCTTCAAGGAAAACGGTTTTCACTGTTCAGGGCCTACCCTAACTACTGATACTTTCACTGCTCAACTCACTGAATCCAGCAAAAAAACCCAGGTTTTTATTGCTGTTATTTTTAGGCCAGCTTGGTTTTCTGCCAGGGAAAGCTTAAGCTGTAACAGTACTCTCTACTTCAGACTATGTTAAACGTTATCCATTTCAATTACAATACATTTGAGTATTTACAGAATGTATTTACACTGAACACAACCAGACCAACTGAAACACATTGTACAAAAAAGCCCAGAATTGGGGTTTTTTGAATTCTCTATGGTACCTTGCCTCTTTCATGCTCTTTATATGATCGTTTAGCAGAACTAGGTATGTATTATGGGCTAAACTTACAAAGTGTGAATTGTTTTGTTCTGGGGATTCAGCAAGCACTGAATCAGTTCCCACCAGGTTTTCTTTGTGCAAGTTCCTGCAGCAAGGACTTACCCTTGTTATGAAAAATATATCTCCGTTGCAGAGTCGTTTGCCCTCATCAGCCTCTGCAGTGAACGTGGTTTCTCCACTTCTGCATTCATTGCCATTAGGACCCTCTCCGACACCACCGGCTGCCAAGAGATCCTTGAGATACACATTGCGCGTGCAAGCAATCTTGTCCCCCATTTGAAATAAAAGTTGGTTCTTATGGTCTCTAGGTCAGATAAAGAAAAAGGGAAAAATGTATTTACAAAGTGTGCATTTACCGTCTCTCAGTATTTTTTCTCTTTCCGCTCTCTATACTTGACCTAGATTAAAAACCTTAGTAATATTCAAAATAGTTAAGATCAAACATTTGTGTCTTGAACTTTTGTAAAACCCTTTGGTAAAAAATGGTAATGTAGAGTAGCAGAAAAATCCTGCTTCCAAAAATATTTCAGAATCTATTTAGAAATCATAAAGTGGCAAAAAAAAAATTAACCTTGAGGGTTTTTTTCACGTTGCTTTTATATGACTTTTGAATATTCAACAGTAAATTAAAATCTCAGAATTCACAGAGTGAATTTAAATGAAAGGCAGCCTACCACTGTTCAAAATGAGATTAAAGAACCCATCAAATGAAGTTTATTATATGAATGATTTATAACATAATCAGATTTAGATGAAACATTGAAGCTTTACAATCTTATTTTACAGTGTTGGCCTGGCAATAGCACTTTCAAAAACAAAATGAGATTGTTCCCAGGAAAAATGCAAAACACTGGCTTACCTGGTTAAATGATTTGAATAGTGCTGGCAACAAAGTTCATTTATTAGATCACAATCTTGCCTAAATCATACAAAACAAGAACATGAACAAAATCATGATGTACAAAACATACAATTACAATCAATGTCACATAGCATTACTTTATAAATAATGCAAAAAGCCCCCTTTCTCTCTGATGATCTTCTACCACCTATTAAGAACAATTACTGATTCAGAGCTTAGAAGACAGAGCAGTAAAGGAACAGTTTTGTCTAAATACCACAGAAAGTGTTTGCACTGTACACCTAGATTAGCTAGATTTGCTTTTAAGATAAAGAAGAAAACTAAAGAAAAACTAAAGCCTGGATAGATTATTTTCTGTCTGTGGATATATTAAAAATAGCCAGAAGATTTATTTGCTTTTTAAAGACCTGGAATTTTAACTTTTAAATGCAGATTAAGTACCTATAAATATATTCTAGAAGAATCATACACAAAAATCACTAATAACAGTATTGTACCTGAATGCAGACTGGAGAAATAAAACTGGTATCAGTTACTCAGCATTCACAAATCGCTTATTTGCTCACTGGTAACCTAAAAATAGTGGGTGTTTTTTACTTAGTGAGAAAAGGTTCTTCACAATTAAAGGTGAAGAGTTTTTTCCTAAGTACCCTTTTGTGCAGAACTCAAGTTTTTGCACTACTGGTACTACTGCACATTATTTTTATCCCTCCAGTGTTTCTGCGAAGTCACGCACACTATTCATGCTCCTGTGATTACTAACTTCCAGTCTTTCTTCGAAGTGTGTTACAGCCTTACATCCCACACTTCTTAAGTGATGAGTATTCCAAGTATCTAGTAATTTTATGTTATTGCCACTAGTCTCTCCAACTCAACACACTCAGCTATTTTTAGATTGTGGCTGCTAGCAAGGATTTTTTTCAATGTCTGCTTGCATACTCTGTTACCTTCTGAAAGCAATGAACTGTGATTGTTTGGCATCCTCCAATCCTGGCCCTTTTTGAAGTAAAATCTTTATGGCAGTTTGTAAATCTGTTTTAAAAGACATATAAGGTAAGACATAAAAATATTCAGAATTTAAAAAAGAAAAATATAATTCAATATGAAATTGCCTTTGCTGATTTCTTGCTTTAATGACATTTCAACTTGTTTAAAACAAAACAAAAAAGAAACAAAAAAATCCCCAAAAAACTCCCACACAAAATTACACACCTTCCAAAGAAAAAAATAACACCACAAAACACCCAAGAAAACATCATGCAGTTAATACACTATTAAAATCTGAGACACAAGAGTGATATGGAAAGAGACGATGTCTTATTTCTGTGTTAAACAACAGTTGCATGGAGCATATTTCATGCAAAATAAGGGTTTTGATACAGCACATCGAAGAGGTAAAGATCAAATATTTTCAAGCTACAGACCTATGCACTTGGATTTCACAGAAGAAATCTACTTTTAGTATTCTGTTTGCTGAGTGTTTTGCTAGAGTAAGATAAGGTGATAATGTCTGTGCTATTTTTTTTTCACATTCCCCTTGAAGCTTTTTGAGGCATATAAAACAGAGGCCACTCAATCCACTTATACCAAATAAATGTCAAAAAACCCCAGTAAACAGTGGCTCTAGCCCTGACCCCAAAGCATTTTAAAAGAAATACTGGCATCCCTTCTTAGAATTTTCCTAACTCAATTCTACAGGTGGGAGCACATACATGTCCAGCACACCATACTGTTACAGTTGCTTTTTACTCAAATGATTCACCTCTGAATCAATTCTGAAAATCTCTTAAGGTTTGACAGCTCCAGCTATAATACAAAAAAGACAACCACATTCGATTACAGTGGTGTAAGCTGTCCCCCATTTCCAAGTCTAACTGGTGAGCTGGAGCTCTACAGACCCTTCTTTGCACTTACGGGTCTTGCTGCGTGCACTTACAGAAGGCAGAAGATAAACTATTAATGTAGCATTTGAATTAATACCAAAAACAAAGCCAGACTAAAATCTTCCCAAAATTTTAGCTCCAGACAACAGTCTATGCTTTACCAAACGGAAAATCAAGATCACAAAATTACTATACACACATACTGCCACAATTCCCGCCAGCAGGCAAGGCAACAAAAATAAATTTCTTCTCTGGGCTTGGCATTGTCATTTCCTCATTCCAAGCAGAAACTTTCAGCACCTCATCAAATTCAGGAAGCTGCCGGTGAGAGATTCTGGACCAGAGCATTGGAGGGAAAACCAAAAAGTTATTCCCAGTTAAAGAATTCCAGCGTATCATCATCTGCATCCGTCTGAAGTTCACCACTGAGAAATTTTTTGTCATCTACACTACATGCCCTGAAAACTCTTTCCTCAGAGCATAACTTAATTTCACATTGAAAAAACCGGTAATTTATTCTCTAAACCCTCCATCACTGCAGCAGACACTTAGCATTACCCATACAGTTCTTCCCATGGGAACAAAATTGAGTAAAACAGAAGTGCTACCAAAAAATAAGTAAGAATGTTTGTAAAACACTTAGTAGTTCTGGACATCTTGCAAATATTCAGAATATTCTCAAATTCAATTAACATCAAGACCTAGATTTTGTTGTCAGAGGTTTAAAAAAGAAATCATGCACTGATAGGAAACAGGATTATTTCCAAAACAGAAGTAATGCAAATGCTGGAAACATTTAGAGTTTCTAGGTATTAGTACAGAAAAAAAATAGAAAGAAACTGTGGTGTAATGGCCCTGGACATCTAAACTCTCCAAGCAATTCAGTCTGTTTTAGCTGTTGTCACACTTATCAGCAATGTCTTTAAAACTTCCTTTTTAGAGGAGCAACTGTAAAGCATTCTAGAAGGCATGAAGTCAGTTGTGCATTTACAACTCATTTGAAAAACAGAGAGTATCTGATAGCATGATACTGAAATGCGTCCCATAAAATCCAAGAGTGTTCCAGCACACACTTTTTTTTGTCCAATATATACTTCTGGAAAAATCTGTAGGGTTTTGTTGCTGCTGTTTTGGGGGTTGGTTTGTTTTTAAAACCAGTGTTATGGATTTGGACCAAAAAAAACTAAGAGAAGCAGTACTACAGAGTCAAATCCAGATGCACTGCTCTTTGCAGGTAAAAGGCCAGGTAAGACTTACAAGAATTCCCCAGACACACATCAGGATATCCTACCTTGACGCATTATCTACAATTAGTTGCGATTCAGCTCTGTGGTTAGTTCGCAGTTCCACAGAAAAGCCTCTTGATTTTAGACCCTCAAAGATATCAGCTAACATGTTTCCTGGGTCTATGCTTGGTAGCTGTCTAGTATCACCTAAACAGAATGCATGTTAGTTTTTGTGAGAAGGAATAACATATCACCTGTTGAAAATTGTCTTGAAAAAAAATACAAACCACTGGAATTAATAAATACTCAAGCCTCTACATAGCAACATACATCCTTAATACAATTCACATGAAATAAAACTTTCAAGAATCTAAGAAACTTTGGGAATAAGGTTATAGTGTAGTTTCAGGTTTTTTATACACCTCACTCAGTAATGCTTTACTAGCAAGTGCAAATGCCTCTGCTTGATGAGCACTGACAGTGATCACATCTTATTCAAACACACTTTGAAAGCTACATATTTAAAAACAAATGCCATAAACAGCATGTCCAAAAGCAAACCTCTGAGAAAGCATTAAAATTTGACTTTACATTTCTTTGCTTTCCTTTTTGAACTAAAACAAGATGATCCTAGCATTAAGAATGGCATGAAAACTCCCTTCTAATATACGATTAATAAGCTAACATTATCTCCTTCATATTTAAGGAAATCAGAAAAGTTTTCCAGTTGCAAGATGTAATAACCTACCAGATGGAAGTCAGAATAAGAACAACACTGTTAAACAGATCATGGAGATTCTGATACTTTCATACTGACAGCTGAAAAACTGTCTATCTCATCTGACCTTAAGAATCAGCAGAGATATCCAAGTACGGAACAAGGTAACATTCTGGGGTTTTTAAGAGACTCGGTGGGAGCTCTGATACTTATACTGTATATTGTGTATTATTAAACAGTGCATGATGCTAAATTTGCTGTTTCACTCACCTAGAATAATAAGTTTAGCAAGCTGAGCATGCTCACACAAGAGTTTTAAAACTAAACTAAGAATGTGTACAGACACCAAACTTCCTTCATCCACAATCAGAACCGTAACTGCAGAAAACTTCCATGGCTGTGCTTGTTCAGTCCGCCTCCACGATTTAAAACTATAGATAATCTAGAAACAAATAAAAATAAAGCAAGCTCTGACAGTAATCAACTGTAAAAAACTGTCTTATAAAAGCAGACAGTGTGGTATCTTCTAATGTTGTATGTAGAGCTGTTATCTGAAATTCTGACCTTAAACCTGTGAAGACCCAAAAGATTCAACCATTTAGTCTTATTTTCCTCCTCAGTGAATACATTTCTAGCTGAGAAACTTATCGACACTTACATAAAAGCACAATCTTTTTTTTCCTGCAGGAACTGTTAAAGACACAAGGTTAGCCCTTAGGCTGCTCAGTAAAAGAACACCTCCTGCTACAACCTGCTGTCATTAATAAATGCCCAAAACTGCATGGGGAAGGGGAACAGGCAACTAACTATCCAGTGCCCAAAGATTAAATAAGCCAACAGTACTTTTTATGTTATTATCATTTCTATTTATATGGGTTATTCCACACCTCCAGTGTCTTCCTGGCACCTTTTGCTACCTAGAACAAGAGAGACTTGATCTAAGTTTACTAACAAAGAGTTTGCTTTCTATGTTTTTCTAAAAAAAATTCCACAATACCAAACAGTAATTAAGAAAACACTGTGCAAATGAAAATTCTCTCATTATTCAATCCCAGGCTATTATCTTTTCATGTATGTGCTGTTATGATTGCTAGGCAACAGGATCCTAGAAAACAGCTCTACCACCTAGACATTATTTTTGTCTTCATTAAAATAAAACACAAAACTGAGAAGCTGAAAAAACCAGATGCCCTAGAGAGGCACAAGTTTCAGATGTATATAAAGAGTAAAGAAATCAAAGTTACAGCAAATAATGTATGACTGATTTATGATTCCCCAAAACATAGTGCTGACTTTCAGAAGCTGACAAGCTGTACCCAAGCATTAACATTAACAACAATAATAGGCTACACATTTCGTACGGGAAGTTCACAAACACACTTTTTTTTTTCCAATACAAGAATGGACAGTGTCAAAAGGTGTTTCAGAACCTAATTAAAAAAAACAAAACAAACAACAAAACCTGAAACAAACCTTACCTGATGCAGCGTATATGCAGGAAGGTGAGTTTTTTCTCTCAAAAGACTTGTTGCCCTCCCTGTAGGTGCAGTGAATAGCACATTCAAAATTTTTTTTGCATACATATTCTCTGACTCCCAGTGGTGACCAAATGTATTCCATTCCTCAGATGCATCCAAGTCTTCTTCAAAGTCCTTAGAAGCAGCTTCCACTTCTATTTCCATCTGCTTTAAATGACGAAAGAGGCAGCTAACTATTGTACTCTTCCCACAGCCTCCTTTTCCACTTATGATTGTCACAGGATTAGAACAAATTTTTTTCACAGCGATCAACTGATCTTCGTCTACCTCTGCTTTACTCTGGATACCAGGCATAGAGCCCACGTCCTTTTCAGGAAAGTGATTTTCACCATTATGATTGTCTGGATTATTTTCTTTCATTTCACGTGCCTGGTTAATATTCATTTTGTTATCTACTGTTTCTCTTGATGCCTCAGAAATGCTAAGTATCTTTTTCACATCCACATCCAGTTTCCATGTGTGGTTTGACAGAAGGTCACCTACATACATTGCAATATCTTTTTCAGATTTGTAAAGATGAGGCAGAAACACCAGCTTTTTCTCCCTAATCACTACATTCTGATCTTTCAAAAATTCAAGAGATTGCCAAACATGCTCAATGGACATGTGTTTGGATACAAAACGAGCTAATTCATCTTGATCTTCATATGTGTGTCCCATTTGTCTACAGCGTGTCTTGAGTTGATCATACAGAATTAATGCATTCTTCTGCAAGTCAGGAATCTTCCAGAGGAGATGTTCACACTGACAGAAGGCGGCCCATGTTGCCTCACAGTAAGAAAGGTTCAACTCCTTATACATAATCTTCTCCCCAAAAAGAGTAAAAGCAAACACAGATTTATTTCAGAAGATGTTACCCTCTTGCTGAGTAGCATTCCTCCTACTAAATACAAATTGCAATTCAGAGGGTGGAAGTTTGCAAAAATGTATATATTTTTCATAATGTATGAAGTTATGCATTTCAAGCTACATGAAATCAAAATACTTAAAAGTAAGCTGGAATGATAATTCCTCTTAGTCATACTTCTGTATGTAACAGAAACTTTAAAAATAAAAAGCCTGGCACAGAAATTGGTATTAGGGAGAACTCGTGCACACAACATAACACATGTTCACGTAAAGGTACACAAACTGTAGAAACAGAGCACAGGAAAGCCACTAGCCAGAATACTGTACCCAATTCTGAACACGTTACTTCAAGAAATATACCACCTGTACAGACACTACCACAAAATAGTGAAAGACTGAGATGTGCAAAACAGATGAACTACTGAGAGCAAGAAAAATTAATTGCACTTGCTCAGTCTTAAAAGAAAAAGCTAAAGAGAGCCTTCAAGCAATAAAACACTGCAGTGAGAATGCAGGTCCTTGAAGCAAGAGACCAACAAGTCCATATTGCATCAAGGAATAGTCAAATTGGACATCAGGAAAATTTTTTTAAAGGAAATTATGTGAAACACTGGAATATATTGGCTACCCTGCTGAATCTCTGAAATCAGAGCTCTTAAAGGCAAGTCAGAACATGCATCAGTAAAGCACTGGGGGCCTAAAGCAGAGGGAAAACCAACCACATTTGTGAACAACTAAGCTGTAGCTCCCACGTGAAGTATGGGACTGCTAAGGTGAGGTGCAGCAGCAAAGCTCAGAGCAAGTGCAGCAAAGGAAAACAGGAAGGTAAGCAACCACTGCAAATCCCATTACAAAAAACAAACTACTGGACAAATGACCTCTTACAGACAAACTTATCAACCTTACCGTGAAAGCATAGATACTGTTCTACATACTAGGAACAGGAAGTCTCATTTACCAGTATAAAACTGAAGAGAATAGTTGAGGATTTTAAATTCGCTGTCTAACTTTTGGCCAAATTACCTCAAGCACTTGATTTTCTATCCCTTGTAGAAAATACTAAACAAATGGTTGTAACAAAGCCACTTTCAAAAATCTTCTGAGATTAATTTATTCTAGACCACCTGGAAAAACAAAACCCTTTGCTAAAACTGAGTCCAGCACATCATCCATTTCCAAATGAACTATGCTTAGCCCCTACACATGCCCATTTAATAAAGTGAGCATAACTGGAACAGCACTGTAGTCTAATGCACCTCAAATGCAGCAAACACCATATTTTTACCGTACGTAGCATTACTTACCCTGCTGAATCCAAGCTTCCATGGCTCATCCTTTAGTATCTCATCCAGTTTTGTTACCATCTCATCAACTACCTCCTCACCATCTATATCAGCCTTTCTTTGCCAACACATCTTGTCTAACACACAGCAAAAGTGGCGTGGCAGAAGAATCGGCAAGAACTCCAGTATCCTCGGAAAAGCCAGAGCTCCAAATACCGCCTTTCCTGCAACTGCACACACCATAAACAGAGGAAGTTTTATGCGATATACAAAGATATTTGTAAAGCAAATTATACTGACTCTGGCTTCATCCTTCTGCCTCCCCTATATCCAAGACATCACACATTTCTCTCATTTTCTTTCTTTTTGTAATCCTTTTCAAATTCTTTTAAAGTCTGTTTTCCCTGAACTGCCTTGGGAAAAAAACAACGTAAACAGATGACATAAAACCAGCAACTCAGTGTCTTAACTTGGAAATGTGGGGATTCAGAATGTGGCCACAGAGAATGGCTTTGACTGGCGTGAGGCCTTGGGAGAGACGGGCGGGCAATGTCTGGCAGAGGCGAAACAAAGAGCAGCAGGAGAGACGAAGAGCAGGATAGTTAAGTGGAGACTGGGCGAGGAAATTGTAATCTGCAGTGGTTAGAAATGTTAAGTATGTAATGTTAGAAGCTGAAGTTTGTAGCTGCTGTTGGGTTTGTAACAGTATATAAAGATGTGCCCCCTACATTAAAAGTTGGCTTTGCATGCACCCGGCGAAGTCCGTGTTTCAACCACCGATATGGAAAATAGGTATTATGCACTTGGTTTAAACTGCATACTCGACAGCATTTTGTAGAAAGTCAGTTCAGACCTCGTCATGCCTGCCTATTACCTAAAAGAAATTTTCATAGAGATGTACAGAAGAACATTTCAAATGCAAAATAAGAAAAGAGGCTTCTAAATTTGTAGTATCTGATCAGTAAAAGAACTTACAAAAACAGTGCTCTCCACCAGCTTTCTCAATGACCCCAACATTAAGCTATCACTTTCCCTGTTTACATCAGTCATGGGCTGAGAGAGAGAGGAATAATGAAACTGATTTGCTCTATATTTTGCTTTAAAAAAGTCATTTCAGAAGAAAGAAACAAATTTCAGAAGAGAGACCTTCAGAAGCTTTATCTCTTCGAAAAAACAGGCTATTTTTAATTAAGTGTAATGGAAAATTTAAAACACTACTTTTTTCAGTTAAGTACTTTTTCTGATCACTGTCTTACCCTCATAAAGACAAAGATAAAACCTTTTCTTACCTTCATAAAGACAAAGATAAAACCTTTTCCCTTTAAAGCAAGTATTTAATTTACATGTAAAGAATCAATACCCAGTATTTCCATACACAAAAAAATACCATAAAGGTTTGAAGAACAAACTGCTCAAGCCCGTAACAATTACTAACAATCAAAAAAATTTACAATACTAACAGGAACAACTGGGGTAGGGGAAGAGTCTATATCGCTCAGTGACAGAGAAAGATTAAAGCTTAAAACGTAGCAAATTAATTTAAGCTAGATATTAGAAAAAAATCACCAACTACAAGGGTGAAGAGAGTATGGAGGCACACTGTGCAATCTTTACCCCTGAGGATTCATGAACATACTGGACAAGCCTCAACCAAATGCAATCCATACATCCCATTAAAACTTACACAGCAAACCAGATCTGTGTTCCTACTACTATCGATTCCTACCCCTTTGTGGTCATGAAAAGATTTGAAGTCCAGAAAGAAGAGTTAGGAACCTTTCTATCATTACAAAAAGAGAACAAAAATCCTGAAAGCCTACAGAACATTCTGAACATTCTCCTCTCCTTACACATGGGATTTGAAGTAAAGTCAGTTCAAGTCTAGCAGAGGCTCTGAACTCTCCTGTTATATGCAATTTGACATCCAGAAGAGTCACCTCCATCATCTGACCTGACACTGCCCAGTAAACCTGGTACTGGAAAACTTTGTTTGCTTACACGTAACAGTAGAAAGACCCAACCTGTCTGTACGGGTTATGGAAACAGATCAACAGAGCAAAACAAGAGCTCTAACACCGAGGGCACGCCTCAGACATCCTGACTTCCTTTGTATTTCACTGTTTTGCTTCAGACCAGCTAAGTCTGGTCCCACAGACAAAATGCCTGTTATGGATCAGAGTACCTCAGGAATGCAAGTGGAACACATTGCTTGGGTTTCATCCAGCAGGAATACAGTCAGTACTCTCAAAGTACTGACTCTCATCACAGCGGGGACAAGGGGCACGTCTGCTTCAAAAGCGCACTCCAGATCCAATCTCTAACACTGATGTAGTCACACTCGTGTAATCACACCAACACAGCCCACAACAGCATCCTCAGCAGTCCTGAACTATCTCCATGTGGAGACACTCCAGTGCTTCCACAGTCTGCTCCCAGCCATATCAGCCTGCTGACAGGCGGGATTCAAACACACCTAGGTAGCCTACTTAGTGCAGCTGATTTGGACTATGCTGAACTCCTTCACTGATCTCTGTACTAGAGAAGCACATATACTACTTTTGAACACATGCCAGTCCTAAAAAGCCATCGTCACCATGCCTAAGTAGTGCTGAACCCATTTTTCAATAAGCCTTGTTATAGCTGAATAAACTATAGGAAGCACCAGTGTCTTTGCATAGTAGAATCATAGAAGCATAAAATGGCTTGAGTGACCTTAAAGATCACTTCCAACCCAAACCCCTGCCACTGGCAGGGACACCTTTCACTAGACCAGGCTGCTCAGAGCCCCATCCAACCTGGCCTTGAACACTTCCACGGATGGAGCATGCCTAGCACAGACAATTCTACTTAGTAAGCCCACAGAAGTCAGTAAAGTCCTTCTGTATGCCTATCTCTAACTGATCAGTTGTCCTACTGTCCTGAAATATTTTAAAATAAAAGAATCATTTTACATTTAAAATTCATTTGAATATACATTTCATATGAATATATGTTAGTTTCAACGCAGTATATGAGATAGAACTCCTTAGCTTATAAAACAATTAAAATAGCACAGGATATACCTACATGATTTTGAAACATAATGGAAGATGTCATAATCCTTGGTATCCCCCCTTTGGATCCTCCTTGGCTGTAACTGTGAAACTTGGAACTGTTTCAGTTTTTCTTCAAGATTTCTAAAACTCAGCACTGACTCCATAGGAAGCCAAGCAAAAAATGTTTCTTTCCAACTGTCAGGAACATCACATTCCTTAAAAAATAGTGAAAATATTTGTCGGTTGTTTTCTTCTACATCAGGCTGCAGAAAATATGATGGATATCCTTGCATAAAGTACTTCGACCCCATTTTTTTAGCTTTAATGTTAACTTTCCACCAAGGGTCAACTAATGGAAAACGTCCAACTACTTCATACTCCTTTTTGGTGCCGCATTCCTGTATAATAACTGAATCATTAAAAACAAAAACAAATCCAATATTAATTGACAGTCATAAAAACTAGAAGTTTGTGTTGATTAAAAGAGTTTTTGTTTGTTCAGCGCTTGTTTTTGTCTTTTCTGTAAGTTGCAGTAGTAAAAGTAAAGCAGGGGTTTTCGTCAACTCCTGATGCCAGTCTCTCCACTAGTATTTAAAACCAAAAGTGAAACCAATCTCAGAAACAAGCACTAAAACTCCTTCCCTAAGCATCAGAAATAAATCTTGCCTATGAATTTATTAAGCCAATTAAATACACATGGTTTAATATTACGGTTTACTATTTATGCCAACTCAAGTTTACAACTGAATTTTAAAGTTTTATCACAAAATATTCTGTCACAATGCCTGCATAATCATCAGATACATTTGTATGCCAAGTATTTCCTGCAACTGAAACCACCAAAATTGTAAAGAATTAAAATAATAAATTCTTAACATTTCGTATGACTTCTCTGCCCCCTCTTTGCCTTCAGAAAAATAATACACCATTCCCTGATCGACAATTGGGGACTAATTGCTATGACCAGAACGAAGCGGGCACCTATGATTAGCAGGGCCTCTTCCTCACCAGCGCAGCTCTTAGGTCTGCAAGAACTTACTTATTTCTCCCTGGTTATTTAGCTCAGTTTAGCCATTTTAAAAATAACTTGCAGATAAAATACTTTTTGGGCTGAGGTTGTTCCAACTTCACCTACTTTGCTAAGCTCTAAGTAGAACGTTGGGAATCATTAAGACCAAGTATCAACACTCTCACATGTCTTAAGAGAAAAAAACGCGCTTTTCTGTGTAAACTTAACTTGAATGGGAAAACCTTGTGTTTTCTTATTGCTGCAATCCTGTTCCCGTAGAAAAGCACAGATCACACTTCCCTTCTACTACCTGTTCATCACCTACTTCCGTTCCCCGTCCCTTCGCTGCGATCAATTCCGACAGCGGGGAAGGGCCGAGCTGCGACCTTTCCCACGCGGAAAGCGCCGCGCAAGGTCGGGCGGGCCCGGGCCCGAGCGCCGCCTCCCCCCGCCGCCATCCCCGCAGGGCCGGGCCCCCCGCTCGCTTCCCCCTGCGCGCAGCCCCGACCCCGTGCAGGGAGGGCACCGCAGCCCGCCCGGCCCGGGCCCGCTCCCCCAGCTCCTCACCGGCGCGGCGCGGGGGCAGCGCGGCCGACAGCTCCCGCCCGGCGGCCTCCGGGAGCGCATCCTCCGCCAGGAGCGGCTCCTCATCGAAGTCCTCGTCGCTCGCCTCCTCGTCGCCCGCTGCCTCCTGCCACAGCGGCCGCAGGTGCCCCCACAGCTCCATGGGCGCCCCCCGCTCCCCGCCGGACACCGCCCTGCCGCCCCCGGCCGCCCTCATCCCGCCCCCGCGGAAGGGCGGGGCGGCGGGCCTGGCGTGGCGGCCGGGAGCTGCCGGGGACGGTCGGGATAGTCGGGACCTACGAGTTGTTAATAATTCGGGACGTAATTCTCTGTCTTTACATGACCCCCATCACAAAACCGTCAAATCATAACATCACACTTCCAGTATGTCCGATTATGTTTGACCCAGCTGCCCCCAGAGTCGTTTAATGTTACATATAACTGGCAAACGGTTCTCCGGAAGGCCCTCACTGGAAATCGCCCCTTCTTCCCTGCACTGTAACCCTGGCATAGTTGCTTAGTCCTCACTTTTGTTCAACACCAGATCCTTGCCTTTTCGGAGACGTTATCGCAGTTCACTGATGAAATACCAAGCCTTCTCATATTCAGTACTGATCTCTCACTGAAGTCCCGCAGAAATCCTGCTATTCAGTCATGAAAGCAGGTATTTCTACAACCTGTTTTAAATTGATTTTCACTGGTTAGTAGTTAGCAGCTTAATATTTGCTATGTTGTTATGTAGCTCTGTTTTTTCAGCAAAATGATGCAGTTGTATTTTTGCATGTTCATGCCACTAGCCAGCATATGTTTTCATCAATGAATTAAGTTTTGTAAGATTTATTTAGAAAAAAATCATTTTGCTGACTGCTGTGTTTTGATTTGCCCTCTCTTTATTATTTTAACTGTTTTCTTCCAATTTCTTCTTTGTTTTGCTTTGTACTGTCACACAGTACACTGGAGGCCACTATGGATGTCTTGCTGCCACTTCAGAGTACTGGCAAGCAGATTAAAGGAGACGCAAAAGCAGCAGGTGCTGGTGCAAAGCTGGTGGATTCTTCTGATTGAGATTAAATAACTCGGTGGCTTTGCACCCCAAACGACCAAAGTGCAACACAGAAATGCCCCTAATACTACACTAAATAGAATGCAGCAAATAAGTTGCCCAGCTTCTGGGAAGAAGTCATCAGCAGCACAGACATAATCTTCAGAACAGTAGCATAGATTGTTTGTATGTGTGTTTAGAACAAGTGATGTATAATAAAATAGATCAACATACAACAATTACTTTTGGTCTAACCTAAAAGAGACACAATTCTTTTCCACATTGTTTCATGACTCATTCCCATGCATAATCTGGGAGGCCTTCCACCCACTGGACTACCCTACAAAGAATGTCCCCCTCTCTGCCACCTTCCTCCTTACAAAACTGAAGGGCCTTCAGCTCTCTCACACAGAAGCATGGACTCTCCCTCTGTCCTGGTGAGGTTCTCTGCCACTTCTTCATCTCTGGGAATACCTACATTGCTGTGTCAAAGTAATACCTATAAAAAGACAAGAGATGTGTAAATACAGCCATTATTATTTTAAAACCCAGCTGCAAACCTCATGCACACATAACAATATTGAAGTAGTTGTTTTCAGTTCCTGTGTGATGAATATTGGTATTGTTCCTCCAGCTTAATTCACAGATAATGAAGTAACTGCTTTACATGGCAGGCTGAAAACACATGGCCTGTAAAAGGGGATGGAAAAGAGAGGGGATGGAAACACTGATGTTAATTTTAAAAATTTAAAGCATTAGCTTACTGAAGTGTTTAATGGTGTTAGGTAGTCATACATTTGAATCAGTGCTTTAAGATACTTTTTTCTTATGAAACATCATTTCACATTTAACTATGTATGTGTCAAAGTGAAACTGGATGTCTGACTGCCCCAGTCTATTCTGAAAATGCAAATTTAATACTGTATTCAGCAAGCCTGATTGGAATTTCCTTGTCTTTCTACAATCCATACTATACAGGCTGAATTTCTGTATGATGCCTTACATTTCCATTTCTCCTTATTGTCCAGTAGGATGGATCCTGATTATGAATGGCTTTATGTCTGCCAAGCTTTATTAGGTAAGGCTTGATTTTCAAAAATTTGACTATTTGCCTAATTTGACTATTTCAAATGACTATCTGCCGCTCAGGTAAAATCAGATTAGTTTTCTAGAGATAGATGAGCATTAGATTTTTTTTTTTTTTTAATATTTGAGACTAAATGCTTTGCTGCTTTCAGGAAAGGAAATGAAATCTTGTGATTTCAATGAGGAGCAATTGGGCAAGCTTCGGTCCATTTCACTGCACTTCATGGCATCCCATTTGCTTTTATTGTTTTCACTTCGTTTCAGAATTTTCTCTTTTTTTTTTTAGCATTTCATTTCTTCAGTTTCTTCTCCTGTCTCTTTGTTTACCTTTCTTCCTTGATTTTGGGATTTCAATGTGAATAATTTTGTCAACTTTCAGTCCTTTTCACTGCACGTCATTTCATCTCAGTACATTTTGTTGCAATCACTCCATTTCCAAATTTTCTTTTTCTTTTCAATTGCATTTTATTTGATCATATCTCCTTTCCAGAGTGTTTGTTACCCTTTGTTCTCTGATTTTAAGATTTCATTTCCTTTCCTGTCACAAAGATTTTAAATCATCCTTTGAAAAATACTTGGAAATCTTATATTGCCTTTGGGGACTAGTTTATTCTCCATCATGTCTCAGTTCAAATTTCACCCTAAAATCCAAGAATGTACAGTAAACAGAAACATGCTTTGACAGCCCTATGATTTTACCTTCCAATGCACCATGATATCACTGTCATGATAATTCATGATTCTTAAAGTATCATCTGTCATGACACTAAAGAAGTTACTCTTCTGTCTGTGAAGAAAAAAGTCTGTTTATAAATTTGAACCCAATATTGTTGCATTCAGTGAAAAAAAATGCAAATGCCTGAAAAGCAATGCCATGATGAACAAGGAGAGGTGATGTGCTGTCTCTTACTGCTTTGTGTCTTGTCCCACTGTAGCAAGTTTTCATTTAATAAGAAGTATGCCCGTATAAATCTCCCTCTTTTAAATAAGTATGTGAAATCTTACTCTGAAAACAATTTTCAGAACATTCTGACAGGTACCATTTATACACTGAAGGGTTCTATTTATGCCAGCCTCCGGATTTAAGTAAGACTTGCTACATTTTTTAGTGTTTCCCTGCAGTATTCACGCATGGGCAAGGACTCCGCAACATGGTGGTAAAGGTGCAAAAGACTTTATTGCGTATCTGAAATTCCCTTAAATACCAATAGAAAGACAGGAAATCACCTCATATAAACAGGAAAGATGTTCACCTCAGTGTTCCCCAATCACCTGGAATATTTCCCAGACACTGCCTATTATGGTGAAGGATAAACAGTACCTTACAAGGTTAGAAACTGCAATTATCACATCTCATAGGGCTGATACTGTCCAGAAACCCACAATGCTCTCTCAGCCCATCCCCGGTGACCTGGCTGTAATCCCAGGGTCACCTCCGGGTCTGAGAACGAGGCTCTCTCTTTGGCCAACAAGGCCCAAGCTCTCTTCCAGCATACAGTGTAGCCCGACATTTCCCCACACCAAACACCCTCTTTCACGGGATGAGTAGCAGTTCCTCTTCAAATCTGACTAGGGCTGGGAGTAGGGGGGGATTCCCTAGTCTCAAATTTACTTGGGTATTCACTGCTTCCTGATATGTGCTGGGATTCAAGACATTCCTGTCTGCCGAATCCAACAGTAAGTCTGAGTTTGTCATCCAGGAGCTTCAACTGGAAGTCCTCAGAGGATGAAATTAGGTGATGTACAGCAGGAGGCAGGAGTAGCAGAGAAAGGGTTAAACTTTCATTCCTCTTGTGATGGAAAGGTTTTGTTATTACCCTGTGGTCTTTCAGGGTGTCATAGAGCAATCATATCCACAGAAATACTTTTCAGGAAGTGAAATTACGGAGAACAGCAACGCAGCCTAACTGCCTTTTGAGGTATGATGTTGAAATGCTGGACCCAAACAGCAGTGAGCTGTCCCTGCTAACCAGGAGCCTCCTGGAATACAAGGTCCAGAAGTTGTCAGCTACCACCAACATAACTTAATATTGGAGCGTGGGGATTTTTGAGATCTAGGGATCACATAAACAGGTGTCAGCATATGGAAGCTTTAGAGGGTGGTGGCTAGTGAAAAGGGGCTGTAAAATGCTTGCAGATTAATTAAGACTTCTACTTACCAAAGTTTCTCATGTGAAATCTCTTCACAGCTGGGTGACATTTCTATAGATGAGGCAAAAAGTGGTAATTCCACTGACATTGCTTTTTCCCTAGACAGTAAATTTCAGAAAATGTCAAACATGCCATGAATGAGATATATATGTCTCACAGGCTTCATTACGTATCACACTGGTAGAGCTCAAGACATGTAAACATTAAATTTTTTTAAAAGTGAGAGTTTTTATAAGAGCATCATATTGCATCGTACTTAATCATAGTCTAGAAGAGGGGCTTTCTGAAAACTTGAGAGGTGTAAGATAGAGCCTCCTGGTTAGGACAGATGTAGTGATTTAACTTGGAACTCTGCCAATGTAAACCAGCACATTAGCAATGATGTTGAACTCTGCTTAGAAAACATGCTTGGCATTGTCAGGGCTTTAGGAATCCAGGCAGATTCTTTGCATTTAATTTGAAGTTCTGACACAGGGCTGCTCCTTATTAAAAGCTTCAGAAGAAAACCAAGGCAACATTTTCATTCTTTCTTCCCAAGCCCATGGAATGTTTGCAGCATCTGGCATGTATTTCCCCTTACAGAATGGTGACCTCATCTAGATAGGGGATCAGGGTCACTTTAACTTAACCACACTGTTGCAGAGCATTTTTAAAAATGGTTTGCACATTACTGTATTCTGTGTCTGAGGGAGGAAAAAGCAAATCAAAGGGGAAAAAAAAAAAACTCTGGATAAAATGGCTGTTGTTACAGAGAAAACCCCCCCCAAATTACTATTTTTATAATTAGATGTATGTGTACAAAGATTTCTGCTTGAATATATTACGTTCGTTCACCAGGTTTCATGTCATGCTCGCAGGTTTGTGTATCTCAGGAGGAAAATCCAGTACTGTTACCTGATTCTCCATGAACACATAAAACCTCCCTTAACAGTGTTTCATAGTGGCTAATACTTGGAAGTACTTTCTGTGAAACAGTCTGTATACTGGTGGCTTATAGAAAAAAACCTCCTATGTTTATCCCAATGTGTTCCATTAATGAAAGGCTATAGATAACAGAAACAACAACAACCATACCAAAACCAACAGCAAAAAAAAAGCACAAACCCCCAGAAAATGAAAGACAGCCTTCTTAAATTCCTGAAATTCTCCAGTGCTATTTGTAAATGGAAGTATGGGTAACTTTAATGACCACGTGATAATATTTTGGTTCACTTGTCCCTGGCTGCCCTCCCCCAGCCCCTTCCCCAGCATCCTTTCATAATTAATGGTTTGGAGGAGAAATGAACTGCAGAAGTCTGCATTTTTGTAAGAGAATCCAATACTGGTTATTTATGTTTATAACTTACAGAGCTATGTAATGGTGTGATCTCTACATTCTTGGTGAACCACATAGCAAATATCTGGTTAATAAACTCAAAATGAAATAGAAAGAAGTTTCAGAAGAGGAAAATTCTCTGTGTTTTGAGACTGTCGGACAAAAGAATATTAGTAAATATGCGTTAAGTACTGTTGTGTAGTTGCTCATCTTTGCTTTTTGAGAATATTTGTCTGATAAGAGGAGTCTGATAAATAGAGGGGGAGGGATGTAAGAGGGTGGGGTGTAAGTTTCCCTCAGGATTTGATTGAAGACTAGTACATTCTGTGCTTAATGGAATAGGTTTTTAATTTTCCTTAGCAGAAGTTCACCCTACTGCCAGTAGTATCATACTGTGTGACTGTCAGGATGTGGTTCTGGGCCCAATTTCCATCTACATTTGCAAACTAACCTGGGCCAGAACAGGGCCTGAAGTGGAGGTGTGCCACCATCCCCACTGTCTGCAGCTGAGGCACCCTGGCACATTTTGCCCTGTGTCAACAAACACTATCTCAGATGATGCCCAGGCCCTGAGAGCTTTTCTTCTTCTCACAGTTCAGAATCAGGGCCAAAGAACAGATCCTGTTTTCTTTTCTGGTTCAGAGGTAGCCACTAAACCTTCCCAAGAGAAGTCATTTTTCTGCGTACAGTTCTGCTTTCCAGCTGTTTGCCACCAAAGGCCACTGCTCATATTAGCTCAATAAAGCGTTTTGTGATACTCAGATCTGGAAAACATTTGTAGCCACTTTCTCCCTGTTTAATTTTTATCTGGAGCTCTTCTTGAAAAAGAACTAAATAAAAATGAGTAAGCACTTTCACAGTCTAAGGTTTGAGCCTGTTTCCAGAGGGTCCTTTGAGAGCCCTTCCAATTATTTGCCTTCAGCTGGGCTCCTGAGTTTAGCTATTAATTTTTCTTCATAAATAAGTCATGTCTGTGCACTAACCCTTCTTTGTTACTCTTCCCCAATTTTTCTATACTTTTCTGGTAACGAATTTAACACAATTTTCTTCATGTGGTCTTATAAGCATAATGAGCAGATGGAAGTGCTCGGATTACGGCTAAAGCCAGCTTAAACACAACTGCTCATCTTCTTTTGTAACAAAATCAATGAATACAAAGATTAATTTCTGACTTGAGTTTAATTTGTCTCTTTTTCCTCGAACAGCCATTCCCAAAAGATGTTCTGCTGGAAAAAGCAAGGTTCCAAGAAGGATTTACAGGGGAGAAGGGATGAAGAAGGAGCAGATGAGAGATACTAATAGAGTTGAGTGTTACAGGAAGGAACTTTACAATCCTCCCATTCATCCCAACTACTTCCAAGTCTGGATAGATAGTATCAGACTGTAAACCCTGCCTTTTGTTTTTGTGTAAGGCACCCTGATACAAAGGACTTGTGGTTAGTAGAAAAACTGGGAAGAGCGGTGGCGTCTTGTTGATTGATGCTGTCAAGCAGCAATGGGTATAGAGGTCAGGAGGATTTAAAATCCACTGGGATTTAATGTCACTCTGCACTTTACTCTGGGATGGCTTCCATCCTAAATAAACCACCTGGAGAATGGAAGTAGTTATGACAAGAGGGATATGGCAGCTCTGAACTTAATAAAAAGTTAAAGTGCTCACATAACACTGTGCTGGGTCACACATCTAGTATGGATCAGAAGATACTCATGGAAAATGAATGCACAATGACTGCTGAATTGCCCAAACCATGTGGCTTTTTTAGCATAGCAGAGAGAGTAAAATAAAGAATAAAGCTCCCTTTGGGGTCCTCACACAGAGTGAAAATTAAGTTTTCCAGACCAAAATGCCAGATGCTGGTAGAAATGCACTGTGTTTTGGGATTGATGTAGTGCTGCAGCTAATATACTTCTCCTTTGGAAATGTATTAGACCTTTAGTGATCACTGCAGGCCAGGACTTTGTTATTTCTCAGACATAAAATTACAGGATGATTTTTCAAAACTAAAAAGATTTTTCACTCTTGATTGCATGTAGCAATTGTTTTGTGACCCTGAAACCAGAACCTGTTTTCTTCACTGACAGGTTTGTTCCCCTTTTGTTGATATACAACAATTTCAGCAGGTAGTGAGTTGTGTGTTCTGGGTTTTGTAGTTTCATAGGTTTTTTGTTTGATGTAGTGTTTGCAAGTAACTTTTCATTTCTTCTGAAGCATACAATTCGATACAACACATGGCAAATAGATAAAGTAGAAGGGTAAGTCTAATGTGGAGTTCTAACATTCGCAATTTAGCCAAGATTTCTCTCATAAGTGATGGAAGAGTTTGCAGTGATAGCCGTGGTGTGTAGGAGTCTCCCCCCACATCTCCAGTCATGCAACGCTCTGGAGTAGCACCGACAGAGCACACAGAGCAGGAGGGTGGAGGGGAAACACAGAAAAATGTGGGGGCTACCTTGAACTATAGGCTGAAAAACTTTAGAAGATGCTGAATTATGGAGGAATGGGGAAAGATGTGTGAACATGGAAAAGAAAAAGAGGTCCTTTCTGAGAATGCAGAAGGAAAAAGTAGAAAATTAATGTAAAATAAAAGAAAGGCAGACTTTCCATAGCTGTTTTTCAAGGAAAAAGCCCAACACTCTTAATAAGTAGCACTGTCTCCACTAAACTCATTTAGAAGCCAGATCCTGGCTAGAATTTTGATTAGTAATTATGAGCATGTTTCCTTTCACCTACAGCTTTCCAGGGAGAGAGACAAAACACTGACTGAATCCACTGATTTCTCTTTTGTATTAACACTACTCACACATGGTTCATAATGCCCCAAGCAGTAGTAATGAACATATTCTATACAGGGAGCTAACTGCATCAGAAATTATTTGTTTAATAATAAGATGACTCCTGAAAAGTTAGTTTTAAGATGTAAAACAGAAAAAAATATTTCTTGACATGACATGTGGCAAAGGTTTTCTAACAAATTAAGGTTACTCTTTCTACTCCTTTGTGTATGAGTCTACTCATGTAACACCTATTCAGAAAATAATACAAATTTGTTTATATTAATGTGATAGATTTTGAAATTTGAAACTCTTCTCACTTATTTACTCTTAATTTAAGACAGCTGTTTCCATGAAGCATACTTGCATGATAACATACTTGTATTTTTGGTTCTAACAAAGAATGGATTTTGCTGCATTCTGACTCATTTTCTTCACAGCTGAGAGTGCTTGCAGGAGACCCTCTGAATTTTTTAATGCAATACCAACAGACACTTATATTCAGACTGTGTTTTTATTACTAATGAAGACAGTCAGTGATTTCATGTATTGAATCTGACATCGAATTAATGAAAGACAACATGTATGCAAATGTGCCAGGTCATTCTTCCACAATGTGTTTCACAGTAGAACTCAAACTTTATGTGTGTATTTTGAACTGCGCCAACATACTCCACTGCTACTAAGTTTGAAAGAAGAAGGTCTTTATGGAGAAGGATTTTTTAATGGCTGTAAGATCAGCCTAATGAGATTCAGGACATTTACCTTCCAAGATAGTCCTGGTCTGGAACAGATCAAGTTTTTTCTTCTCTCCTAGCAATCATGAGTCCATTTTTCGATTACTCTCACCAATACCTTGATATATGGTTTTACTGCTTATCTGGCTATTCTACTTCTTGATGAACCACTCTTTTGGCCAGTTGCCATAGAAGTAAATGTTGGAGATGAGACCAGGCTGTGGTCAGATGGACCAGATGTTATCACAGCCCATTTGTTTCTCCTGCTCTGTCAGCCTTCACGCAGGTGAAGACAGACACCCAGCTCTCCCAGCACTCATCTGCTCCTGCGCAGTACTGGTCAGTTTAGTTTAGCAGCTTGCAACAGCATTTGAACCTAAAGTGGGCAGTTTTCCCAGTGACAGGGGTGAAGGGCATTCATGCAAAACATGATGAGGCAAGCAGACAGGAGAGTTAGAAGCGTTACCTGAATTCTTTTACCTTAAAGAGACTCTCTGACCAGTTACCTACACTCAGGGCATTTTGGCTCTCTTCTTCACTTGTCACAGGGTTAAGGGGAGAAATCCTGATTTGTTTGAAACAGCTCTGAGAACAGCAATTAAAAATATTTCTTGAACATACCATATATATACCTTCTATTAAACAAGCATTATTTTCCTTCATTCTGGTATCAGAGATGTGAATTATCTTCAGAGAATGAAATACCACCCCAAGATAAATCATGTGGTTTCTTACTAATGCTGCTCTATCAGAGCATCCAAGTCAGTGCTAAGCAATCTAGCAAGTGGAGGAAATGATGAGTCATTATTAAATTTATGAGAAGCTGCTTCATAAATCCTATATAATCACTTTTTCTGAGCTGACTTGGGAAAATCCTTTAAAGCTGCCTCATTCTATTTGGCATCCACAGTAGCTCAGTGTGATAGAAAAGATTTACCGTTCCCCAGACAACTTCCCAGAGCCCTTGCTTTTCAACTGACAGCCAGGAATGAGCCTGCAGCAGTGCATTTCAATTTAGAGTCAGATTTAAAGTCTTCGAAGGCACCTGAATTTAAGCAAAGATTAGGCACATAAAACCAAAATTACAACTCAAACCCCCTCTGTAATTCTCTCATTCTGGAATTATTGAACCACCCTGGGTACCTTGCTTATTTACTTCAAAGCTTTCCCTTTCTCTGCCCAAAGCTCAGTGAGGATTCAGAGCTGGGGTGTTTTTCCTCCTAACTTCCCCATGAGGTCTGCTTCAGCAGCCTCCTGGATCCCTAATACCTTAGTAAAATCAAAGATTCATAGGTGGAAAGTAAAAGAAAAGGAGCAAGATGAAAGCCTGATGTTGAGCACTGGTCCAGGGCAGTGAGGTCCCAGGGTCTCAGTGGACATTTACAGTGACTCTTTCACGCCAAATAAGCTCCTCAAGCCTCCCTCCTGAGCTGCAGGCTCCAAGCACGTCTATGTGCCCATCTCCCAAGACAGGCAGGATTTCAGACCACGCATAACCCTCGAAACACCCTGCTGGATGCTCCTTGCTGGCCCCCTCCTTGAGCTCTCAGACTCACACATGGCCCTGATACAATTCCTGGCAGCAGCACCTGCCTTGAAACAAGGGCAGGGCTCTGAGGTCAGTTTCAGTGCCCAAAATCTGGAGTGTCAGAGCCTAGCTCCAGCTCTCATCAGTCTGGTTCCTGGAGTGAGAGAGTAGTCTGGAGCTCACAAAGCTTTGCATCTGCAGCTGAGTTTCTCCTGAGCTGAAACCAGAGTCTGGAAAGCCAGAAACTGTAGTAGTGTGCCAAAAGGGCTCTTCAAAGCTGTCTAAAGCAATTATTTTATGTAACATTTTTGAAAGATTAAGATGTATTTTTCATCTTTGAATCATTGAATGACAGTTACATTTTTTACTTCACATAGCTCTGGAATATTACCCAGGTCCAGAACAGAATTCATTACCTTGCTAATTTTGAGGGGTTTGACTTTTTTGATGACCATCCTTCATGTTCCTCCTAAACCCCTTAGCTAATGAACAGATCTACCAGGGTATGCTCCTGAAGTATACTGTGCTTGCATTTTACATCAGTGACTACTGGCACAGAATCAAAAAGCCTAATTGGGATTAAATATTCATATAAAATAGAGAACAGTGTCAACAGCAGAAGCCTTACTGGTATGTTCCTGCTTGCTTGCCTTTGCAATAGCTGTGTGTCCCTCTTTTACTCTGTTTTCATTCTTGACTTTACTGATTCCTGCTTGTCACTGAGTTTATATATAGGGTATTTCCTTCCCCTTTGATTTAAAACAGCAGTTGTAAGAGCTCGGCAGCTGCCAGGGTTATTCTTTTATTTAAGCCATCTGACTCACTTTGTTATATTAATAAATAAGAGACTGTTTTCTTCAAAATGCTTTTCTCAGATTTCTGCCAGCTTAGAAACAATTTCTCCCAAAATTTACAGTGCTTGTGAAGATGAACAAAACTCACAAAGGCTCAGTTCTCTGTAAGCATAGCAGATTTCATCTTGAAACAAGATGACCACCTAAACTATACATTTAATGTAGTGCAATTTTTATTATAAGGTGCTTCTTATATATTTCATGATCTTCTGCTGCAGTATTATTAAAGACAGTCTAATTCATTATTGTCTTCCAACAGAAGAATTTATTACCTGAGGTTTTTCTTGTTTTCATTGACATGACCAAGTAATGAATAACAATTGATGTCTGAGAAGGAAGTTACTAATGCAGAGATTTTTAAGATAACAGACAGAAAGCAATTTGGGAATAAATTATCAAAAACTAGCCCTGAATTTTTTGGGTTTCGTTTTTTTTCCCTTGATTAATGGAGGCAAATTGTACTGTATATATCTTCTTATTCAACATTGCTTTTGTTTGGTTTTCTTTCAGAGTATATTGATTTTATTTGTCACCATTTTTTTCCTTTCCTTTGCAGAAACTCTAAAGAGTGCGCATCCTTCAAAACAACTGGCGTGACAAAAGGCCAGCATTGTGCATGTATAGATCATCAGGACCTTAAGTAAATCTCACGTTGCATTCAGTGATCTGAATTTTCATGCTGCAAATGTAAATGCCATGTTCAATTTTACTTTCTGCTGCTGTAATGCAAGTATGAAGATTGCCATTTTCTGTAAACTCAAAAAGACCTGGCAAAGCAACACCGCTCCTGGGCTTGACAGTGATGGCAGTGTTTCAGCTTCCATTAAACAAATGGGAAAAGACTTAAAAAATTAAACACAAAGTTGAATATTTCATAGTGACTTTGCTAAATGGGGCTGGTCTGTGTCTTCCAGAGAACTCCACAGAAAGTGACCTCCTGTGGCAGGTGCATGTCCAAGATGTCCATCTGCAGGCATGCATGGACTCATGCACCACAGCACTTCTCAGGCAAGGCTTTTCTCAGCTGGCCAAGCCAGGGGAATGTGGCCCCAAAGATCTGAAACCCAGACTTTGGAAAAGACTGGAGAAGTGGTGCTGTTCCTAAGCACTCGGCCCTGTTTCCATGTGACTGTAAGGAGATCTTCAGATATCCCCCCGCTTCCCTCCCTAGGCCACAGAGAAGCTGAGATGGATCTTACCTGTGCATGGGTTTATATACAAGGTGAGAAAATTAACAAATTATGGCTGGATTTTGTGTTCCATTTCCATGACAAAAAAGAGATTCCCACAGTTTTCAGGTGGCATTTCCTAATTTCTTCCCAGCACTGGGTGACACTAACTGGTTGATGCCCAGATCTTTGGTGCAGTGAGCTCTTGTGGTACTTTGGGTGTGTCTGAAAGCTGCAGGGGTGGCTGTGGATTGCAGGTGTACAGGGGCTGGCAGCACAGGATGTGCTCTGCCTAGCATTGGAGGAGACAAATAATCGCAGTGAGAAGAGTCAGAGCTGCAAATGCACCTGAACAGTCAGTCCACCAAACGGAGGCTGTGTCAGCTGTTGATGAGACCTGGAAACAAAGATGTTGCTTGTTCAAGGAAGCCAAGGGGAGCTCAGTAAGGAATAAGGTGATGCTATTCAGCCCATCATCCCTCCTCTGCAGTGCAGAGGACACTGAATGAACTGAGGCATCTCTGCTTTGTAAAGCTAAACAGCAAAGGAGTTGCTGCACCTTATATCCCCTTTTAGTTTCCCTGTGAACTGTAAAAGCTCCATTACAAAATAAATAGCCCAGCAAAGATCTTCTGGAAAGTTATGTGTTAACAGTGTTTTGAGGATATTCACATTTTCTCTGTGCACTTTCATATGTATGCAAGCTTGTACTGGAATTGATCCCCCAAAAAAAGGGCTTGTTGCTAAAATATTCTACATAACATTTGATAAAATTTTATAAAATGCAGCTCATAAAATCCTGGAGAATATCTTGTATGGTACAAAGCTGTGAAGTCCACCTCATAAAATACTCTGAAACCTGTATCTTGAAGCAGAGGATAGATCAAATGCTGAAGCAAATGAATTTGGATGACACCTGGCTTTCACAGTGATGGGTTTATTATTGGAATCTGCTGTGCTGGAAGAGATGCGAGGAGGGAGGGGAGAAGGTAGAGGGAAGGGAAGCATGGACTGCCCTCTTGTGTGATAAGCCAGACTCAGCCAGGGAATATTTATATAAGTGTTACTAAAAATGATCCCTTTCTGTCCCTCCCAGCACAATCAATATTCTGGGCAAGGAGCACATCCATAGAAATCCCTCTCTAAAATAAAATAGAGCTAAATAGGCATCAGCTCCCTGGAACGTGTCAAACACCATGTCTGCCTTCCAGTCTCTTAATAATATATATGCATGTCTCTCATGTTTTGTGTAAGATGCCACAAGAATGAAAATTACTCCAGCTCCTTTCCTGCGGCTGTCAGGACAGATGTATCCCAACTGCCATGTTCATGGAGAGGTTTTGTTGGAGAGAAAATTTTGTTGTAGGGGCAAGGTCTTTCTGGAGAATGATGCCCCCCCTTTCACCAGGGAAAAGGAGATGGAAAAACGGAGCCTTTTAAAGCACTTGGCCATTCTGACACCTCTGTCACTAATCACTCATGCATGAGATGTCAAACTGTCACAGCTCTGTGACACTGGCTCACACTTTAAACATGTTCAAAATACCAAGCATTTGAGAAGTCTTGCTGAAGCTGGAGAAAGTAATTATGTACCTGGACTGGTCTACATGGTTCCTGGGAGCATACTAGTCTGAAGGTACATTTGCACCATAGCTGTGGTTTTAAACATATGCTGATTATACACAGACTCCTGGCAGCTCCTTTGGTGTCTCAAGGACCATGATCCCTGCAGCAGACAGCAAGAATTTGCTCTGATGTCTCCTGTTTGAAGTTCCTACCGTTGCACCTGCCCAGCGGAGCCCAGCAGCAGAGCAGATGGATTTTGACTGCTGCAGCATGGGGACCTGATCCGGACAGGTTTCAGTATCACCTTGTAAAAGCACCCAAAGCCTGTCTACAGCACAGTTTTCTCCATTTTGAGCACCAACACTATTTCCACATTGCTGAAACAGCTCTAAAACTTCCCACTGCAGAGGATGAAGGTGACACTGGACTTCTTCATCCATCTACGCTATCACACGTTGCAGGGAAACAACCTTTGCCTGAGGCTCCTATTTTTACATCCATTTATAACTCTGTAGTGTCCTTCCACTGCAACTGAAAAACTCCAAACACATGCCAGATCCCAATTTTAGTCACTTTGTACACTCCAGATTAATCCAAATATTTCTCCTTTCTATTTTCTAATTAGTTCTGCTTTCTTATCCTCAAGCCCATATAGATGGCCTTATTTTACAGTGACTTCATTGATGCTTCCTAGCAACTTCCCTCAAAATATGCAAGAACAAGAAATATTGTATGGGAGGACAGGCCACCTTGAAAGAGACCCAAATTTTAAAAAGTACTAATTGACAAGTAATGAATGCATGCAGTTCTGGAAGCTTTGAAATTATTTCTTCCAAAACTGGAAGAAGTTATGTATCAGTGATTGAAACACGGACTTCGCTGGGTGCATGCAAAGCCAATTTTTAATGTAGGGGGCACATCTTTATATAGTGTTGCAAACCCACAGTTCAGCAGCTACAAACTTCAGCTTCTAAAATGACATACTTAGCATTTTTAAGGGCTGCAGATTACAATCTCTTCACCTAATCTCTCGTTAACTATCCTGCTCTTTGTCTCTCCTCCTGCTCTTTGTTTCACCTCTGCCAGACGTTGCCCGCCCATTTCTCCTAAGGCCCCACGCCAACCAAAGCCATTCTCTGTGGCCACATTTTGAACCCCCACAGTTATGCAACCTTAAAATGGCAGACAGTCAGTTTATGCAAAATATTCATTAGGTTGTCCAGGGAAATCTCACAATTTTCCTCACAAATATCAGTAAAATCCAACAATTATATATGAATATAAACTCCATGCTGAGGTCAAGTCAAGTTTAAAATACTATGCTTCATAATAATAAACATAAAGAAAAATGGGCAAATCAGATATTTAATAGACTTGTAATTATATTTTAATTAGGCTGTGCATTTATAAAATGACATTAAATGATCTCCAGTGAATAATTAATTTTTAAAATAACTGAAGTTTTCAGAAAACTGTTACTATGGGAGGAAATGCTACCGTGAGCTTCTTTTACTCTTCATCCCAAATCTTTCCAGTATTGAAGAAACCGGAGCCTTACATACTTCTCTGGTGAAGCAAAATTGCCAATCATCTTGCTTAAAGATGTTATCTGTTATACACAATCACTGGCGGTCCGTGCAGCAAGGCTCTGGAGTGAGTGCTGAAGTGCTGGAGGAGGATAGGCTCAGCAGCTGGTACTGGAGTTGGACCTGCACCAATATTCAGCAGCACAGGTCCAGGAGGGCCACCCAGTTGTGCGGCTGTCCTCAGCTGTGCCACAGGTTGAGTAGCCCTGCTGATGCCTGTGGGACCTCTCACGGGTCAGGGCCTGGCTGATCTGAGGAACAGGGACTCAAGGAGGATCTGCTCAGGTATGGCATCATTCTAGACAGAATGTGAGAATGTGCCTGTATTTCTGCCGAGTGACCTAAAATACACAACGTGGTGTTCTGGCTGGCTTGCTCCATAGGCACCCTTTGCATTCCAGGGCACCATCTACGACATCTGGCCTTGCTCAGCTACCCACCTGCTGCGTGACCAGATGCATGGTTTGTAGGATGCTGACCTGGGAGACCAGACTTCTGAGCTTACCCACCACTCTGAAATAAAGTACCAGCTTCAAGATGCCATCAGCATCTTAACACTACACAGCATCCTAATTTGTCTGCTTCCTGGAGGCATTCTGCAAACCATGGTGGGTAGTGGCATTATCCCCACTTGGCAGCAGTCCCTTTACATCCATGCGCTTCTCCAAATAATGACTTAAGCTGTGTCAAAACCAGGCCAAGGTGACATAAACAGAAGGTCACTGTAGTATCGAAGACCCTGCTGTAATAAGTATCAAATATAGTGGATGTATCAAAAATACATCAGAGTCCATTAAAACTGAATAAAATTACTATTTTCTTTATTTTCCAGTGCAGAAGAAGATAATACCACTTGGTGTCCATTATTCACTCCCATAAGACTATGAAGATCTTGTTCTAGTGCTGCAGCCAGGTAAAAGAAGGTTGCAAGCTCCCAGAGGTATCAGGAAGCATGGGTTTTTTGGGGCTAGAATGGAGAAATGGCCCATCACCACTATCCTTTTAGGGTCAATTTTTCTGCTGATGCTTTAACTGTCTTCTTTTTCTGTTCAGTTGCAGTAATGTGACTTCAGAACCACTGTGCCCGAGAGGAATGCTCTTTGTTCACTTTTCCATTTTGGGAGGAGGCAACAGAAAGTTTTGGTGGTTTTTGTTTTTTACAGGAATATTTTGAGAGCAGAAGCCTGAAAGATGAAACAGTGTGAAAGACTTCAAAGATCACGCCTGACTGGCAGTGAAACTAAGAGTATAGGGAGAATTTTTTAGTGTCCAAAAATCCAATTAGATGGAGAGACGGAGTCATTGCAAGTGAGATTAGCAGGAAATTCCAAAGCTGATCTGACACTGTCTTGAATCAGTGTAAGTAAGGGTTGAAGCAAGTAAGCAGGTGTTCAAGACCCTCAAATGCAGAGCTCTGAGAAACAACTCTTATTCCAAGCAGGCTCAAGGTTTTTCCGTCCTCACCGTCCTTTCAACTTTTTGTTGCTTGTTCTACTGCCAAATTCTCCCATCTATATTCCCTACTGCCCTTTTAGTGATCTTTGATTACCTTCTTCCCTCCTTTTTGGTCACATGTGGTCACGTACAAGAAAATAGAAAGTGGATTACAATCTAACTTAAAGGAGACAGGAAATCTCTCAGAGAGTGCTCTGAGAGATTTAAATCATATCAAACACATTATTAAGCCTCAGTAACCCAAATTCAGGTTACATGATTATATAAAAATATGCATTGTTCGTATGAATATATAAAACATGGATGCAAGACTTCCAGATGAGATCTGTACATCACTAAATCTGTCAGGATAAAACGCTTTCACTCTGCCATCAGCTGACGATTGGCTAATGATGTTAAGCACAAACGTTAAGGAGCTCTAATGACTGATAGTACAAGGAAGAACTGCTCAAGACCAGGACCGGTTCCAAAAGCTATGGTGCTACTGCCACCTGAGGTTTTCTTCTGGAAATACAGTCCTTACGTGGAAGGGGTTGCACAAAAAGTGGGGTAGAAGAGGGAATCGGAAGCTCATTGGTGCCAGGAGAGCCTCGTCGATGCAAGAAGAGATTGTCCTCATGGGCAGCCCCAAGCTGACACCTTTCCCAGCACTGCGCTGAGCTGTTTATGCTGTTCTGAGCGCTCCGACTGCCAGCACAGGCAGCCTCTGCCCTCCTCGCTGCCCTTGCCATCCTGGGCTCCTTCCGTGCCATCTGCTGGCACAAGTGCTTTTGCACTGAGATGGATCAAAGACATGATCCAACTAAAATTAAATGGTATTTGGGCTGCATCTAGAATACTGCACACAGATCTGGGCTCCCCGGTACGAGAAGGATGTTCCAATGAACTGCATTAAGCTTAGCAAAGGCCACCACAATGGTTAAGCCTTGCCCCGTGAGGAGTCTGAGAGACCAGGACTGCTTCATCCTGAGAAAGAGATGGTTTCATGAACACCTTACAGCAGCTCTCCAGTACCTATGCAGAGATTATCAAGAAGACTGCTAAAGGGTTTTCCCTCCAGTGCACAGTCAAAGGATAAGAGAGAAGGGGTGTAAGTTGAAAGAAGAGGTTCAAACTGGCCATATGGAAAACCTTTTCCACCATAAGGGACAGTCAGGCAGGGGTGAGGTTGCCCAAAGAGGTTGCACAGTTGCCATCCTTGGAGGTTTTCAAACTCAAGTCTATACAAAGCCCTGAGCAACCTGGTCTGATCTTTCAGCTGACCCTGCTTTGAACAGGCAGTAGGACTAAAGGTCTCCAGAGGTCCCTGCCAACTGATTTGTCCTGTGATCCTATGATCTTTAAGACAGCTGTGTTTTCATACAATTTTTTAGCTGTGTGATGTTTCAACTTTATATGCAAAAATATCTGCTGCTACCTTGACCTATAAAGATTGCAATGTAACCAGAAAAAGTGAAGGCGTTTCACCATCATGGTACTGGCAATCTTTAAACCCAGAGTCCTGCACAACTCTGTTTTCATACAAGGTCCACGTGCACTGCTGCAGAGTATTACACCATGGCTGGGAGCTCTTCCCACTCCACATGTGGACATCTGTGTTGAGCAGCACGTTAGCAGTACTGGTGCCCAAATTCTTATAGTCCTGGTTTAGCATGTGACAGGGAAAATGCATGGGGTTTTGGAAAAGCCCAGTAAATAATTAAAAATATATATATTTCATTATATACATTTCATCATCCTCCCATCTTCTGCCATTGGTGTCTGGTTTTAATTGGGAAAGACCATGCTGTCATTTGTGCCCAGCTTTTGATCCTGTTCCTGACTTTCTCCTATTTGTTGTAAAACACCATTTTGATCATAAAAGCTATTCTCTCATACAAACTTCTCCCATGGTGGATCTCAGCGTTGCACATGATGTACATTGACGTACTAGACCAAGTATTTGCAAGGCATGAATTTTAAAGTTAGTTTTCTCCATCATGTTCACCATCACACTTTCTGGCTAGAAAAAGTACAATCTAGTTACTTTTAAAAATAATAAAATTAGAAACATAGTGTGCAATTTTGAATCGTGACTCTCACCAAGATAATGTTTTTGACTCTTTATCTCTTTTTCAAAGCCTGTCCAAACTTCCATTATAGCCTAAAATAATAAAAAGTAAAGTTACATTATTTGAGCTTGTAAAGTATTAACGAACTATGAATAACCAACCGTAGTTATTAAGTATATTTTAACAGGGTTTTTAATTATTTTATTATTTATTGCTTGCTTAAATTCCTTATAATGGTGAAATCATTGCACAATATTTAACATCAAATCAAATAAAGAAAAAGAAAATTAAGATCATCTCCCCTACCGATCAGATAATTCAGGGAAAAAAATATTTTATTAGTTTACAGAAGTTGATACTTGCAGTTCCATAGCTTTAGATGTAATTTTATAGAAGGTTTTCCCTTTTTCAATAAATTATCTGTTTATCTCCAGAACTTATTTGCATGTGCACTTTCAGTGCAAATATGAACTACCACTTGGGATCTCAGGCATGACACAGAAAAATCCAGTAATTTTGGTTGAACATGGTTATCCAAAAGCATGTTTGTACTGGAATTATATACAGATGTATATATATAGCTTACATATGAAAAAAGGTTGGAAGGGAGAGAAGAGATGGAGGGTGAAAAATCAGGCAAAGGAAATTCAATATATTTTCTTAATGCATCAAATTCTTCCTGTTTCTTTTATTAGTATTTTATTGTGCATTATAGCTCCAATGAAGCAATTCTGTTTATGTATGTACTGGAAGAAGAAGAAGAAAAGGTCTATCACTTTCATGTAGATTCCTTAAATATTTTCAAGATGAGCAGATGCTTGAAATAAGCATACACTGGGCCAATGCCTGACTGCACTGCTTGGTATTTATTAGTAGTAGTGCATGGCTAATGTAATAGTTACTTCCATTCTAAATTCTGTCTTCAGCTGTTCATAACTTCCCAAACCAAATTCCTTTTAGACCTTAAAGTCTAAATACTTGGCCTCATGCAAAAAGCCAATCTTTGTATATCGGTTCCTGTAAAATCCATCGATCTGAATTCACATTATGTGGATAAGACAGAAGTGATTACCATGAACTCTAGCTCATTTTTTTTTTCATATAACTGAGAATAGCCATGAAGTTTCAAGCATGGTTGAAATTGCAAAATTCAGCCTCTCATTTTACAACAGATCTTCTGCAGATGCACCATGACTCACACTCATGAGTTCACGGAACTCAACAAAAATATGAGGAGGATCAAAGTTTCACTTGTATGACGTTTAGGGAAGGACTGAGCATGCACAGTCACTGCCAGGGGCAAGGAGCCATGTGGAACTCCCAGCCAGGGATCTCCATGAGGGTGAACAGACCTGGGCCCATCCCACCAGCCCAGCAAGGGAGCAGGCAGGCTGGGGGGGCAGCCAGAGCACCCCTCAGCCCCACTGCCAGATGAGTTTGTGGTGACACACCAGGTCTGGGGCCCAGCTGGAAAGTCTGCAAGTCAGGGTCTGGGTGAACAGGGATCACAGCCAGGCAGGGAAGGGACAAGGCTGGGGACAGGGTCACCTACAACTTGGATGGGGACAGACTGAAGGCCCCTGGCTGAGCTGAAACGGGGTCCACTTTAATGCCTTTCATTCTGCTAACAGCCCTTCATAAAACTAGGCAACTGGACAACAGTAAGCCAGTCCATTATCCAAACATTTTAAAACTGAAAGTTTTTAAGAGAATGAAACAGTTACATTCTTTGGAGCCACTGCTTCCTAAATATATGTCATGCCATGATGGTTCCTACTGCTCTGTCTGTGTATGAACACTACACAACATGTATGAAAATGTCATTTCTATGACATACCTTGCAGCTCTGTCACAAATCACAGTGCAGATCTGGATAGTATGCAAATGCTGGAAAACTTTGGCTGTTCCTATTAATATATTCAAACGAATTTGCTAGTCCAGAGAGAAACTGTCATTACAAAAACAGAGGCATTAACTAAGTAGGTACTCTGTATAAGACAAAAATTCCACTTCAAAAAGCACAACAATAGATGTCAATCTTAAAAAAAAGCACCATATGATAATTGCTACCCTTCTGGTTTTGAATGAAGACTGGATATTCACTGAAGGGCTTTGATATACAGATTAATCTACATTCCCTCCACCTGAATGGTCTCATTTGTTTTTCTTCATTAAATGCCACCCAGTTGAGTTTTGTCATCAAAATTAAGGACTAACTTTTCAACATTTTCAGAGGGGTTGAAGATCATATTACTCTTTTTCAGTACAAAATAATGACACTACTGCTAAATAAATATTGAAGTATTTGCAATATCAAGATCCTTAATGGCTTCTTTTCTTACCTTTACAAAAAAGAAATGTTTAAAACACACATTGAAGAGATTGGATTGGTATAAACACCAGCAGTAACAGAGTGTTTTAAATCAAGTTGTACTGGAGGCTTTCAAACTCCATTTAATCTTAAGAAAAATTTATTTCTATTGCAGGTTTCAGTTATTGGCAACAAGGGTTTCTCAGCTAATGTTGACAGGGAAAATCCATTTTCAGTGCAATTATAAAAGTATTGGCAGAGACATGGGAGATTATGGGCCGTCATGTCTTGAAAAGGTGCTGAAAATGCCTTTGTTCTGTACATGGCAGGATTAAATAATTTTTTGTCTGTCTGCCCTCTGCTGCTTCTCTTACATCAGAGTAATTAGGATAAATGAACTCCCATCTGACCCTCTTCAATGCCTGTGGTACATAAACCCAGTCTATAAGATAACACAAGTATTACACTTAATCCCCAGTTCAGCAGAGCACTTAAATGTATATTTTGAGACCCGATTTAAAGGTATGTTTAAAAAGAAACATTTCTTAATGGCATTGGTGAATTGGGGCCTTAACAGGCTTTCACGGTCATTGCTCGAGGAAACCATGAGTTAATGTAAATCTTTGGAGAGCAGCACTTCTTCCATGGCTCACGGCAGTAACACAGCTGCATTGCCCAGCATGCTCTGTCCCAGGACTCTCCACATCCAGGCATTGCTCCATGGGGGCCTCTGCTCAATCACACACAATTGTTCCTCCTTCCTCTGCCTTCAAGGTTTCCCCAGGATTCTCATTTGGTGGTTTCAACTGGGAACCAGCTTACATGGATGTTGTCCAGGGTGGAAGTAACCAGTACACCACGGCGTGGTGAGACACGCAGAGCGCTGAGTAGCCACATATGGAAGCAGAAAATCCTAAACACAAACCCAGATAAAATTCTCAAACCAAAAGCACTCTCCAGCAAACATTTCTTTCTTTGGAAATCTATTTTAATGTAGTCAACATCAGGATACCTTGTATAGTATAAGCAAACATTTCTATAAAGTCTGACACAAAATGGGAGTGCCATTTATTTGCCAATAATTATTTATTTGGGAGTGCCAATATTTATTTGCCAACTAAGACCTCTGCACTATTTTTCTTAATATAAAGTAGAACAGCTCATTCTATGAGAATATCCATCTAGTTCAAGTTAGCTTGGGTGAAGAAACCTAGGCATTGGGTACCTTTAGAATCCTTGATCACTCAGTGGGAAGGAAAGGACCAGTATTTTATATATGCCAATGTGGTCTCAGGAAAATCACTTTCTCAGACAATAGCTATCAGCATAGAAAAGCATTGAATGAAGTAAAGAGTCACTCACGTAAATGTGTTATGAATTTGAATATAACATTGCCTGATGACAATACAGAAAAAAATAAGACTAAAAAAGAAAACTTAAATTCAAATGTAATGGCTTTGAACTTTTTCTATAGCGTACCCAGTGTAAATTGGTTTTAACCATAAATAAATGTTTGGTGGATAAAGCCTGTAAGATTTGCTGGCAAAGATGCACGGTCAGAGCTATAAATATGTGGGAAAATCTAATAGTTCAAATTTTCTCCAAAGGTCATCCGGAGTATAAATGTATTCTCAGAAAAATTATGCAGAAGTTTTATCATTCTCTTCTTTACATGGGCTGAGACTGCAGGAAATAAGTATGTCCTCACAAAATATAATGACAGGAAGAGAAAAATGCCTGTGCTGTGACGGACTCCAGTTTCTTCTAACAAATTATTATGTGCTCTGTGACATAAATTCCAACCATTAATCACTTCCATAGGCATGAAGCCAGAAGAATAGCACTGTTAAGACCAATTTTAGCTAACCCCTGAAATATTTTACTCTTGAAAAGGTTGCATTTTCTAGACAAAGGAGGTTTACATGCAGCTTGGCAAGAAGTTAATGTGAAAAGGGAAAGCCAAAACATAAAATCAACTTACAACTGCAAAGCTTTGACTTCTGAATGAAAGAGGTTCCACTGTTTCTTCATATGTTTTGCCTATATATAAGCCAGGAAACATATATAATCAGTGAGTTACAGTGCACAGATGTACTTAAGTCTTGTTAATGTGGGATGCAACTCCTCTATCATAAAAGGAAATTGCAAAGTCATTTACCTCACTGACATGCAATACTTGGGGAAACATTCAAGAACCGTGTGTGCTTGCCAGATTAAAAGGTAAGAATAAACACGTACCAGGGAAGATACCTAAGACCTTTCCTTTTCCTTTGCTTGCAGATGGGCACAAGGTCCCAGGAGAGCTCTTGCATTGGGAGTGTTTCCAGGATGGCTGTAAGAGGTCCAGTTCACACTCTTGACCATAGTGAATGGGAATAAGCTGCACTTTGTGGGAGTACATATGCTATTTAGCAATGCTAATAATTTAAATGCTAATTAGCACAATTTCATCTACAATTATATTTTAATGAAACAATCTTTAACAGAAATCAGACTGATAGCAAGTCCCCCCAAACAAGCACACAAAAAAGCCTCTGCCTCTTCAGCTGCAGGGAGCTTGGATTCTCAGTCATGGCTGTAAAATTGCAAGACAACACTACATAACAAAACCCAAGAAAATTATTACAGGATTTCCACATGTACATAAATTAAATAAAAACATGTGCAGATACTTCCTATTCTCTTATGTCTCAATAAGATTAGCCAATGAGTTATTCGTAACATTCTTGACAGCAAGAAGCAATTCAATTTTCCCTTCTTCTTTTGTTCTATTCTAAACATCCCAGGGAGTGGAGTTTTAAGTAGATATGGGCATGCAAGGTTTTACATAGAAAGCTGAGCATTATTTATCATCCATTTATAGATTTTTAACATCTTCATGGTTCTTTTCCCCTTTTTGTCACCAATATTACACACTTTTTTCACCGCTGTGTCCACAGAATTAAAACTAGTAAATGAAAAGAGAGTGGTACAAGGACGGTGAAGGCGAGCTCTGGGACTATGAAGCAGAGAGAAAAGCGTGCCTCTCTCACATGGGATATTCCCTCTCTCCAGATACCACAGTTCAGAGCAGTGATGCCATGGTGGAGCACCAGCACTGCTGGCAGGTGCTGAGGACTCACCACCTATGCCTGTGATGAAGGCAGGAAAACAACTGGAGACATATGGGAAACTTTAAGTTTCTTATGTATTCTCCACATTTTGGTGCTCTTCACTCTCCACTCCTTCAACCTCTCCAAACACGGTTTGCAATAAAATTTAGTAGTAAGAAGAATGAAGTGGCAATGCATTTCTTAGGAAGAACCAAATGCTAATTAATAAAGCAATGTAAAATCATAGCATTATTGCTGTTCATTCTTTTAATGTTGCCAGAGGTACAGTGAATGATTCTCTGTCCTTTGTGTGTGTGACTATGGTACTTCACAAAGCCTTATATTAGCCTACTTTTTCATCTGTGTCACAAGAGTGATGTTGCTGAGTTGGTAATAGACTTACCAGGAAAAACAAAAATTTACCTTTTTTGATATATAAAATTAATGTAATTTTAAATTATTATTTTTTAAAACATTTTACATTTGAAAGCAATACATATTTTGATACATAAACCGACTTTCTATATTGTCAGAAACCTGATTGGGGTTTTCTTATCAAGAGATTTTCATATAAAACACATTAGTGTCACAGAAAAACACAGTCCCAGAGTTAATTTTTACTAATTAAAGTAGCAGATTTACCCTTTGTTACTTCAGGATGGGGAAAATCCCATCAGTTGGATGGGACACAGTGGTACACATCTAGTGCCTAGGCTGATGTAACCTAAGAGGTGCAACTACAGTTTCACACTAAAATAGAACTGTGCTAAAGTCAGTCTGTATTTAGAAACACCATCAATGATATCATAAATGGTCTCTACATATTGGTAGACTGAATTAAAACGTGTCTAAAATCACAAAAATGCAGCAATTTCATATTTGCTTTCTGTTCTGTGCAGAAGTAACAAACTTTGCAGATGCAGAATGTCAGTAAGCATCTGAAGGAAAAATCTGTATTCGTATTCTGAGAACTCAAAGGCACTTAACATGAGTTTTGTAATTTATTGCCATCATGGGAATCATAACTTTAAGGAAAGCCTGTGAGTTTCTCAAACTATATTCCCAGCATCAACCTATTTACAGAAAGAATTTCAATGAGAATTACAATTATATGTGGGGCTGATGAAAAGCATCTTTTCCCACATTGGTGCTGCTAGAAACTATCAATCAAAGCATATTTGAGCATTTTCTATCTTAAGGATGAGATTCGGGAATGCATATACACTAATTGTTCCCAAAAAGTAAGAAAAAAAAGAAAGAAACTGCTGAGTTTTATATATTTCATTGCTTACCTTAGTGTATTAATGTCTATGCAAAATTCAGCACAGCCAATTAAAAACATGAGTTGATAAATACTTAGGTTGCAAATTGGCCTCTGGAAAACTCTTGTCTACCATCAGCCAGATCATCATAACAATTGCTACAACTGGATTCCCAAAGAGAATGCCTTTGTGCTCAAAGTTCTGCTTCTACACATTTCTCTGAAAAAAAGCTATCAAATATTTGGGTCATTTATGCAGTTACTGTATTTCTAGAGTGCTTAATAGACACAACAGTGTTCCCCAATATTGCCCTAAAATGCCATTAACACAAACTTCAATTAGATGAACGTTAGCCTCTACTTCGTGGGAACACAGGATACAAAGAATGTTTAGGTGACATTTTCTAGCACTGCAAAATTTCCACCTTTTTTTGTATCAGAAAGATAAAACCATCATGAAGTCAGAAATTTTTGTTCCCCTTAGCTCATCAATAAAATCATATCCATTTGAAAAAGTTCTAGATGTGTATTTTAGATGGAGGAGCTCTGCTTGGGATTTATTCCCCCAAAATAATAAAATCTGACAGGACTGACACCTTCAGCTGTCTCTTAAGTGCTTCCAGAGTGTAACCACAGCAGTGTAACCTCGCAGCAACATACAAATTTCATAGAAATGTGAAGAGAAAAGCAATGGGATTTTGAAGAAAGTTTAAGGGAGAATTCACCATCCAGATAACACTTAACTTCTGTCATCCATTCCACTCAGGACATAGATGCAGATACGGCAATATTCAAACTATTTTGAGATTGAGTGTGCATTTCCATCTCTGGGCAAAAGTCCTAGCAAGCCCAATATGAAATATCATTCCAAATGTGTATTTCTGAGACTGGCAGAGAAATATTCAAACTGTTGGCACCACAACATGGCTGGGCACCAGCTGGTCTTGCCACATACACCGAGCCACACATCTTGAGCCACTTTTACACTGGTACCTGGTATGTAACAGAGCTTCAGCCTGCTGTTATTTTATGATATTGTCCCAAGCCTTAACACCACAGAAGGACTAATTGATGCTCCAAGTAACATTTGAATGTGATAGCCACAAAGGAAATAGTTGGGTCAAATGTTAATTAAAACTGACTCTATAATTAGCTTAAGTTGCTGGAATGCCTAAAAGGCAATACCCTCCCTGCCATCAACCCTCGTGTGCCCATTGCCCTCCTCTTGTGAGCACAAACAGCAGCCCACACACCCTTCAGCTCATACTGGTTATGATCTGCACACTGAGTTACTCACCATGGAGTTACACGATAATATGGTTGTCTGTGAAAGTTTATCTTTGGAAATGTCCGCTCCCGAAGTTCTTCAGGATGAGCTGCTGCACTTCCATCCACATTCCTTCTAATGTAGGTTAATATGCAGTTTTTATACAAATCTTTGTATAAAAATAAAACAAGTGCACCAGTGTAGGCAACAGTGAAGTCATAAGTCAGCCTCAAGTCCGTGCAGACTGCTACAATTACTACTTAATACTGGCGATCAAAGCAGGACTGTAAATCCCACTTTTCCAGGAAGAACTTCTGGCTCAAGCAATCACAAATACTGCCCTATTCCACACCCTCAAAAAAGCACACAGATCTTCAAAATAACAAAATAATTGGTGTAGCCAGCCATGTGCGTTGCAAAGCACTCCAGAAAAACAGCAGTCTGACTACTGGGCAAGGGAGATACATTCCCCCTGCTCTAATGCAGGAGACACATGCTAGGCAAGGAAGATTTCCACAGAGGAACTCTCCACTGACCTGGAAAATTCAGTTTGCCTCAGCAGCCCTGGGAGTTAAAGCACATACTGCGTGCATTTGCTTATATTGAAGGAACAGACCCTGAGGCATGGTGTAGGACATTTCAATCTTTTTTTCATTCTTAATTTGTGAGAGAAGCTCAGTCTGAGTTCGTGGCCTTTTTTGGGATTTTTATCTGAAATTACTTGCATCCCAGCCATGTAAAATCAGGTATCTCAGTCTTGCTTTATACTAGGTCAGACGAGTCCTCAGACTGAGATCCAGTACTTAGAAAACACCTTGGAAGTGCTGCTCCAGAAATCAGTTGACAGATGTCTCTCTCCTTTTTACAGTTATTCTTAACAAAGGAGAAATTAATGTTTGAATATAAAGGGATTGACTCCCCAAAACTCATAAAGTTGTAAGTCTCATAAAGAACTATAATTATGTTAATACTTTGTCACATCTGTTGTTCTCTTCAGAGGCCTCACAGAGATGATTAAGCAGACTCTTGCCCCAGCTGTGATTTTCAGCAAAGTGGTAGCATTTAAAACATGGCTGCTAACTTTGGACATAGTATTTTAAAGGAACTGCAGAACAGTTGGTGAACAATTATGGGTTTTGGCCAGCAATCAAGAAAACACCATTAAAAGTGTTCAACTGCAATTACAATTATTTTCTTGGCAGGTATTAATGAATGTGTTTAATATTTTAGTGGAGATATTAGGTTTCTAATTAGATTAGATGTCTAACACCAAGTATTAGATTTAAAGAATCAATCACATTAATGGCTGACTCATTAAGATACAGAGTCAACTATCTATGAAAATAATTTTAAAATCTATTTTTCTCAGGCAAGGATCTCTCAAAAACAAAAGCTTTATTGAATAACTGGATTAGGATGCAAACAAATGCAGGTGTGTTCCAAATGAAGCATGCTACAGAATGGTCAGTAAGATCTCACACATGACAGTAGGCCAAGATTTGTGATTTACAGTTGAAATTTACCAGGTCACTCAATTTCTTAGCATGACTACCATTACTACATAATTCTGGTTGCCTTTCTGCATGTTCAGTATTAACTATCTCTGAAACAGGCTTAAAGCAAACACTGCTGTTAAAACAGCATCCTTTAAATTTAATCAGTGGATTTGACCTATCAATTTGATATGGCTCTGCTTTCCTGAAAAGCAAAAGGTTATGTCTCAAGACTTTCCCCTTCCCTTTGTTTACTTAATTTAGATACATCACTCTTTTTGGAGGGCAAGAGCTCAAGCACAGCTGGTGTCTCAGCAGAGAACCTTTTCACAAGACCAGGACAGGACCTGTATGCTACAGCCCGCTCAGCCAGCACATATCCTAAAGGTCGCTGTTATTACCAGTGTGGGCATTCTGATCCCAAGTGGTACTGGGCCGCCAGCCACCACCAGAGATTACAGTGAGGGTGGTGAGACACTGGCACAGGTTTCCCAGAGAGGTGGTGGATGCTCCATCCCTGGAAACATTCAAGGTCAGGGTGGATGGGGCTTTGAGCAACCTGGTGTATTTGAAGCTGTCCCTCCTCATCACAGGGGGTTGGGCCAGACGCCTTTAAAGGTCCATTCCAACCCAAACTATTGTATGATGAGTCTGTGCTTTGTAGAGGTGAAGTCACTAACAGCAGTCCTTGTAGTCAAAATCCTTGTAGTCAAAACCTCTGGAGTTCAACATACAGTGAAACACATAATTCATTTTTAAAAATGAACAGGAGCTGCTGAGCTGCTTTGTTGATGCAGGAGAAGTGATGCCTCTGCTTTTAAAGTCACAGCATTAACTTCTGGCATTCATACATCTCAATTCTAAAAGCACTGGAAACATCTAACCCAAATCCATCTTAAAAAAAAAAAAAAACAAAAAACCAAAACCAAAACCAAAACCAACCAAACAAAAAAATATCCACAAGAGCAGTTTTCACAGGAGGTTAGGTTTTTCCAAACATTTTCAACACAGGTGATGCAGACAACAGTGCTAAAAAAAATCCTGAATACAACAAAAATGATTGTCCAGCTCATAGTCTCTGTACAGGTACAACACACCAATTAATACTACTCCTTGTCAAAGCAAAAATCAAGTTTTAAAAGGAACATCTAGCTAAAAATTTAATTGTGATTATCCAAATCTCTGGCTGACTAATGAACCACTGTTCTTCCTGCTAGTATCTGAGAACGTCAAGATTACACAAGATTCACTGGTTTTAAAAACGGTATTTAAATATTAACACTAGGAAACACTCAGTTGAGAGATCTGTCTGCAACTCCTCTCTCCGTTGCTGGACCAAGTGTAGTACTTAGGGAGCTGTGGCAGTCTTTTCTCGCTGCTGTTCCACAGAGGCGCCTTGAAGCGACACGGAAGTGCTTTGCTATGTCTGGAGCCATGAGCTTTGTTTTTGCCTGACACAAAGTGAGCAGCAACTATATAGCTGACATACATCTCCTGAGACTTAATGCTGAAGAAGCTGGCTTCAGACAACGAAATAATTAACCTTGTGAATAAGCAAAGGGTTTGCCACTGACCCACTTCCCAAAGAGCCTGCAGGAAGCTGACAATGGTCTTGTTCCATCAGCACCAGAACAAACATCTCACACCACTTCTGTCCTTCTCTCCCTATTTTTCAATGCTGTGAAGCTCCAGGAAGTGTCTTGAAAGCCATTCAGCTGTGGAAAAAAGGTGTGGGAAACCAAGGGCTGCTCAGCACCCTATGGCCCAAAGGCCCCTTAGTGCCCCTGGTATTTTTGTCTGAAGAGGGTGAAAGACACCAAATACCTCAAGTTTCTTGTCCCAGCCCCTGTGCAGGACACTGCAGGAGTTGCATGCAGCCTTTGCACATTGGGGTCAATGTGTGTGATGGCAGCATGAGGAGATGAGGTGATTTCAGCCATGCCTTGTGCCTTATGAAGCCCCTCTAGACAGAATCTGGGTGCAAGCAGTGCCGGAGGGTGAAGTGTGTCCTAATCTTCTCCCAGCTCTGTTAGCACCAGTATGCTCCCAAAATAAAGAGGGCCATATTTGTGTGGGTACTTCTGTGCTCGTAAAGCTTTCCCAGCAGAGACAAAACTGCATCAACATCAAAGGATGTTTGCTGGCTTAGTTTTATGGGTGAGCCTTCACGTGCACATCTCTTCTTTCACAGAAATAATCAATGCCTTGAGGGTTTTTTGCCATCTCCTCCTCCCTCTTTCCTGCCCTTGCTATGTGCCCATCCCAGTCATGATATATGTTCCACATATGCAGGGTGCCATTGCTTAAGCATTGCAATCTGGTGCCTTTTAGGATGCTCCAAGGTACCCACGGTATTTCTTGGCTTTGCAGGTATAACAGAAAATTTAAAGAAGCTCAGTGCCTTCACGGAGGAGCAAATGGAATTGAGATTGATATCCTAAGGGCCATAAAATGGCACCAGACACTTACATTTAAGCATCTGCACACCACCCTTATTTCCTTTGACAGTAAGGGTTGCTTATGCACTTCATACACTTGTAGAGACCTATTTATAGACACCTGGGTGCAGTTGTTTTCATCTAGAGCTGAATCCTGCTCTTCAATCTCTGCAGAGTAGACCTTACCGTGAGCTGAAAAGCCACTGCTATTTTAAATATTTGGGGTTTTTTTCTCCTTTAGCAGCATACATACTGTTAATGTTGTTACACACAGGAGTTCTTATAAGGATTGAACTAGACACTCAAACAGAAATAAGCATATCTGACCTCAGCTTTTCAAAATGCCAGGAAATAAAAGGTTCAGAATTAAAAGTGATTGTAACAAAATAAGTTCAAATGTTGAGATAAACTAATTTACATGAGTACACTCACGTTTTAGATTTGGGAATGACTAGCCATTACAGCCATTACAGGTGATGTAGGCTGTTCAGTGAGGAGACTGAAGACAATTAAAGCACACTGGAATTCATACAGAAAGAGTAGTTATGGGTTTTATAAACAGAGTCCATTTGGCACTCCCAATATTCAAGCAGGTCTTACTGCTAAATTGAAACTGAACAAAATAATAGCAAACTCAAAGCAGAGTATGCTTTGATGCTTTGTTCAGAGAAACAAATTCAAGAATGATCCACCTTCTATTTCACAAGGTAGTGCAGTTATTAAATTGCTTTAGTTGGTAACATTACCTCCACGAAAAAGGAAAAAAAACCCTTCTTACATAAAGAAAGGAAAAATTGCCTATATCTGGGCTGTCAGTGTAGCATTCCATATTTTCCTAGGATTCAGTCTTACACATGGAATAAAATGGTAATGCTCTTTTTTAAAACAGCAGCTACTGAAATAACAAAGGTGTGACTATAAGCAAAGACAGATTCCAGATTGATCCTGACCTTAAAATAAAGAATCCCTCAGCTTGTCAAAATAAAATGGCATCCTTGAAAGATACGAAACTTGTAAAAATTGGCAAAAACCTTGAAAGAAGACTTTTAATCCTAGGATTATTAACTACCAGTACTACTCTATTAACTGCAGATATATATTTATCCTCAAGTCCTGTTTTTAAAAGGAAATGTACTCACCCTGAGCCCGTTCAAAATGTCTCACCCAATTGCATGAATCAAACCAACGTGTCTGTTCAAGAGCTGTTCACAATCCTTAAAATACGGGTCCAGGCTTCCACATCGTGCTCCCTGGCAGGTAAGCTTTTACCTCCCATATCGATGGACTACTGCCTAGTGCCACCAGATAGCTCTGTTCCTAGGCACAACCCATTTTTTATTGCATCTAGATCTCCACTGAGAATACGACCCAAAACTAATCTGGTGTATCTTCTCAAAAATGCACATGGTTTAAAAAAAAAGGAGCTAATTGAGTTACAATAGGGTGAGGTGTAACGAAAAAAAAATCCAGATGGGATTTAATAGGAAAAATAATATACCATCATTAGGCAAAGATGTGGGCTGTAGGAAACCAAAGAAACATTGAGAGAAGCTTTTCATCCTGGAATAGCTTGGCTTTGTGACCTGCTTGCTAAAGAGTAGAGACTTTCTCATGAAACTGTAAGTACTAAAGACGATAAACTCTCTTCCCTTGATCAGTGGATTTGAAAATTCACCATCAGGGATTTTACAGCAACAGATGGCACATCTGTCTCTGAGTTTCCTTATTATTTTCCTGCCCTGTAAGAACATCATGATGATTTTGCACCTACATACTGTATATGTTGAAATATAATTTGGAATAAAATTACAATTATGTGATTGCCTCCAGTTCCCATGGAAAACTTTGTATTTTTGAGTCTGAGGATAATTTCACAGTAACTCATGGAATCATGGAATGGTTTGGGTTGGAAGGACCTTAAAGATCATCTAGTTCCAATCCCCCTGCCACGGGAGACACCTTCTACTACACCAGGTCGCTCAGAGCCTCATCCAACCTGGCCTTGAACACTTCCAGGGGTGGGGCATCCACAACTTCTCTGGGCAACCTGTCCCAGTGCCTCACCACCCTCACAGTAAAGAACTTCTTTCTAATATCTAATCTAAAACTACTCTCTTTCATTTCAAAGCCATCACCCCTATCACTACATGCCCTTGTAAAAAAAGGACATCTCTGGCTCTCTTGTAGGCCCTCATTAGATATTGGAAAGCTGCTATAACTCATATTTCTTCAAACTAAGATTCCTCAGGATCACACAATTAACTGATCCCTTTAACTTAGCCAGCTATTCTGAAACTGAGACGCCAAAGTTCACCTGGGGATAAATTAATGGTTAATGGCCATGTGGACGCACTTACATAATCAAACTTCTCTCCTCTGTTTTCCCACATTGCTTCGCATCCACGTGTGCTGTGCCGTCCTGAGCACAAATTGCCTGGATGCTACCTCCCTGTCGAAAGGCTGGCAGGCAGCCATGGGGCCCCACGTGTGACTCTGTGCTCCTGGAACCACACTCCAGCCGTACTACAGCGCTTGTGCCTTATGCGTTTGTATGGAGCCATGCAGAGGTCAGGGACTTGGCAGTCTGGGAAGACGAGACCATTTAGTCCTGCCTCAACAACAGCCGTGATGATGTGAAGATACACAGATGTATATCAAAGCCCTGCTGAGAGGGGTCACTCTGGGAACACTGCTCAAAGCAAACGGAGGGCCTTGGCACAATGATTTAAAAACAAACCTCTGGAAAGAAGCAGAATCCTGGCAATGCTCCAAGCACCTTTCTCAAGTACCTCTGAGCAACAGATGGACTTTTTCCAGCAAAGCCACCGATTATGTGTAACGCAGACAAAAGGCACAGAGGAGTTCATGGTCCTTACCCAGGCCTCCAGTGACAGCGAGCTTCCTCTCCCCATACCGGAGCCCAGGCCAGAACCAGGGAGAACAGAAAGCTCTTTCACCCCTGCACGCACACACACGGAGTGGGAGCGTCTAGCGAGTCCTAAGCGAGTCACTGTGGGACTGCTGTGGTTTCAAATAAAAATAGTGTGATGGAGCTATGTTTATGAAAACATCAAATACAGAAAAGAAAGGCAATGTAAAACACACTTTCCTTTTTATAAGGCATATTTAGCATTTTACAAGGTATACTTTCCCACGTGAGGAATGGAAGGTTGCAAAGACATTGAAAGCACTCAGCTAGACTCAGTGTCATTAAATGTTCATTCAGTACAGTCACTCCAAAGAACTGCACAGCAAAGTGCATTCTGTATGTGCCTGCAAGTAACAAGAAAGACCTTAAGACAAGAATGATGCTCTCTTTGGGCATGAAAATCACAGCCTTTATCAGTATCACAGATGTAAATAATTTTCCATTCCCATCTGCAGCAACTTTGGCAGATTGTGCTTCTCAGTGGCGTCGCTGGGTGATTTTGCTGCTTTGTCGAATAAGCTCATTACTGATTCTCGGTGGCTTACATCAGACCAACATCTTCCACACAGGAGGTGAGAGTGTGAGAGTGCAAGGGCTCACGTGCCTGTTTCCTGCCATCTCCTATCTCCCAGCCTGTGCCTAAACCCCAGGCTAACTATTCCACAGCTTTACCCTGATTACTCTTAAAAGTACTCAAGTTTTCACCCTGAATCTTCCCAACTGCAGTTTAAGCCGTGCTACCTCTTATGTGACACTTTCTCCACAGCTGGAGGATTGCAACAGCCCTATAAAAAAATATTTGAAGGCTACTATTATGTCTGTCCTTCAATCTTCTCAAGCCTCAAACTATTTGCGGGAGTCAACTCTGAAGCAATGCTCTGAAATTTTCGGTCTTTCACACAGAATGCCTCTAAGAGGCATTTTAAAGAAAAAGGCACTGCATGTATTAGGAGAAGGCAACACCAAATGCTTGACCAGAACTCTAAATGCTTCTTCTGGGAGGACACCAGTGTTGTTCTTCTGCAGAGGCAGATGCAGGAAAACACACAGGATAACTGTTTCAAAACAGTTACTATTCAGCAGTGCAAACAATGCATAAAGCTCCAAATTCAGGATTTAAACTGAAAGATCCTACTCTGCAGCAACTAACAATGCAAAATGATGCTAGGAATATCATAAATACTTCCCAGAATATAAAGTCATGCTCGTAATTCTTGTCTCTGCAATTGAAATGTAGTATCTTAAGTCAACTCAGTAGAAAAACTGCTCAAGATTATTTCATCACAAAATCATGGAATTGATTTACTTCTCCCTTGAGAAGCTGAATACAGTTAGACCACTATTCTCCCATTTTTAAAAGCACTTCTAATCTAATCTATTACATATATTTCTAAAGTGTCTGTCGCTTCAATTTCTTGGCACACTTTAGATAATATTCACAAGTTTAAAAAATAGCCTACTGCGCTCGCCCCATCCACATCCCCAAATCTTAGCTTTTGTGATTCCTCAGTGTGAGCTACAATCGGGTCCGACTGCACCAAGTGCTTTGAGACGCCTGAGAAACGCGAGGCATCTTTGCTTTCTGTTCAATTACACTGAGTTTGAAGGACGGGACACGGAACTAGGAGAAGGCGGTGGTAAAACTCTGCTTTGCGTGGAAGGTTTCAGGAAGAGCTCATCTCTGTGGGATACACGCCGACGGGAGCAGCAGGCCCGACGCCGCCTCCATCAGGTACGGCTGGACGCGGGCACGCTGCAGCTGTGCATGGCCGCAGCCGGCTGCAGCACGGTCCCGAGAGCAGGCAGAAGTGAACCAGAGGTGAAAGCCAGCCAAAGGGCTGGTTTCTTTCAGCCACTGGGACTTCGTCTCCAGACCCTTCAGACCTAAATTAGACACAGGCAGGACGCGGCGCTCGGGATCAAGGCGGCGCCCGCGATCGACGCGCTCGGCCGCTCGGCGGGGCGCCCTGCTCGGCCCTGCGCAGCGTGGCGGCGGCACCCGCGATCGACGCGCTCGGCCGCTCGGCGGGGCGCCCTGCTCGGCCCTGCGCGCCCCCCGGAAGCGGAGACCGGCGGCGGCCATGGCGGCGGAGCAGCGCTACCCGCGGAGCTCCATCGAGGATGACTTCAACTATGGCAGCAACGTGGCCTCGGCCAGCGTCCACATCCGCATGGGTAGGGACTGCGGATGAGTGAGAGAGCCGCACGGCCCCGCCTTAGCCCCCCCAAGCGCTTGCGGAGAGGTCCCCGTTGCCCCCACTGGCGGGGCGGTGAGGGGCTGCCTCGCCCTGCGCTCCCAGCAGGTGCCTCTGTGACACCCCGGTCACCTCTGGCCTTGAGCTGCAGTCAGCTTCTGCGCAGTGTTTTAACCTGGGTAAAGACTGCGAGTGCGGAGCCAGGGCGCTGCTCAGTCCCGGTTAGGCATCCAGGGTGAGGGACCGCGGCCGGCGAAAGGCTTTGTCGTTTAACCGTGAAGGGAGTAGGTCTTCTTCTGAGAGGGGTTACCCGGTGTACCCGGTACCCGGTGTATCAGACTTGATTTTGTCCAGAGTAATGAATCTTGAAGTCCAAAAATGATCCATGAGATGCGTAGTCCCTGCAGGGACGCACCTCCGTGGAGGTGTTTCAGGAAAGCCTGGACGTGGTAGCTGGTGCCATGGTCTGTCTGACACGGTGGTGTTCGGTCATGGGTTGGACTCGGTGATCTCAGAGATCTTTTCCAACCGTATTAATTCTGTGATTCATAAATACTAGAACTGGTGTCGGTAATTACAGAAGTTTAACCATGAGACTGAAGGATTTGAATTTCTTCTGTGAGGTGTTGAAATTTTTGTCTCTTTCACTGAAGCATTTGGCGTGCTAAGAGGTCATAGTAATGTCCATGAAATCCTGCTTTGCTGTTCATGTGCAGGTCTCAAATGTATTAGTGTAGAATGTGTCTAATCAGTAATCCTTGCTGAATAGTGTTACTGGACATATTTTGGAATAAAACCGACTGCATGCTTTGAATTTTTTATTATTTATTTCTGATAATCAGGAGACCTCTTCCTATCAAAATACAGTTTTATCTTCTTTGAAAAATAAAGGGTGTGCCATAGGAGGTACGAAACAGATAATGCCATTAGCAAAATTGCTGATGTATTTAGTAATGTGGGGGGAAGGCTTTCCAAGCTAGGAGGTTACTTCTAGGTTTGGTCAGTTTATTTAGACAAAGTAGGCCCCAGTCCTTCATGGCTTACAAGTGTATTTTACTTTACCTGCTGCAAGCAGGTAATTCAGTTTCTTGTAGTATGTGCTCTTAAACTTAAGACTGTGCTATTAATGACTGATTTTTTTTTTCCTATAAGCTTATTTTTCCTTCCACAGCATTTTGCCTAAATGGACTTGGTCTCCTTCTATTCAGAACAGAGAATATCTGTATGATGTATCTATATGTCCTGAACTACACTTCGCTTTTGATAATTCTAGAATTAAGAAGCCTGTTAATTCTAGGATTTGTTTTTTCCAGCAGTCTGTGCCTGTGGATAACTATTCAGTACAAACCAAGTTGTAAATGATGATAAATTATATCTAATATGATGAAAGAACAATCAAATAGACACTAATGTAAAAACTTTACCTTTTTAAACTTTTTTGGCTGTTTCTGCCTTCCATGTTAGTCCTCTGTCAGTTAAGTCCATTAGCCACCATTAACATGATGGAGAAGGTATGCTGTTAGTATAGTGAGAATGGGTGTATGCAGGTCTTAAACTAATCCAAAGTAAATTCCTTGCAAATGTTTTCTGTATTTCTTTTGTTGTCATTGTTAATGGTTAAATAATGATGTCCAGGAATGAATGTAATTCTGCTGTAATACTGTGTCAGTTTCTTTAAAGTAAAATGGCTTTTTACAGCTTTGTTCTGTGCTTTTTCACTATGACTTTATAATGGTTCCTTATAAAAGTGAAAACTTGTATCTGATCTACTGTTGAACTTTGTAAGTGTAAATCAAAGGTGATTTTGTTTTTATTTTCCTTATTCTAGCATTTCTACGAAAAGTCTACAGCATTCTTTCTGTTCAAGTTTTATTGACCACAGTCACATCTGCAATTTTCCTATACTCCACTGGAGTGCAGGCATTTGTTCATGAGAGGTAAATACTAAGGTGAAATGCAGCTGTTTAGCATGTGTTAAAGTATAATTTATGTAGCTTGTTGCTACACCTCACTCTTCCTAATCATTTTTATAACCTGTGTTTAGATTCTCTAATAGATATTTTTAAGCATGATTAGGGAGTAACTTTTCTTCTCTGACATTTTTCTCCCTGGTTTACTTTGAAAACTTACTATTATTTTGGTTGTTGCTGTGTTGTTGTTTATTTTAATGCTTTATTAATAGTGCTTGTTTTAATATTTGTGCTATGCAAACTTCTACATGAGCTGCCAAACATCTCAGTTCCTGACATTTCTTGTTTTACAGTCTGAGTACTTTTAGAATCTATGGAATGCTGTTGTTTATAGGTGCCTGTTCCAAAAAGCAGAATCATGTCTTGTTCCTCTTCCTCCCTCTCCCATCTTTTTCCCCTTAACCCCTCCCCCCACAAAGAATTAGTCTGCTTAAATTCCTGTGGGCTTGCTTCTTTTTGCCTCTCAGATTTTCATGATGAAATAACAAGTCTCAAAATGCACACTCTGGGGAACAGGCCAGGGAGAAGAACAGCTGGGAAACGAGGAGAGCACTGAGTCTAGTTTCTGTTTTCCTCCAAGTGCACTTGTGGACTTTTACTTTCACTTCAAAGCCCAAATAGAAAAGGAGGATTAAACACTGCATGAAAGTTTCCATTTCTGTATAGCCTCTAGTCTATCCAACAGTGGTTGTAGAACTACAGTTTTCTACTTAAATCTGATAATTTAAAATTGTCCTGCTCACTTAAAACTGTTGTGATTTTGTGTTTGATGTTGGTCCCGTTTTTCCTTGGAGGGCTACTTGAATGATTTAGCAGTACTTACTGGTCTGTACTGATTTTCTTTGGTGCAGTTAGTGCCCATGTTTGTTGCATTCAGGTGCTTATGAAAAATAGTTCTCTCTGAATGTGGAGTTCACTACAGGCAAAATATTACATATACTTTAATACTGTTACTTTGTATGGATGGATTTTTTTATTTGTATGTGTTCATTTCCAGGTAATGGATTCCTGGGCAATCTCTAGCTTTAGTATGAAGAAGTTGTCTTTACTTGTGACTGTACTATTTTTAACTGATTATCTGTACTAGTATGTTTTAGAACAGTTTTATTGTAAACTTGCACTACATTTACTTTGGATATCTTTTTCTAGGTGATCACTTAAAAACTTCATTTTGTATAAACTGTTCCATAGTCTTCCAGCTATTTAAGTTTGATTACTTTTTTTTTAATATGGAATTTTACAGGCCTGCCTTGCTTTTGATATCTGGGTTTGGATCTCTGGCTGTAATCGTTGCACTGACCCTCTACAGACACCAGCACCCTGTTAATTTATACCTACTGTTTGGATTTGTAAGTGTTTAATTCAAATAAATTATTATTTTATTAATTAATTCAATTCAGTAATCCCTAGAATATCTTGCATTGTAATTAATTCCTTGAAACTAGGGGTATGTCATTTGTTTTTCTTGTATTCCTTGAAAGACATCCTATATATTTATGAAAGTCTGAGTTACTTTTTGGAGATTCTGTCCACAGGTTGCTCCTAGATAGCAGCCACTTCAGGTTTCTTTCAGCATCTTTTTAGAAAGAGTGTTAGAACTTGAAACTAGTTAGAGTAAAGGTTTATGTGTGTGTGTAGAAATCTATCTATCTGCTCTCACTGTTCTGTTGATATCAGGGATTTTTTTCTATGGAACTGCTCAGTAGGAAAGGAGGAAGAATTCCTGTTACCTAAATTGTTTAATGGACGGCCTCCAGCAGAGACCCAAATCAGCCATATGTGTCTACTTCTCCAATTTTTGTCTTTTTGATGCGAAATTCTGAGCATGTTTCCAGCACAGTCAGGTCAGTCAGAGCTGTCCTCAAATTTCAGTTTTCTGCCTGATGTTGTGAATATGTAGATCCAGGCTAACCATTGCTCTTGGATATTTTGGATTATGTAGCAAATCAGTCCTCTGAAAAGAAGTCACAGTAGCTGTTAGAATTTGATGCTTTAGGAGTTGCCTAAATTGTATTTCTGATAAAACAGAAAGACAGCTTTGCTGTGTAAGTAAACAGATTGTTTAAAGGATAAGTGTGGAAAGGAAACTGATGCAGACACTGTATTAGACAGCTGTCCAACAAGATATTAAAAGTGTATTAATTTTATAGCCCCTTGAATTGTTTGTAAGAAGTGTAATATAAATGCTGTGCACTTACAGTACAAAATGTAAATGACATTTTTCTCTAGGGGCAGTCTCTCACTCATTTTCACTTTGTATTGTACTCTTTTTATGTAACACAACTTCCAGCCCAGTAAGACAGTATGGTTGCCATTTTCTTGTTGAAAATCAAACATCTTTTCATACACAAAGATTTAATGGGAGACCTAACGTAATACATGCTGGGATTATGTAGCAGAATGGGAGTTATTGCATGTGAAATCTCCATGTAAATGTTTTATGGTTTGATTTTTTTTCTTATCCTTCTATTTCTTTGGGTTTGCTTTTTGTAGACACTACTGGAAGCACTGACAGTTGCCATTACAGGTAAATAGTAGCCATCCTATTGTCTGATTTCATAAAGAATTTGGAAAAGGAATCCATTATGTTGTACTAATTGCCATTAGGGTTTTCTAGATGTGACTAAAATGATAATGAATCCTGTGTGAAAACTTTAATGACAGTGATAGGAGTTTAGCAAAACCAGGGAATCAAGGGAGAAAACTGGATTCTGATTCAGAAATGAAACTGTATAAGCTTGAAGTGAGAAATGAGTCGGGGAATCCATTCTTTCAGTATAGCTAAAAATGTTCTTTTTCATAATGTTCAGCTCTCAGCAGAGCTGATCTTCAAGTTGAAACATTCCTATCTGCCTCCTCAATTTCCTCAAAGAGAATCTGAGTTTGGAGGGTTCTGTACTTCATGGTCTGGGTTGAAATGAGGCAGTGTGCAGTCAAGTCATGGCATCACCTTGAACTACAGCATAAGATGAAACCTCTTCACTGTGGGTTATGATCTCCTGATTTGAGGAAAGGAAAGTTTAAGGAGGAAGGAGGGAAGAAAGAGGTTGCACTTGTTTCTGCTATCTTTCCCCTCCTGTCCCCTAATCAAAACTTTGAGCCTTCATAGGGGATTCTTTTATTTTTCACCTTGTTTCAGTATCATGAAAAATTCCCTTAAGATCTCTGTTATCTATGCTTAAAATATTTTTGTTTTGTTTTGTTGGTGTTTTTATAATTCTGAGTAGGAAAGACCTGTTACTTCCATTTAAGAAGCTACAGCTATAAAGTAACTGTTAAACTTAGCTAGTGCAAGGTCCCTGAGTCCTATGATCATGAATTTGAAATGCAAGGACAAATTCAGGCATAATTTACTTAATTTTGTTCACAGCTGAGTTTAAATTTCTGTTTCCTCAAAAGATAACACAGCAAATACATAGTGTAGTGTTCTTTAACTGACAGATTACTTTTTCTGTTTATAGTGAGTTTCTATGATGTCTCCATCGTCTTGCAAGCCTTTATTCTTACTACTGCTGTATTTCTTGGATTGACTGCATATACCTTGCAGTCAAAGAGAGACTTCAGCAAATTTGGAGCAGGGTATGTTGTCATATTGATGTTTTTAAATTTTTTTTTCTTTCTTAAAGGGCTTTTTTTTTTCTTTCTTAAAGCAAGCTTTGCAGGTATAATAAGAAATACAGGTCAGCAGAACCTGCTTCAAGGGAATGATGAGGGTTATTTATTTTAAATTATTAATTTTACCCAGTTCTGATCTCTTGGTAAATTCTTTTCAGTGATTATGTATCTTAAAATAATTAAAAAACTAGTTTACCTGGATTTTTCACTGAGAGAGAAAGCAGTTGTTTCAAATCTTTAAATAAAATTAAAGTTAGAACAAAACTTTTGAAAGTTTTATAAAACTTCTACTGCTGACACCAGTTGTCATCTAAGAATTCCAGACATTTACTTGCCAAATGCATTGGGAAGAGGTTTTATAAGAAAGGAGGATATTTTAATTCAAGTCTAAAAGAAAGTATATTGTTGGTCACAGTGTAATTTATTTTCTTTCAGGCTCTTCGCTTGTTTGTGGATTTTAATCTTCTCAGGTTTCTTGAGGGTAAGATACCTGGTGTTCACAGTTAAAAGATACTCATAGAATCACAGAATGGTGTGGGTTGGGAAGGACCTTAAAGATCATCTAGTTCCAACCCCCCTGCCATGGGCAGGGACACCTTCCACTAAGATCAGGTCGCTCGGAGCCTGACCTTTTACTGACTTCTAGTGTAACTGAAAGAATCAGCCCAATATAGCTTAATGAAAGAAAATTCCTAATCAGATCCATTACTGTTCTAGATCGTGGTGGTGATCTTTTAACCACACATTTTCAATTTAGATTTTTGTTGGGTGCTGTTCTTGTCAACGTAAAAGGGGTATTTGGGCTGATTGACAAAATTTTTCAGTTGAGATCCACTACTTGATGAAGACAATGTGAAGGAGATTTGGGGTTTAATTGTATTTTGGTTTTCTAGTTGTTCTGCTGTTAGTTTTCTGGAGACGAGAGCTTCCTCCCTCTTAAGTGGAGGGACTTTTACTCAGAGACCGTGTGACTGGAGAGTGTATGGAATAAGAGCATTGAAATATCACTATAATACCGTGGTTTTGTGTACATAACAGTGGAAAGACTGTGTTTTAAATGTGGCATTTCATCATGCAGGGATTTTAATATTAAAAAAAATGAAATTCACAAATATCTTTTTCATGTTTTATCTGCCTCCAGCTGTTTTTCTATAGTGAGACGATAGAGTTGGTGTTTGCTGCTGCTGGAGCTCTTCTGTTCTGTGGATTTATTATTTATGACACTCATTTGCTGATGCACAAATTGTCCCCTGAAGAGTACATACTGGCTGCAATCAATCTCTACTTGGACATCATAAATCTGTTCTTACACCTGCTGCGTTTTCTGGAGGCATTTAATAAAAAATAGTCAAAAGTCATGTGGTTTGACAACAGCACAATTAAAGTTGAGCACTTGGATCATCTGCAAACTCAGTAGTTCTGCCTTCTAAAGACTGAATCTTTATTATGTTTGCATTCCATGAATATTGATCTCTCCATAGGGGGGAAAATAGCCTTTTACATAGCTACAGTTCTTCTCCAGACCATGTATTTTATGTAGATAACATGCTGTCATCATTACAGTCACTTTTTTAATCACTTAATTTGCAACTGATGTAATTAATGATTAAAATTTTGCCAACTCCCGATTGCTCCAGAGTAAGCTTCCCTGCTGTTCTGTAGCTGCTGAAAATGTTTCCTTTGGATGAATTGATCATTCATCTGTGTACCCCATAAGGGTAGCATGAGTTTGCCATTGTGCAATGTTTCTCTAAGCTAAATCTTCTTCTAGTTTTTGTTTGGTAAAATGGAATGCTGTCTCTGACAGAGATACTCTGTCCTTGTTAAGGGCTGTCACTATGCCAACTGTGAGGGTGTTAGAACAATTAAAGGGAATGTTCTTCATTTTAGTATTATTTATTGCCTATCTTTCAGTGTTCTGAAAAATCACGTGGAGATTGATTATGGCATTTTATCAGCTTGAGTATAATAAAGTTCATTGTGTGTCAATAAACTGGAAAGCCTAAGTCTGTTCTTGCAGCTGAGACTGGAGAACTTCAGGGTGCTGAGAATGAACGCTACAGACTGGTCGGCGCTGGTAGGGTAGAGGTGCTGTGGCTGCGGCTGCTGTCCACGCTGTGGAGATGCCGGAGCGGCAGGCAGCGTAAAAACAATTTTGAAAGGTTTTCTTCCTCTTCAGTGAGGGATTGTTACTGCTCGCCTGTGCTGTCAGTGAGAGGTGAGCGACTAGGAATGCAGTCCGTGGGCAAAGATGCGCGTCCTGCCTGCCCCACGCTGTGGCCGAGTGCGCTTTCCGTGAGGCTGTTGAAGTACGGCTGCGAATGGATTTGAGCGAGTGTGACGATCCCTCCCTTTGCCTTAGGGCTTCATTCAGAACAGCGGGGCAGGAGCTAAGAATAAAACCTTGCTTTTTACGTCGTGATGGAACACATGTTTATCCTTTCATGTGCCCCCCGCCGCCCTGGCCGCGCAGCGGTGTCCGGACAGAATCCCGCACGGGCGCGAAGCGGGAAGGCGACTGCGCGCTTCCTCGGAGAGTTACGGTAGGGCCCGTCTACGCCCGCGGGAGGCCGGGCGCAGCTGTTTGCGCATGCGCGGGTAGGCAGCGCGGCCTTGCGCGAGTGTGTGTGGCGGCCTCGTGTGCGGCCGGTGAGCGGCGCGGGCGCGGCCCGTGTGCGCGCGGCCCGTGTGCGCGCGGCCCGTGTGCGCGCGGCCCGTGTGCGCGCGGCCCGTGTGCGCGCGGCCCGTCCTCACCGATCCCGCTTCCCTCCCCGCAGGACATGGCGAAGAGCCTGAGGAGCAAATGGAGGAGGAAGATGCGGGCCGAGAAGAGGAAGAAGAACGCGCCCAAGGAGCTGGAGAGGCTGAAGAAGATCCTGGGAACCAAAGCGGATGTCATCATGGAGGAGGTCAAGGAGGTGGCGACCGTGCTGCCCCCCGAGAAAGTCCTGGAGCAGAGAGGTGAGCTGGGCTCTGGCTGGTTTTTCGTGCTGCAGTCGCCCAGGTGCGGGGCGTCCTGCAGTGTTGTTACTGATCCTGTGACTTTCACCGCCGGGATCAGGCGCATGGTTATTACGGGCTGAGAACAGTGTGTCGGAAAACTTGTCTTTTAAAGCTGAAACACTGGATCTGGTCATTTCGCAACACTGGCGTCCATATTGCATCCGGTCTCTTGTGGAACAAGGTTATTAACCTTTGATCTTAGTGTGTAAAGTATGTAATGTGTCTTATGGAGAGACATCTCTGACAACATCAGGTGAGTGCGGATTCGCCACTTAGCAGTTGTTCCAATCACAGCGTTATATTTGCTGCCAAACTGTCCTAATTTAAGGAGGCTACTAAACATACAGAAGTTGGGGTAGGAGTAGTACGGGCCCAGTTTCTGAATACTAATTAGTGTTGCATTGCACGTGGTGCAGGAGTGGGTGGTATTAGGTGTCTACAGATAATGCCATCTTCCTCTTTGTGCCTGGAATAAAATGTAATCTGTTAAGGAAGTAACCCAGGAAGTGGAAACAAAGGTTTTGAATAGCTGCATACTGGACAGGAGTCAGAAAGACACCTCTTTCCAAAAATGATGTCCAAACTAAATCAGTCCTTTGTTGATTCTCCAGTTTATGCCACTTGAGATGTTCTGATACTGGAAGTGGAAATAGAACGGTATATAGAAATACTTGCCCAATTAAGGGTAGCTTCAAGTATAATTTGTAATTTTATCCATGGCTCTGATTTGTCCCACAGACCAGGTGTAAAAGGCGTTCTTTAAGGGATTCTAAGAATTGATTTTCCAAAATGTTTTGGAAGATTGTCAGACTTCTGATGCTGAAAGGAGAAATCGTTACCTTAAACCTAGTTTCTGAAGCATATGCATGGCTATGTCATTCCTGCACCTTCTTCCAACTCTGCTGGCAACTTCTCTACAGGTGGTTAATTTCACTTGGCTTTTGCAGAGAGATAGCAGCCTTAGAAATACTTAAGAAAACACATATTTCACAAAAACAGCTACAAGTTTTGTGAAAATAATGGTGTCTTCTTTGAGAGGACTTTTCAGGACTAACTGTGGACACAAGGGAGTTTGCATCACCAAGTGTTACAAGAAGTAAAGTAGATAAAAACTTCACCCATAATATGTACTTTCGACTGACAGATGAATAATTTTCCAGCCAAAGAAAGTGTATAGGTATATATTACCGACATCTTGCTGTGTTACTTTTGGGTATTTTTTACAGCACACTGGGGGGTTTTGGGATTTTTTTCTGTTTTTCCTCTTCGGAAAAAAATTATGTAAGGTCTGCTTAGCCTCTGTAGCAGGCTTTGTGGGCATGCACATATTTCTCAAGGTGATCATGGCCATTGAGTCTGGTTCAATAACCAGTTTTATAGCTTTTTTCCCTCTTATTGTCTCTGATAGACATATTGTCTAGATAGGTCTAACCCTTTGATAGGTTTTCTTTATGTCCTTGAATGACTTCTCTTCTGTGGGTTTCTTCCTGTTACTGATTCCTGCAGCATCCTTGAGATTGCAAAATACAACAGAAACATTGTTCTTATGAACAGCTGGTATTTTTACTCCAGGAATATTAATTTAGTTTATGTTGCAGCTGACTTTTATTGTGGATGTCCTTTCTTTGGATCCCAAATTTATGTAACATTAAGATGTTGTATGATAGGACGGGAGTCAGAGAAGCAGCTTCTGTTCATGGTGCCGGGTGTTTTGGTGGTGTGTTGTTGGAGGCTGGATCTCCTATGCCATTTGGAAAACCATGCTGTTAAGAAGGTCTCATGTTGCGTTTCTCTGACACGTGAGGTTTCTGGAGCTGAAACTTCTTGCTGCCTGTCCCATGCTGGATAGGGTTTTGGTTCTGCCACCAGGCCCCCATGCTGATTCTCTGCTGATTGCAAGTGTTTGTACCCCAACTTACGGCTCCTTAAGCACATCTCTGGTGCAGATTCCTGTAGACTGTCAGCCTCAACTATGGAAGCAGCACGTTGGCCTTTTCCTCCTGAGCTTTGTCTCCGAACATCAGACAGGCACAACATAAAAGTCTTTTTTTCCTCTCCGTAAAACTTGTGGTAGAGGCTTGACTTGCAGACATACGGTTTGGGAGCAAGGTTGGGATGAAATTACAGAGCACAGTTCCAGTCAGTATTTAGCAAGGTGTCCCTCTTGCATCTTTTTATCTCACTGAGCCATGATGCTCATGGGGTGTAGCTAAGTGACACCGTTCTTGGGAGTGACCATGTCACAGGCAGTCTTCCTGCCCCTAGAGATTAATCCTCTCTTTCTGCCTGTAAATGTGTTAGACCTGATGTCATGCTCACTCCTTGAGGCAAATGTGGCATCACTGGCTGATACTTCCTACTGTCACTGTATTTCAGCTTTTCTCTTTACTGTTCTTTTTACCTGTCTTCATCTTCCACTCAGAATAAATTCTTAGAGCCGATCTTAAACATTACATCATAAAAGCTGTGTAATTGTGCATGTGTTTCAGTAAGCCTATGGCTTCATGCATGATTCCATGATGGAACATACAATGTTCTTAGACACAGGATTGGAACAGATTGCACACTAAAGAATAAGTTGCTTTGCCCAGACGTGGCCTTTAGGAAAAATGCTGCACATTTACTATCAACTGTTGAAGTTCCTGGGTTGCAGTTGCATGGGTTTGGAAAGTGCTTTCAATATATAAACCCTTCAGCTCTCTATATACAAACACTGTTGTGTCTAGTAATATTTTTATCATTTTAGGGAGTCTAGTAACAAAATAGCTTCCATGAAGTTGATTCAGATATTTTACTCACTGTAAACACCTTTCATTTTCAGATGACTGCAAAATGGAGCTGGATAATAAACGAAACAAAAAAACTCTTCTAGACCAGCATGGACAGTACCCAATATGGATGAATTCCAGGCAAAGAAAGAAGCTTAAGGCTCAACGTGTTAAAGGGAAGAAAAAATCAAAATTGGCCAAAGGCCTCGTGTGGTAAAATCAGTTTTGTAAGATCATGAATATTTTATTTAACAAAATAAATTTCCCACATAAATTCATGAGATTTTGTGCTTGGTCACTGAGTATAATTTATTGTGTTGAGTGAATTTTTGGAGAGACTATTTGACCAGCAAATGATGAAAAGAAATAGCAGCTTGGTGTCTGCCAAACTTAAAAAGCAAGATGAGTGCCTTTGAATAGACTAATTGCCTGTGGTTATCTGTTTTCTTGGGGGGTGAGGGTCTTCATCTTTTATGTTGTGAACACCAAAAAGAGTAAAGGAAATCCTAAAAGTAATTAAACCAAATATTTTTTGTACTGTGGTATTTGTCAGTGTAACTTGTGTTTTAGTAAATATAACCAAAAGTTTCTGTAAATACGCTGTATCCTGTAAATCCATCTGTAAAATTTGTTGCACTGACTTGTGTTGCTTTTAACACCTGGTAATTAGCAAAAATATACTTTCATATGTAACTTCAAAGTTTTTATGCTGAAACAACACCGAGGCCTCATGAAAATTCTGCAAGTAAAATGAGAAAGTGTCAGTCTGACATAAATTCACAAAGCGAACAACTAAATATTGCACTGTTGTCTGCAACAGAAATATTGTAGGTACTAAATAAGTGAAAGTATGGCTGATTCTTTTATTATTAAAATGAGAGAATGCAAATGCACAGAATGGAAATAAAATCGTTTTATTTAAGATCTTTTCCAAGCTTTAGTAAAGTAAATGAGAATTTTCCTTTCCATATGTATTTTCAGTAGCCTTTTATTCCTTTTAAAATGGTACTTACCTATCATGCTTTACAATGTGTGCATAGGATAAAATACTGCATGATTGTGTAACAGATGCCATTTATATGATTAGCTACAGTTGGGTGCATATTACTGGGCAATAACATGTGATGACAGATGCAAGGGTTAGTTGCCCTGAAAGCTTGTGTTTTTAAAATGTCTCTCATTTCAAGGATGGAAATAATTACAGTACTAACCCTGCAGTATGTTGCTTTTTCAAGTACCAGTCACGGGTAGCGGGCATAACCTTTGTCCAGCTTCATCCAAGATGCGATCCACATTCTGTAATTACTGACAAATTGTAATCTGTATCTCTTGTGATAACTTGGGCATAGGAAAGAAGATCTATTTTTTTAATTACACTAGGTTGTAGTATGCTGAAATCCAGTAACAAGAGCTCAGTGTGATGGAAAATTAAGTTTTTCTGGAAAAATACAGTGAACAGTAATACAGTAATTAGTATCGTTAGAGGAAAGGTACATAAACTACAAAGACAAAGGTTAAAGGAAAAATGAATGTGTCTTCTATTTTCACATAAATTGACAGTTAATGCCTTGGTAAGAAATGTAGATCCCATATTGACAAATTATATGCCATTAATAACTTTGTTATTTAAAAATATTTCCATTAAGTTGATAAAAGCCCTGATAGTTGATAAAAATTGAAAGCTGCTGCTGTTAATTTTTTTGGTCTTACTAGATAAATGGATCTAGATTTTGGTATCAGACTTAACCTAAATGTTGGCATGTATATTAGGACTATTTTAAAATTGGTTCATGTGGAGGAAAGTGTTTATGAATATGTTTAACCAGGAATGGGACGGAATGAACAGTCAGATTGTATTTATTTACTGCTGTAACAATGTAAGCTCTATTTTGCTTAATATGTGCTTTGGGGAGTTGAAGAGGGGAGCTTCTTGGGCTTATGTGTGAAAAAACTTTTTTTTTCCCTACAGAGTAAGCACAGTGCTATTTTTGACATGTTTGTGAATGAGATGACTTTCAAGCAGCTCCCGGTGGAAAAGCAGGCTGCTTTTCCCGAGTGGAGATGATCAAACTGGCAAAGTACCCCTGATTAGATATACAGCTTCAGAGTGAGTTTATTCTCATTCTTTAGGTGCACAGCTGTACTCTGCCTCATCTTCATCGAGCCTGCCACCACTGCACTTGACTTACCCTGTCCTCTCTCCAGAGTTGTTTCACTGCTGCCTCTGCTGGTTCCTCTCTAAGAGAAAATGACCTTCATAACTGAATAGTCTTGCTTATTTGCACTTTTATGACCTAACTTTGTTGTACAGATTTATCAGTCAACTGCTTTTGTGACCAGATTGAGAATTTGAATCTCAAGTGAAAGACAGCAGACACTGCACTGATCTTTTATTTAGAAGTTGCTTCCTTCCTGAAACAATACTGGCTGTGTGAGGTATTTCCTTCGTGGTATCCAGGATAAAGTCAAACATGTTCACTTAAACTACAGATATTTTAGGACATCCTGTTTGATTTTTGAGGTGAAATGGAGGATAAGAAAGGAATAAACCCCCGTCTTTACTGGAAGATATCTCTTTCTCTGGTACCAGTGTATTGTGTACAATGTCCTACCTCATGCAGTTGAGGCAGAGCTCCCTGTGGGCCAGGAAACATTTTTGAGAGCCTGTTTGGGTGGCATCTGTAATCCAGGCTAGAAGCTTGCTTGTAGACACAGCAGGAATCTGGCTAAACGTGCAGCATGGGTGTAACCTCAGAGGTTGAGTCATGGATACAGCAGGGAAATTCTACTTTCTGGGATTTGAGCATATACTTACTGTATGTGGATACTGTAATTTTGTATTTGGAATTTGTTTTAGATCTGCTTTCACCAACTATTTTTGAATGGAAATACCAAATTACTTAGTTGCCTTTGAGTATTTGATTCATACTGCTGAATCTGAAACACGTTTCTGTTTGAGTTGATGGGAAAAGTCATGTTTCCTTCCAATAGAAATTAATTTAAATGTAATTGATTTTGGCTGAAATACATATTTTAAAAGTCCACAGAGGGATTTTCAAACAAGTAATTGATCTGCTTCTAAACATCTTTCTAATAATAACATAACTCATTGGTCTTTACATTAAAAAAAGTTCTTAAGGTTGGGATTGAGGGAGAAAAGGTTGCAGTTGATTGAAAAACTGATGGAAGTCTAAAAGTATAACTTAAATGGCACTGTCAGAGTTGTTCAGTTACAATTCTGTAATTATGAAACCGCTTAGTTGCTACCTCCTGCCGCTGTGACTCTGCCACCTACCTGCAAAGTGCTGTGGTAGCTGCATTTCCTGGACCTGCATACAGAAGGCAGGGGAAATAATGCAGGTACTTTTGAACTACATGCATAAAAGCCAGCACTGAAAGAATTAAATTCTGTCATTTTTTTGAAATGTTTGTGTGCGTAAGATGTGCATGTATTTATACAGAATAAAAATTGCATTAGCAAATTGCTAAATTGTCCTGCAGATTGTTGACAGTTTCTTGAGAAGATGACAAGGTCTGCCCTTTTTGATGCAGTATGTAGGACTGGATTTTTAAAGTGAATTGTTTCAGATAAATAATAATTATTTCAGATAAGCTGATGGTTCAGTTCCTGGGCTTTTCTGGTAACTCATTCCTGCCCTGGGACACCTCTGCACTGTGTAGTCAAGTTGGCTGGGGGACCAATTAGCTAAGATACACTGAAAATATTCCTATTTTCCAGATTTTTTTTAGCTGGATTGTCTTACAGCCTTACTGTACAGAAAGCAGCGTCAATAGGAGGCAATACAAGACCAGGAAGAAATGGCTGGTGAAGGCAGGGCTGTGTCAGACTGTCCTGGTTCATGAGCCAGCTCTCCTCCTGTGGCATTAATGCCTCTGGGTGTGGCCGCTGTGCAGTACAGCGTTGTGAAGGTGGAGAGGAGTTCTGAAGACAGGTCAAGCAAGCGCACCGAATGGGGGTTTTGAAAGTGTTTCTCAATGAAGGGCGCAGTATTAGAGTCTTATCTACAGCTGACACTGTGATTATAGAGGATGCTAAATATAGTTTGGGGCTGCTTAGTCCTGGAGGAAGAATGTCATGGCCACATGATACAGAATGGTCTCCTGATATGTGGTCACAACTCTTTAAACAACAAAAGAAGTCCTGTACAAAGGCTTTGTAGTGTATGTCTGTTTCTATTAGGCTACCTTTTCCTCCTGCTGCCTGAACAGCAGCAGTGTGGGTTCTGACTTTGATGGAAGCTGGATATCTGATCTGTATCTGGTTTGTAGTGTGACCATGTTTGGTGTCAGACATTATGGGACTGCAGCCTTAGAATGCAGAAATCCGATGGTGCAAAGCAATCTGCTGCTCAGGGTGCCATAGTCTGAATTGAGTTACGGTACTTGTGAGAAGGATGAGACTGAAGCAACAGCTATGCATCTCTCTCTTCAGGCCATGGTTTTGCCATCAGTTTTAACTTGCCTAGGAGTGAAGTTTCAGGGCAGGACTGACTAAGCCATCTGAGAGCTCACTGCTGCAGGAAGAGGCTCTTTTCAACTTTTTCCTTTCCCTTCTCCAGCTGCATTGTCCTACTGTCAGTTTCCTAATTCAGCAGAAACAGACATTAAGATTTTTTTTCCCAAGCTAAAAGTGAGAAAGAACTAACAACTTCCTTCTGTTAGTAAACACTGCACAGTTGTGACAAGCCCACCATTTTCACTGTCCTTTTATTCTTCCTACACTACTACAGTTTTCTGATCTCTACTTGATCAATAGTGACAGTATTTAAAGGAAAAGAGAAGGCAGAATGGGAAGAGGATATTTGCACTGTTTCCTTCATCCCAGCCACTTAAACAATGCTCTTTCAGGTCTCTAATCTTTCTGATGCCCATATATCAGTATAAATGGTTTGAAAAGTTAGGAACAGTACATGGTGTGGCAAGAGAGGGTTGTGTATCAAGGGTTCTACACCCCGCAGCATGAGGACTGCTTATGAAGTGCTTGTATATTCAGAGCAAACTGACTTCCTCTGCTTTCAATCTGGTCAACTGTGAAAGTTACAATTTATACTCTTGTTTGGTAAACTATTATTTAGTAGATTTTCTCTCTAACTACAGTTAATTTTCTTGCAAGGCTTCTAAAGTCTGAATGCAGATTTTACAGCATTTTTAAACTTTTGCCTTTAAACAGAAATTGGGTTTGTGGTTCGTATTTCAGGAAGCAAAGGCACATTTGTTGTCTCAGGATGGCTCATCCAACACAGCCTATCTGGTCCACTCATACATTCACATCATGTGAAACATATTATATTTCTCTTTTGAAAGATGACAAATTCATAACATATAGATGCAACAACTATTCCATGGTACAGCTTGCTACCTTGAGTCTTTAAATTACTTTGACAATAGATGTTCTGTAAATTTATCTTCAGTGGATTCTGACGTCTGTGTTTGAAAAGAACTTTTTAGATCTACCAGTTGTGCTTCTGTCCATCTTGCTTCTGCAAAATATGACAGATCTTGGTGCAGATCAGATCAGAGCTGCAGTTTGTCTCGCAGCAGAACACAAAACATTTCTATGAAAGATTAGAAGGGCTCAGCATCAACAACTTCTTGATTGTAGTCTCTCAGGTTTAGTTCATCATCACTACGGCTGCTGACTAGCCTCACCGCATACGCAAAATTCGAGTTAGTTCCCTTAATATGTGCAAAAAGATATTTAAAACTAAATTGTTTGTGAGAACTAAGAAAGGTAAGATACACTGCTTTTTCTAAACTTGTTGCACCCCTTTGGAATGTGGTGTTGTTAGAGGATGTAAAAGAAGAAGCCAGGAACCGAAGTGCACCAGGTTACGTGCAAAGCTGATGGTGGAGCTGCAGACTGACCCATCTGAACCACAGTTGGGTGCCCTCAGACACTTTGATTGTTTTTTCTCTCCTAGATGTCCTTAAGTCTGCCGGAATTCTTGTGGAAACAACACAAAATTGGCCACACTATAGAGCAAATGCAGCCATAGCATAATCCATATACTTGCGGCGCTGGAACTGCTCATCCGTGCCTTGGCTGCTACTGAGAGAGAGAAAAGATGTTTAATTCCTTGAGTGTGAGACCAGGGTGTAAGATCATCCATGGGAGAGGTTACAGGTTGGTCTGTTGATGTAATAACTTTAGGAACTATTGCCTCAATGTAGGGTACAGTGTGTTTATATACAGACGCCTACGTTTTTATCCATCACTTTTGAAGAGGTAAGTAAGTGCATGTCAAGCACTAGGCCTCCTCTTTTTCTCTTGGGGGAGAAGATTGCATGTGGATTTTTTTGTTATTTTGCTTGCTTTTTAAAATAAGTACAAATCTGCTAAGCCTTCTATGTATTCAGTATTTTTAGAAATATTGTTATAAAATTCAAAAAATGAAATCAAAATTTGCATTTCTGTTTCCTTAGGTAACCAGAAAGTTGTTGACAGCCAATGCATGTCCTTAACACATGCTATCAAATCTCATCTCCAGAATATCATAGCCTTCTAATTGTAGAGGTTGGAATTTGATGAAGTTGTGGGGTTTTGGTTTTTCAGGTTCCTCCCCCACAGAAGAAAAGTTTTTTGTTGAACTCCTTAACCAGCTCCTGACAGAAACCCTTAGCAGTGGGAAGTGAATCTGTACTTCCACAGCTGGTGATTGCCCTGTAACAGCGATGGGAGGAGGACAAAGGGCAAAGTCTGCCACACAATGTATTTCCATCTCAGCATTTCATTGTCCAGAACAGCGTCGTCCAAACTCACTAGTGAGAGAGACTGGGTTATCCGCTGTCGTGCTCAATGGCATCAACTTCTACCGTGTCATTTCTTGACTCAAATCGGGCAGTGACACAGATACCATGAGTTGGTGGCTTCGGTCTGTTTCCGTCGGTGGCATCGCTAACCGGAGCCGCCTCTGGGTACCTGGAGAAGGACGGGAGCGGCTCCCTGCAGGGAGCAATCCCGGCGGGACCCTGCGGGCGGGCAGGAGCCGCGCTTTGCCGGCGAAGCCGCTTCCCGGCAGGCGGCGCCGGCGGCGGCGGGAGCGCGGCAGCCCCGGCGGGCGCCAGCCCTGGAGTGTCCCCGGAGCAGCCCTGGGGTGCCCCGGAGCGTCCCCGGAGCAGGCCTGGAGTGTGCCCGGCTCACGGGCGCTGTGAGGAATCGCACCGCCAACACCCTGTGCCGTGCTCTTTGGTTTAAGAAATGTCCTTAGTTTCCGCGGGGCACGCAGGAGCTGCAGGAGAGCGCGGTGCCGTGTGTGCCGCAGAGCAGCGCCGTGCCCGGGGGGCTCGGCTTGCTGGGGGTGTTCCCTGTGCCCTGGGGTTCGGCGCTTTCCCAGCTGCCCGAAAAGCTGCTGGAACTGCAGTCACACACTCTGTCCTAGTAAGGAGTGACACTTAAATGTGTAAAACCACTCCATGTTTTTACTGGTGATATGTTTATAACTAAGTGCAGTTATTCTCTAAAAATGTACTAAAAATGCTACTTCACGAAAATGCTTCCCCAATCTAATTTTTTTTTCCCCTTAAACATGTCATTTTTCCAGAAAAGTGCACAAAGGGATCCGTGACTTTTTCTGATTGATAGTGTTTTGTGTTTAAAAAGAAGGCTCTTTAAAAGCCTCTTATCAATCAACTGAAGCACTTTAATGACAATTTCAGAAACTCAGTGGAAGGAGAGTTGTTTTATATCTGCTTGTTTTATTTGCATTTTAAAATCTCCACGTGGTGATTTCAGCTAAGGTCCTGTGTCAGGGAAATCCAGAAGTGAAGTTGACCAGAGACAAGTAAAAATGCCTCTGTTGTTTTCATTGTCCAAATGTAATGATGTGCAATGATTTAAACCAGCAGTTTCACATGGTTTAAAATGAATTAGATTTATAAAATTCTAAAAGGAACCTCAGAAACACCAAAAAGGATAACAGTTTGTGTTAGGGTAGAATTAGTTTTGAGACTACAAAAACTATTTTCTGTGCATTCACAAAACAAAAAGTGGTTTTATTTTTAGGAATGCACAGAAAAAAAGATTTGTTTTTATACCAAAAACCACTGTTACAACAAATGCATCCATTCCTGCAATTGTAATTGAAACTGAGAAAAATAAAATAATCTTAAGCATTTCAAGAGTAAGTTAATGTAAAACAATATAAATTAATATAAAATTAGAGAGCAAAATTATTTTGGGAATACAAGATCCACTGAGTAAGAAAAACAGAGAAAAGGTTTCTTCATCTAAACAGAAATTTAAGAAGCAGACACACAATGATACAGTTGAAAAAAATCTATAGAATAAAATTTAAAACTGAAAAATATTTTTAAAGTTGCCAGAAAATAAAGGTTGCTTAGTTCATAGAAATAATATCATACTTGGCAAAAAAAAAGTGAGTTAGAAATAGATTTAATTTGCATAAATATATACAAATATAGTAAATTTATATTGTAACTAAACCTACCAATTCCAGTGAATGATAATTTTGCCATTCATTGGTCTAGAAACAAAGGTTAAATCTTGGAAACAAAGGTTAAATCTTGGAAAAAAAACCAACAAAAAAACCCAGCACAAAACCAGAGAAGCTAAAATTCCAGCTTTCATTGAAAATAAAATGTACAAGAAAGTTTTTGCAAAGCCTTTTCAAATGCTAATTAAACTTCTAAATACATTTAAACTTTTTTTAAAAAGTTACTACATTATCTTTCATTCACAGACTCTACATTTTCAAGTCTTATTTCTGTCAGAAACTTCACTAACACAAAAGTGTAAACCAATGAATTCAGCTTCTGGTCTGCCCTGACATCTTTAGAGATTGTTTTGCAGTGGAAGGAAATTAAATAATTTCCAAAATTATCTTTCCCAAGTATCTTTTTGCATTAAACAGGGTTTGGATTCAGTGGTTCCTAATGAACTTGGATATGTTAACAGAGACTGGATCATATCCAAATATGACTTGATGGGAAAACCATTAGTTTTTTTCCCTGAGGTTACGCTGGGATCCCATCTGGTGATTGCTAATAAATGTGGATACATTCTGAAAAAAAAGAGCTTGTATTGGATTCTAGTATGAATTACTGGGAGTGCAGTTTCTTGAAGTTTCATTCACACACTTCAGGGAAGCTGAGCTTGGAGTCCTTTAGAACTTGACGAAAAGAACATGGCACAATACTTCAGTTATTTTTTTTTTTATTCTACAGCAATTGTTTTTGCAATAGAATTATATTTGAGATCAGCAAAAATGTATTATTGTGTCAGAACACTTATGACAAAATCCAAAACAAAAACATCCATTAAAAGCAATTTTATATTTGATTGTAGCTACCAAGTGCTTACCCTAAAATAAAACTTTACTTACTGAGTGAGTGCCTGAATAGTTTCCTCCATAGCTGGATGAAATCTAAGTCATATTTATCTTTCCTATGCACCATCCAGAATACTTAGGAAAGTTTCCTTTTTATATGCAGTGTTAGGGAGAAAATCTGAAGAGGACCAGAAACAAATGTTTGTCTCAACAAAGAGGAAATGCTCATCCGTTTTCAAAGGTCTATAAATGCTTGGAAAATACAGCAGTGCTTTTAAAATAGTAAGGCTAATGGTTGAATGCAGCTTATGTTATTTGTGAACACTACAACTATTAATTACATGCAGGGAAATACTGCACTTCTTTTTGTAAAGAAAAAATACGGTTGTTCAGCTTTTTCCTTTTTTTTTTTTTTTCTTTTTTTTCTCCATTAACAAACCAATTATTAGCCAGGGCAAATTGACCCTGGTTTTGATCAAAGGAGCAATTCATCTCACCCTGCAGTTCCTGCAGCCTAACAGCTATCTGTTGTTGCAGAATGCGCGGGTCGCCTTTAGCTGCCGACCCCATCCAGGCATGAGAAAAGGGAGTGAGGAAAAACTTATAAAGCCCAAAATAAAACTGTGGATTCTTCTGGTTCTTGTCAGGTTCAGTTACAGTGGTACAGAAACAGCAGTAAATTCACTGAGGCTCTATCAGATCAAAACAGCTCTGTTATAAATATCATTCATATAAACCATGTGGGCGAGAGAGAAACTGTCAGAAGAAGGGAAGGGAAAATAGATCTTCTGCACTTCAATAAATTATATGATAGTTTTATAGATTATAGTGAAAAAATTAAAACTTAACATACGTATGCCTATATATATGTGTGAGTGCATGTATATGTACACTCACATGGTAGTATTAATTTAAATATTCAAATGTTTTAAATGCAAATATTTTACTTTAATGAAATACAGAGATTTCAGTGACTGTAGATAAAATTAGAGTACAGTATAAATCTAGAACAAGAGGTTCCAAGAAGTGCCTTATGTTTTCCTCAAGAACTGACTCAATGGCTTGATGCACTTCTAATGGGATGTAGTTCTGCTTGGTTTTGCAACTGGAGAGCAGCTGAGAGGGTTGTGATTATTAAAGGTGATGACCTTTAAAGGTGATGAGGATGTGATGATCAAAGCCCTTGCTTAGCTACACAGTTGATAGAAGATTGTTTCATATGTTTCCCTGCTGCAATTAAAATTATCAGCCAGAGTTTTAATGACATGCCATTTTGACAAGTTCCCTGTGCTGATGGTGGTATGTTTGGAGTTTTTACATTTTGAGATGCCTTGACACAATTATCGGAGTACAATTAACAATTCCTTTACATGAAATAGCTAGAGGTTGCCAGATGATAATGCACTTTTCCTCTTCTCTGACCTCAGCTAAATCTAGAGCCATATCTTAGCCGCAAGAGTTCATTAACTAGAGAAAGGTTAATATATACATGTCAGTTCAGTAAAGCATAGATGAGAGAGAACACGCTAGCAAAACCATTAACACTGCAATGGCCACAGCTATACAATAAGAAAATAGGGACACATTAAAATGATGGGAATGCACCGAGCCTTTTAACAAGGGAATTAGGTTTGTTACCTGATTTCATGAGAAGTGAAGCTACATGTAGTTTACACAGCATCTTCCAAGAGGAGGAAATCTGTTTCTTAAGAATTGTCATATTTTTGGGCACGCCACTAACTTTGAGCTTCAATTATTTTATTTTTTAACAAATTTCAAGTGGTTTTTCTTGCCACTGTCTCCTGATTCCTTGCCCAGGGGAGCTGAGCTCTTTGAGTTCTACTGTCAATGCCGTACATTTGCTGGCTCAAGTCCCAAGTCAGCTAAACAGACAGACAGTTGCTTCAAAAGGGTAAACGATGGGATTCAAGATAAGTTTGGTACTTAACTGCTCATGGTAGATAGCTTACTGCCTTGCAGGTCACTCCTTAATGACCACAGGGAGTAAAGCCAGAGACAAAGAAAAATGAGGTTCGATGAAAGCCAGGAACACAGAGGAGGAAATGTACAGAAACAGGAGTCCTAACTTCAAAACTGTGAAACAAAAAGAGCCACTAGCTGACCCCAAAGCTTCCTCTGCTCTTCTCCATTGGGTTCACGTGTTCATTCAGTGCCTGTAATTGTGGCTCTGATCATGTCCAAAACTGTTGCAGACTAATAGTACATCCTTAAGCACAGCTGGGAAATCAGAGCAGCATTCATTTACTCCAGCTTTACTCTCTTTCTTTAGAGACTCTAATCAGAGCTGGTTATCCTTAGCTACATTTTCCATCATTGGAGGAAATAAGGGACAGCTCAAGGGGATATTTACTCTAATTTTTTGTTGACTATTTCTGCATATACTAACCTGTTTTTCTCTACCTGCTTCTGTCTGCTCACTACAGTGAAAGCTTTGGGTGAGTTACTTAGATTAGACCTTTAGCATAGCAATGCCCCTATCTTTCTCCCAAAGTTTCCTCTTTTCCTCCCACACTCCCTTCCCAACCAACAGAACTCACGACCTGGTGGCTGAAGCCACAGGGTGACAGGACAGAAGGGCTTGACTCCTTGCAAGCAGAATTTGTGCCTTGCATCAGCCTTGTAACTATTGCATTTGTGGGGCAGTACCTGAGAAGGCAAAACTGTTGAGATTTTGGGAGGATGGATGTAAGAAGCATCTAACCCACTAGAGAGCTTCTCTGTGGATTTGTTGTGACCAGACATCTCCTGTTAGGCCTGGATGTGGCACTTCCAGAGAGGAACAAGATTCAGAATACATCTTGAAGTGGATGAGATTGATTTTAGACAGCTGCCCATTCAACACTCTTGAGTCTTCTGCAGAGCCACTTACTGCCCTCCGTATACAGAGTCATTAGGTTTGAAAGCCTATGGATCTCTGCTGAAGTCTGTGATCTTGAAGCTTAATATTGAGCACATCTCTCTTTTTTGAGTTTATGTGTTTTGTTGAGTGTTGCTGTAGGGGCTCAAATCAGTAGCTCTTGCACATGCAGGTGTGTAGAAATTCTCAGGAGTTTGAGAGGAGGAATAAGGCGTGGAGGAGAAGGATGGTGCTGCTGGGCTCTGAGGCTGCTGCTAAAATGAACTAGCAGGTCAGACCTAGCACATGTGCTTTTGCACTACTAAGGAGCACCAAAAAAATACAGCTTTCAAATTTTAAAAGTGAAGGACAAGTTTGGCAATACGTTTGAGGGAGTCACCATCCTGGTGACCTCCCTACTGCTAGGATGTCAGAAACACCTCCTCTCACTGGGGGTCGTCCTTCCTGCTCTGCCATATGTTGGCTTGGAAGGGCCAGGATTATCAGTAGCACAGCCAGAGACAGTGGGGTGGCTGTTTATCCAGAGGTGAATCAGAGTGCACGCACTGGGCCAGCATTGTCTGTGGGAAGGGTGCCCTGAGTACTGCTGATGCCTGAACGTATAGACTCGCTTTGTAAGGTAAGTTTTTGTGTCTCTTCTTGACTACAGATGCTGTGTCTCTTCTTAACTACGGATGATGAATGATGTTTTTCTGTAATTTCATTTTCTGCTGCAGCTGCCATCCAGCCTTCTAAAGTAAAACTCTATAAGCTACTCCTGTAAGTCACTAGGTGGAAGCGTCTACCTTAATACTAGTAGCAAAACTCCTTATTAGAGAGGTCAGTTTTTCAGTTCCTCTCAGCTTCAATTTCCACATCACATCACATGCTGTCTCATTATCAGATGCTATTAATGGCAGTTGTTCTATTGTCTGGTTCAGTGAAGTACCTCAGCACAAGCTCAAGACCATCCCATGTCCTGATCCTGTAATGTCTGGATTATAATGTCTGTTATTTTGTATAGTGACTGGTACTTGCATGTTTGGGACTTCATTTGATGAGACATGCAAATATGTGTTCAAACTGAGCTCACGGGGGCAAATGCTTTAGTGGCTGAGCTGGGACTAACATGAGTCTTCCTGTCCTGCAAACACCTTCAGCAAAAATCCAGCATGAAACCTTCTCAGAAGGGCTCCCTGAACCCTTTCTTTCTGTACCAATACCTCCCATTTTCTCCACACTGTGAATTCTCTCCTCCCTTTCCTCTCTCCATTCAGAATATTAGGCTGCCTTGGAGAGAAGTCAAGATGCCAGCTGGCTGTGTGTGACCTGGGCAGCCTGGAGGATGCTACTGTTATGCTAGAAAATGTCACTAATTAGCGTGTAGGTCTTCTGCAGCATCGTAGCTCTTAACTAGATGGCCACTTCTTCCGCCAGGATTTGGTATCCTGACTCTTCTCCAAATCTGTTCTGGTTGCTGAAATCTGGAATACTCACTGAAGCTCTGGAAATGGCCAGGTGGAGAACAGTGGTGTTATGCAGAAAAGGAGGCAAGTTGAGATGGGCCATGCCTCTGGGTATTGCATTCTGACATGCCAGAGGCTAAGACTGCAGGCTGATTTCTAGGTCTCTCAGTTCCTAATCTACTTCAGGCAAGAGCAGCAGGGCTAATTCAGTTTAAACCATTTAAACTAACCTGGCAGATTTTGCAGGAAAGTGGATTAGCAAGTGCTGAAAGCACTGCTTTGCCAGCGAAGCTCCATAGATGATAACCTCATGGAAAGAGACTGCAAACAACTGTCTGAGGTTGCCCTGGAAGTGTTTTACCCTTCTCAACCATGCCAACTCTGCAGCGGGCAAGCAAACCAGTTCGATCCTAATCCAGCTCTTCCTCCATTGGTGTGTTCTCCCGCAAATGCCAGTTTTTATTGAGGTTGATACATGAATGGGAAAGAACTGAGTTTGGTTTTCATGCCACAGACTACAATGCTGAGAAATAAACAAAAAGAAATCTGTTTTTTACTTGTTAGCTGAGCAGTTTTGATTTGAAAATCACTGACAGATGCCAAACATGGGACCCCACAATGAAATGTTTACAGTGCTATTTCAGAGGGACTCCACTTTAAAACTGAGTGGAAGTGTGTGGGAAGTTTGCAGAGCAGGACATGTGTAGGGGTAGAAAATTAAAGCACGTTGGAACCATCAGCATCCAGGGTTTAAGGAAAAAAATGGTATTCATATTCCTCATGTTTCTTCTCAATTGACAAGATGATGCCTTCCATTTGTGGTTATTGGGCTAGCTTTTGTCTTGATTCCCTGTATTTTCAATTTGCTGGCTTTGGATTTGTGTTATTTTCCTTTAGAAATGGTACTAGCGAACTGGGGAGCTCTGCACACTTCACTGTGAAACAGAAAGAAAACCATTTCTTTATGTTTTTCTTCTGTTTGTTTTTCTTGTATGAACATATGCAACATGTTTCATGCACATCAATGTATAATTTAGCACTGACTCTTTACTTTTATTTTGATTTGATGGAGAAATGCTTAACACTTGACACTCTTATTTCTACTTAATTTTCTCATGCAACAGCTCATGCTGCTTGCCATAACATAAATTAAGAAGGCTAACTTCTATAATTTGAGAGTTGGAATGACTTTATTATTACAATCTGATTTGTTTACTGTTGGTAACCCAAAATATTCTTCCAAAGAGGAAGTTACTCTGTTGTGCCTGCCATTGATACATATTATACCATGTGTTTTATCTATATAGGGCATATTTGCATCCCACTTCACTGTTTGTCACAGAGAATAGAGAAAACAATTACAGGACAACATGCTTTTTGTTTTCAAACTGTAAAAGTTATAAGCTGCAGAGAATTGGAAAGATGCAAGTAACTCTATGAGACAGAGGCATTCCAAAGCAGTTCTACTGGCTGTGCAAGTACAGAAACGAGACCATGATGAGGACACTTTGTGGAGGTAACTGGCACTAAATGAGTCATGAATCTCTTGTGCCTTCTGTTGGCCTGGCTCTCTTTGCAGTTTGGGTTTGTGTTTCAAGAGGCAGCACACAGAGGAGTGCAGAAAGTAATTCTTGTCTTGTGCGACTGAACCTGCAATGTCGCTTGTGTACTGCAGGACAGGGATTAACAGAAAGTACTGCACAAGCTGGAGAGAGCACCAGATTGGGAACACTTAGGGGAAAGTGATGCTTATTCATGTAGTGGGGGGCTCACAGGGGATGGTTTAGGGGCCACACTGGCAGCATACAGAATTTTAAAAGCTCTCTGCACCATGGAACAAGGGGGGCTATCGTGATGGGAAAAATCAAGGGAAAAACCTCATGATAAATTGATATTAGAGTGTAAAATTGAAAGACACGTATGAAGAGGGAAGACAGAGGCTGAAGAAAATGAGGAGAAGCCTTCCTGCAGGTCAGCAATATGAACTTGGCTGGCTGCTATCCCTGGGGAAGTGGCAGAAACCTTGTTGTTTGGAGCATGTGAAACTAGTATAAACAAGACCATAACAAATGTTTGCTGGAGAACAGTCCTGTGCTGGCAGGGAGTGCTGGGTGAGTTAATGGGTCTTTTCCATCTGTAGAGTCTATGAATAACAACAGATGATGCAAAAGAAAAGAAAAAAAAGGTGTGAAACTTGTGCAGGCATTTTTCAGAAAGCAAATTGCTTTCCTAAAACAGAGAAAAAGCAATCTGAAATCACCCAAAGACATGTATTGAACCTTATCCAAGTCTGCTTTTACAAAATGTGTTGATATTCAGCTGCCAGGTGAAATCTTGGGCTGATTGACATCCAGTGGAGTCCTACCACCAGCTTCAGCAGGGCTAGGTTGGAGTAATTGGGAAACCAGAGTCTGGTTCATTTGATCAATCAGAACTGAGAAGTTCTGATTGATCAGGCATAACCCCTGCTCAAAACAGTTCAACTCACTTTTCAGCCTCACAAACAAAAAAGAAAGACCAAAAAGAAGAATAAACATCTAACAAAAGAGTAGATAAGAGTGTTGCACTTGCAGTCTCCCTCTTCTCTTCTCACAAGACTGTCTCTCCCCGTGACCCATCCCAGTAATCCTGCAGGGCTGTTGTGTTTGGTTTGCTTGTTTTGTTTGGATTGGAAAACACCCATTAGATGTAGCTCAAAAGTTGTGGCGGAAAATCTAGAAAGTGAAACAAAACAGATGAGAAAGATGAGTGGTCTGCTTTCATTGTTTTTCCTCCAGTTTCAATTGGAGCAGATGTTGTCTCTTCTCAGCATGTCCCAGAGTCAACACTCTTTGCTCAGACTTTATTCCCACTGTCCTTTGAGGATGCTCTGCCCTTGCTGGCCTTTCACCTCTGGCTATCTTTCCTTTTGCAGTGATGCTTCTGAGGTTTGGGAACATGAGGAAGATGGAGAAGGGTAATGAGAGGACAACTGGTGTGGGGCAAGAGGGCTGTACCTCTGAGGAGGACCAGCTGGGCAAGCAGGGGGATGGAAAAGCTGCAGTTCCCTCTGCTGCACCTGAGTTACCACAGCTCAGAGAGGCTCTGTGGCTTCCCAGCACCTTTTCCTGCCTATTTCTGCCACCAGCATCCCCCACTCGGTGGCCTGGCCTCACACTCCTCCTCAAATCTCCCTTTCTGAGGAATATCTGTCACCCCGGGCTGCCCATCCTTGGTCCCCTTCACAGGTGGGCAGGAGGAGGGGAGTGGTCCCAGCCTCCAGCCCTGCTGTGTTTGTTGGGGCTGTACAATCCCAGGATGTTTCAAGAGAGCACAATAAAAATTACAGCAGTGCTGAGCCACAATGTCTTTGATTCATGCTCAGTAACCACATGAGAGGATCGCATGCTTATAAAACTAAACTGTTTCAGCATTAAGAGAAATATTTATGAAGATCCTGCCAGCACAGCTGACCTGCAAGACTGATTTCCTTATGTCTCCTCCTTGCAGCAACCTTCCTTTTTCTGCCAGGTTGTTGCATCTTTCTTTTGTCAGTGTTTGTTTTGTTGTGTCATTTCAGGGGACGGAAAGGATGAGTGTGTGTCTCCCTACGCCTCACCCTGGCAGCCCCCTGGCAGCTCCTCAGTGTGCAGGGATCTCAGTACTCCTTTGCTCTACCTGACTGTTGAATTTTGTGTCTTTCCAGCTGCTCCCATGACCTGCCCTCTTTGAGGGTTGTGCTTCGGTTTTCCAGTTTATCAGAGCCTGTGCTTGACCTCTCTTGACAGTTCTGCTAGGGCAGGCTGTGTTGGGCTCGACACCTCTTCCCTATCATTCTCTTCCCTCACCCTCAGGCTTTTGAATGTGGTTATGATCAGCTTTGGTTTGATTAACTCCACTGGCTTGTAGGGTGCCTCGGAGAAGATGCCTTGTGGGCTCAGACTCTCATTTGGAGCAACAGTTATGTCTTTGGCAACACCCGGGTATGCCAAATCATACAAAAAGGTCCTTAACTTCCAGCTCAGAGTGCTTGTCTGAATGCCCTCCAGGGAGCTCCCCTGTCTTCCCTCCACAGAGAAATGGAGGAAATATTCCCTGGTGACCAGGGAGTGCTCTTCCAGCCTTTCCCCATGGCTGGTTTGGGATTTCATCGTGCAATGGACTTTCCCATAGCTGTTGGTCACTGTATGCACTGAAAACTTCTCACTGTGCTGTGCTAACTCCCTGTCACACCTGGTGAGCAGACTCACTGTGAGGTTAACTTGAGTGTGATTCTTCCTTTGTCCAGACATTTTCAGCATTTCTCCCCCAGCCCTCACTGTAGTTGCCTTTTCTTCCTGGCTGTCCACTGGGGTCTTTCCCCCATCACCTCAGTCCTTTCTTGGCCCATGCAGCTACTTCCCAGCCCTTGAACTTTCACCTCCTTGCCCTTCAGAGAGAGCCAAGTCCAAATTTTGTAAACCGTCACATGTGGCTTTGGGCATCTGAGCTTTAGAATGTAGGGATTTTCACTGATGCCTGTCCTGGGCTATCCTGTGTGTTTTAAAAAAACCTCTGGGCTCTTTCAAGGAAGCAGAAGTGTGAGGGTCCTGAGCACCATGTTTTCCTCTGTGCCTTCTCTAAAATATTTAGGCCTATCCACGAGGATGCAGAAGGAGAAGTGTCCACTGCAGAAGAGTGCACATGTATGTGTGTGTATGCATATAGATCTGTATATGTGTGCATGTGGACCCCTTGTGCTAGACCAGGTGCCAGCAATGGGGTGCAGTGAATGAACATGCACTCCTCAATTTTTTGGAAGTGCTACGGTTTCATTTAGCACTATGGTTGCTCAGAGCAGGGGCATTTTTTTGTTGTCTTTTTGACGCTTTATACCCTCTAGCAGGTAGAGGTTTCAGTAATTTGGACATGAGGGCATGAAGAGGAAATTTTGGACTGGAGGCTAGGAAAGCATTTGCCAATAATTGTTCTAACCCATAGAAATTAATAATAATAATAATAATAATAATAATAATAATAATAATAATAGCAGTAGTAGTAGTAGTAGTATTAGTAGTAGTAGTAGTAATAGTAATAGTAATAGTAATAATAACAGTAATAATAATAGTAATAATAATAGTAATAATAATAGTAATAATAATAGTAATAGTAGTAGTAAATAGCTAACATGTTCAACTCTAAGCAGCATGAGGATAAAGCAAGCCTTAGGAAATAAATGAGTGATAGCAGTGGTGTATGTTGGTGGACAAGGAATGTCTCCCTTAATTTTGCAGTGAGAGAATGCAAACAGTATTCAGTCTCTTAGAAAGCGAAACATTTTAGAACATTTCTAAATAATGAAAGCTGCAATTTTCCCACTTGTGACAGTCATGCATGCAATCTGGAGAGATCTGCTGGGACCCAAAGCATTTCAAAGCTGAGTGCCCCAATTTGATGTGTGCGGCACTGTCTGGTAAAGGAGTCTGATTGCCAAGCAATGTTTTTAGTTACAGCAAGACAAAGAATCAATCATAAAGAGCCACCAAAGAGAAGATGCATAATAACATTTGCATTATGCAGCTTTTAGGATATTGTAATGACAGCTCTGGAGCTTGCCCTGCAAAGCGTCACACTGCACACTGCAGGCTACGCTCGCTGCTCCTACCCCACCAGCAAAGCTTTGACTGGCGCTGCTGGGGGCCGAGTTTCACCCCTTACCTTTAGTCTTAGGATGCTGCTAATGGCAGTAACGCATAGGCCAAAAGTACAGGCAGTATTTTCTGCAAAACAAAATTATGGCACTCTTGCAAGAGGTCTCAGAAGCCCAGAAAAAATCATTATTTGTGGCATTGTGAGGTCTTCTGCGTAATGGAAGCCACACATACCTCTTGCTGACTTGTGGCCCAAGAGATTATGGTTTGCAATGTTAAATCATTGACAGTAATATACATTGAACAATAATTTTTTATATTAGGATATTGAATGGTAGCGGTTAACAAATTAATCAGGAAACAGGGATACAAACATGTGCCTTTATAGCTTATGGCATGGGTAGAACCCTTATTGTCTCCACTTAGTTAGTGTGTAAGTTTTAAAAGGAATAAGTTACATGCTCATCATTTTTCTTGTTGTCCAAGATCTCAGCAACAAAACAGTAGGGAACTCCCATTATACATTTCAGCTCAAAAAGTATTCCTTTCTTCTCTCTGTAAAACACTCTGGTCTAGTGATCCAAGTTAAACATTACTGGAATTTAACCATAAGTCAAAAACAATATTAATTTTGAGCCCACATATTTTTCTTCTGGTAGGGTATAAAAGTTTAAAATAAGTACACCCTCCAGACAATCTGTAAATGGTAGAGTGCAATGGGTGAGACAAGGAAAGAAAAACAAAACAACATGCACATTTAACAACAGAGCAGCAGCAATGTTGGGTGGTATGAACTTTTTTGGTATAACGGCAGGAACCAGAGTTTTTTACCCCCATTTCTGTGGTCTGGTTCAAAGGCAACAGAAGGCTGGCATCATGCTGCTGAGCTGGGTCAGAAGATTTCTGTCCCGTACAAATCCATAATCGGGGTTACTTCTTGGTGGGAAGCAGAGGGATTGTTCAGAATATTAGCATGGCATTTCTGAACTCCCGCATCCCTCACTCTCTCCCTGCACGGGAGATACCACACTGCTGTTCGTCTGAAGTCTAAAGGCTGCCACAGCCATCTTTTTCAAATTAAAATGGCAATGTAAATTTTGTAAATGTTAGTTCTCCTAATTGGCAGTGGCTTGTATAATTAAAATAAAATCACTAATACTTTCTCTAGGTTTTTTTATTATCACTGAAGTTCATTTTTCAGTAACTCAGACAATGTCTTCATTTTTATGAAGACCCATACTGACCTCTAAATATCTGATTTTTTTCAGTGAATGTTTATGCCCATCTGGTTTGAATTTAGCATTCTTATGAGTCATTCCACTTTGATAGGAACACTCTGCTATAGAAAACTTCTTTTAATATTTAAAGTTTTAAATCAAACACTGCATACTGCATTACCTAAGCCTTGCTACAATTATGGAAATCAATGGGTTCGTTTTCTTCATCGGACATTGCATTTGCTCTCTTTGTGAATTAAATGTTGTTCATGCTAGAAAGGTCTATAATGCACATGTGTTCAAGTGTTTTACCATCTTTTGTTGCCACATCCTTTCCCAGACTTAATAACAGCCTTTTTGGAAACAGCCTCAGTAGAGGAAGGATGAGTGATTCTATAGGAAATAAGGATGCTCAGCACTTCCTTACATCTGACATTTAACCCAAGCAAAAGTGCTATATTTATTTTACTATCAACACTGATTTTATTACTTCTTATGTTCTTACTACACGCATTTCCTGATGTTAAAGAGATAACCAATTCTTTTGGGTTTTTTCTTTTTGTGCAGGGAAGAATTTCAATAGGTTTGTTAAGAAACTCTAAGTGAATTGCAAAAGGAAGGGAAGGAAAAAAGTTAAAAGCAAGCTATTAAAAGTACAGTGCAGATTCTATTTCAAAATAAAAAGTGCAGATTCTATTTCAAAATAAAATCTCAATTTGCCAGTATGTTTTGTTGAGATATAACTGAATCATCACATAAAATAGAATGGGTCAGTTCCAACTGGAAAAAAAATGGAATATTTTAAAATATGGTTTGTTTGCACTAAATATGTTCTAACAAGTTCAGACTCCACTTCCTTTCTTGACTTCTTAAATACATTTTAGGCCTTAAATAAATACAAAGTAAAATTTTAAAATTTATATTTTCTCTGAGACCCCCAACTAAAAGAGAATTAGTTTCTGAGCAAATATGGGTGAATTACTTTAAACCAGATGAAAATTACAGGACTTTATTGTATTATAATATGGAAAAATATGAGAAGTTGGGGGTTTTCCATAAACACAAACTATTTAAGCACTCAGTTTAAGCAAATGCTTAGCAACTTTAGAACATCTTCCCACATATTTATAAATTAGACTGACACTACTTTCCCAGTCTATAGCCTATAATATCCTTCTTCAAAGCCTCTGACTTTTCTCTCTTTTTTATCAGGGTAAATTTGGATTCAAGTAACCAAAGAGGGCACCTAATCTTTAGCCGGTCTTTAGCAGAAAATGCAGAACCTCACCATGAGGACGGAGCTTCACGAGGACCCAAAATGATCATACTTTTATACCCTTATGCTAGGGTATATTTTATGTCGACCAGGGCAGCAGAGCAGCTAATGTGCTTCAAGCAAGATCTGCTCACTGCAACAAAGCAAGTTTGTCATTACCATGCAGACCAGTAATAGTGTCTGGTTTATTCTGGTTGCTTTTTAGGTAAGGTAAAAAAAAAGGACAGGCCCATTAATAGAGGTCAAAATGTAGTGCCTTCTTTTCCATCATTCCTAAGCAGCCTGTAACACGAAGAATGCTTTTGTAGTTCACATTAGTCACATTATCATGATGGAATAATGAAAGAAGAAAGGATTTATATTTAAGTACAGTTCAGAGGTGTAGGGTTGTCAGACTGATGTCAGAATACCACACTTTTAAAAAACACTTAACCTTCATCCGTCAGACAGATAAATACTAAAGACTCTTTCTAATCCATTGAGGATCCTATGTTTTTCTTATCTTTATTTTTTTTTTCAGATCAGATAATGGAAAAGTTTAGCCTTGTTAAAAAATCTGGGGATATTAAATTACAGAATCATAATTCTGCCAAATTTCAATAATAATTTTTCACCAATTGTTGAACTTTGTTTTCTCCATTTGCAAAGGCAAAAAGCAAAATACTCATTTGCTCAGTATATGTGTAGAGTGGTGGCTGTTCATTTTCACAGGAAGAGTTCAAACATGTAATGGACATAAGAAACATTCATCACATAGTTGTACACACACAGGCTCTCTCCCTTTTTACTTTTAAAGACTGGGGAGAGGTAGTAGAGAGACTGCCCTGGTGAGTGTGCAAATTCTGAGGGCTGTTAAATAAAACATTTCACATTAAACATTTTGGAGGTCTGACATTACTTTTAACAGCATCATGCAGGTAGTCTGTTCCTTTTGCGCATACCAAGTACACTACAGCACCATCCACAACTAGCCAAGCACAGAAAGGGGTGCCCACAGAAAATCATGCTGTTTTTGACTTTTTATTTAATAACCAGTTTATAAAGGTAGAAACAGAGCAGGCTTACAGTTAAGTTACACTGATCTGAACTGCCAAAGAGTGGGCTCAGATCCTGATTCTGCTACAAGTATCTTCCTTGACATGGAACATGCTGTGTGGGGTACAGGTGTACCCTGAGGCAGGTCAGGTCTGACACCATCCATTGCATGGATGCAGTGCCATACTCAGATGCTTTAGTCAAACTGGGGAGAAGGGCGAGGCTTTTGCTACTATGGATGGTGATGTAAATATGCACTGACCCATCGTGTAGGGCTATTATCCCAGCTGCCTTCATGGTGACAGCAGATAGCCAGCCCTGGCCAGGGGAGGCAGCTGAGAGGCTTTTTCCAAACGTTTCCCAGGTATTTTCCACAAAAGCAAACAGGATTCATAGGTTGCTGCCCAAACTCTTCTTACAGCTCTAAATGCGTGTTGCAGGAAGGCTCAGATACCTGCACCCCAGGCTGAGGGGGCTGTGGTCCTCATCAGGTTTTGAGATCCCAAATTTGGTTGAAATTGGCCAGAAGTTGTTTGTGGCAGACAGATAGATGGATACTGTGGTTGTGTAAACCTAGTTTCCTAAGGAAACTGGGTTAAGAAATGAGGATGTTATCACTTCCCTACCATGCAAAGATGTTATGAGAATAAAAGCATTTCTGGTGGTGAGCTTCTCAGGTGTTTCAGGGATGGAGAAAATGCAAATTCCTAGACCACTAGATTAATTTTGGTGGTTTTTTTTCTTCTTTGAAGTTGTGTAATACAAATGGTTACTCATGGGCATATCTTTGGAGCCAGTTACTCTGCTAATACAAACTATGTTTGAAGTATCAGCAACTAATGAAGTGGAAAGAGATTCAGATTTTGTCTGCTGAACTGCTAAGTGTGTTTGTGGCAAAACACAAGAATTCCTACTTACTCTTCCATGAGGAGAGCATATTCAGAGTACAGCACTACACCCTTTCTCCAAAAATTGCATCAACTGAAAGCAAGCAAATATACCTTTTATATTTCGAATTGTAGCGCATTTCCTTGCCTTGAATTTGAAAAAAAATTTGGCGTGTAATAATGGGAAAATGTTTGCAGTTCAAAAGAGAAGCAGGTGTGAGCCTTAGCCACACAAACCAGGTTGGTCTTTCTGAGCAGAAAGGTAAGCAGTAGTACATCATTAAAGCTCAGGTTCGTGAGGAGTCCAGGCACTTCCAACAGGAATCAGGAAGCATTTCAGAAGGTGTTCTAAGGCAGAGACCCTCAAATCTTCCACTCCTTCACAGTCTGGTGCCTCAGGAGATGAAACTATGGAAGCTCTTCAGTTTTCAGTTTCCAAACCCTGGGCAGGGGTAGCTCAGCTCCCTGAGCACAGGGAAGACGGCCTCTGAGAGGCCTGGGCACGCCGGCAGCTGCCTTGGGCTGAAGGCCTGCTGGGACCTATGTAGCAGGTATTTCTCCTTGCCATATTGTGCCTGAAAAACCAGACTGCTCACTAACCCAGCAACAGCTCTTTTAATGCCTAACAGCAGCAGCAGGATGGGGTGAGTGATGTGCTGCTGTGTGCTGGCTGTCCTGTGGGTATCCCACGCATGCCAGGTGGGAATAATCCCCTGACCAGTTTTCCATGTGCTCTGCATTGCCACGGCAACCCCTGTTGCTTAAAAAGAGTAGAAAATACTTGATCAGATAGAATGAGCTGGTATATCCTTGTGCTCCTCAGGAGGGAGGAATACAGGCTCCAGCATCTTCCTATACATCTTAGCTAATGGCTGGCTCCAGGGGCCTGGGCTGCTGCAGGCAAACAGGGAATGTGAATTCAGGTCTCCCATATGCTAGATGAGCACTCCTGCCACTGCATCGCTGTAAAAAAAAACCAAACCATAGCTGCCCCTGCCAGGCAGCTATTAGGGGCGTTAAAAAGCAAGCTTGGTCTGCATTTGAAGGGGAGAGGTTAACCTCTGAGCTCAGAGGGGAGGGAGTGGTGGCATGCACCTCTTAAACCATCTTTCTCCTCAGTGTGGAATTTTTTGGAGAAGTTACAAAGACTGCTAGCTCTCCACACTTTCTGGACCTCAGCACCCAGGGAAAAAGTCTAGACTCCCCTACTCGTAACAGGCATCTCAAATTAGGTGGTGCAAGTCCTGGCACGCAGTGATTTGGCCCGGCAGTGTCTGTGTTTGTTTAAAGAGCTATATGCTGAGCCAGGTTAGTGCCTGTTGCATTAGTCATAACAAGCTTTCGAGATTATAAATGGGGAAAGTGCTGAGTAACTTGTGATTCAGCCTTACTATGATTTCTAAGTGCATATTACTAATACATTCCCTGTTATTACACTCCTTCCCCTCCCAGTTTGACACCTACATCCGTTCCCCACACAAAGCTGGAGCAGAGAAAGCTCCTCTTATTTCTAGTAGCTGGTAGGAAATGAGGAGCTGGCTCATCCTCCACTCAACATTTCTATCACCCTCAAAAACTCCCTGGTTTAAAAGTGTTTACTCTGTGCCATGATGTTTTCTTTGGAAAATAGTAGTGACAGAAACCAGTCGATTTAAGGCAATGTTGCAGGTTCTGCACCCCCTGTGTGTAGCAATCAGTGCTTTTTGCCTTTGTATTTACCATGAGTTATCTGCAGGATTTTTAAAGAAGAGTGAAAATTGAGCTATCAGGTGGTTTCTGTGGTGGAAGCTTGAATGTTTTATATATATAAAAAAAGAAAACTTTGTTTCTTTTGGCATTATCTAAAATGAAGTTAATGGTGGGTGGAGGCTTCCTGGGAAGGAAATGTGCAGGGGTAAAAATTGAAATTGTGGTGGGCCGCCACAATTGGGGCCTTGGTGAAAACGTTGAATAATTATCTGAATGTTGTGGGTGACTCTTCAGCCAGGGTTTTGCAGAGCAGCAGGGTGTTGCAGGAAAGCCTGTTTCTGCACCTTTAGGTTGGCAGGAAGGACACAGCCCTGTGCTCCTCAGGCAAGGGCAGACCCTTACTTGCTGGGATTGAATTTGATCAACTTTACTTACATCTGTTATGCCAAGAAAGGTCTCTTTCGAAGAAAGAAAAACTATTTTTTGTGGTAAGGGTCTGTGGGCCTGAAGTGCTGGAGGAGGTTGGGAGCAGTGATGCCAGGCTCGGGGCGGTTTTCAGTGCCAGAGTCATGGGGCTCCCTCGATGGGGTTGTGGCAGTCCCCAAAACTGGAAGCAGAGTGGCTCGCTTAACAGCTGGGAGAAGAGGAGTGACCCCCACAACCCCTTCTTCTCTTTCTCCTGCTTTCTTTCCAGGGCCTGTCAAGGAACCCTGAAGTGACCAGGCTTTTAATTTAGGCACCTTAGGTAGGCACCTTAGGTAAGCACCTCAAACTAGAAGGGATGAGTCTGGGACCTGAAGTGCAGATTACACCTCTGACAGCAACTTAAGAAGCTCCTCTCCCTCCTCAACAGCTCCATTGAACACTGAAGACCCCAGATTTTTCTGGCATGTTCCCAGTTCTGGAATTTGAGCACATGGCTGGAGATGGGTGCCAGTTTTGCATCGTGCTGGAAGGTTAGTGCAGTGGTGTAGGTGGAGCCCTGGGTGAACACTACAGTAGCCACACAAGGCAGGGGACAGAGAAAGGTTGTGGTTGCCCTGGCCAGATCTTCAGCAAGGAACTTGCTGACCACGGATGTGGGAAACACTACATCTGCAAGAGTGAAATTCAGCAGATAAAAGTAATTTTTAGAGGTGAGCACCATTGTAACCACAGGTTTCTCTTGAAACACTGGTGCTGTTTGTCACAAATGGCCAAGTGGCCTGGTGACCTGCCCAGGAAGGAAGGAAATGTGTGGTCCAGGTGCTCTTTGATTCAAGAGACTGGAAACTTCAGCTTCTGTAGCCATCTGAGTGCTTTGACCACCAGGCTTAGGCTATCGTAGAAGAAAGCACGCCATGGAAGCCGCACAGAGATATGCAAACCTCATGGGATCTGGACCCTACTAATCTCTAATTGTACAGTGAAGGGCCTTGACTGGAAGCAGTGGAACTTGTTGGCCTGGTCCCTGCTTCCAAGCCTCTTTATAAATTAATTTTAATCTATAGATAAAGACAAAAAACCAAATAACGTTGCAGTGCCTGGCACGCACCATCTTTCTTCCACCTTTCCCACTGCACCCCGTCCACTGATCTGAGCATGGCACTGGCCCCTGGCCACTGAGCAAAAAACATCTATTGGTACAGGAGGCACAGACAGCCTCAGTGAGGAGAGAGATACCTTTACAGTGGGTTCAGCACTACCTGGCACACTTCAGGAGAAATGTTCTCCAGTAGAATCTCCCTGGGAAGTGAGAGTAGATCCCTGCTTACCTCCGTGACAGAGCAGTGCCAAGATCATGGCATATTAACTGTGGGCACATCAGAGGGGTAGGTATTGAATTCAAATGGAGAACAATTTCTCACCTTCATCTATGGCTTGTAATCACAGGTGGAAAGTGTCATCAGCTCTGCTGCATAGGGTTGGTGTTGTACCTCTCAAGAACACAATCAGCTGGAAAAGATTTTTCCAATGTCAATTAAATGCAGATGAAAGAAGACATGGACAAAAATTAAAATTACAGAAGAGGAGCCCTTGAAGGCTTTAGTGATATTGCTCTGGCATGGAACCTCCAGTAAGCTGGGGATGGTGGGAGTGTGTGGAGCAGTGCAGGGTAAGCAAAGGGCAGCACCTGAACCCTGTGTGTCAGCAGGTACATATTCTGCACAGTATCAGTTACCTCAGCAGTTCAGACAGACTGAAATGGGACCTATTTCCTATGAAAAATGACCACAACAGCTTTCCATTCCATGACTTTAAATTAGCTTTTTTTAGGCATTCAGATATTATCCAGTGCTTCCCAGTAGCTGTTATTATAGTATTGTTTCTAATATAGACTTGTATGAGTCACTGCGCTGCCAGATTTAGAATTCCTCCTGAGAATGCTCAGGCTCCTTTCAACTCTTTCTCCCAGTCCCTTGGCATTACACAAGCTTCCTCCAGATTTTATCCCGAAGTCCTCACCATACCACCTGACCTCCTCTTTGTGGTGAAATCTAGTTATTACAGAACATCTTGACCTCTGAGAGGTTAAGCAGGCAAGCTTATGGTAAATCCAGAGACATTTGGGTAAGCGCTTTCTGACAAAAACAGTTTTACGTATTTGCAGTTCAGGGTCTGGTTGGAAGTTCTCTTCAAAGAAAACAGAAAAGCAAGATATTCACATCTTTGGAGCTGTCTGTGACCATAAGGTATGCCTTCATGTGTGTGCTCTTCCAGGATTGTGGCTAGAAGAGTTGGAGGAGCGGAGTACTTCAGGTCTTCAGGAAAACTGTGTCTGTAGCCTACTTTCTTCACTTTTAATTTTTATAACAGGATACATCACGAGGTTTGTGCTGTAAAGCCAGCTTCAGCTGGAAGCATTCTTTCTAAAGACACAATTTGTACGAGGCTTTAGCACACTCATCTGCAAAATAATCAAAATTATAGGCAACCAGCAGACTGTGCGCTCAGCTGGACATCTAGAGCTCATCCTGAAGATAAGCAATATCCATCAAAGGGATTTGCAGCTCAGCCCTGCTAATTGTGTACCTCTTTATCTTACCACTTTATTTCTGCTAGCTTTTCTCTGCGTGGTATATTTTGGACCTGTACAGGAGCCACAGATTTATTTATTCTCCCACTCTAGTGTTACACCTATAGGGCAATAAGAACTGCAGTCTTGTTTGAATTACTGTTGAGTTGTGTTTGGATGCTGCTGTGTCTGGTGGTAAAAGCAATGAGAAAAGTAGCTCATAATCTGTGAAACACATGAAACTCATGAGCTACATTCCTGTGACATTTAGAATACTTGGCAGAGAGAGAGTGTTGATTGAAAATGAGCAAAGCAGTGTTACCTTTCCTTGTAATTTGCTTTGTGTGATGGTGGCTAAGAATGCTGTTGCATAATAATTTTTAATTTTATTTCTTTTAGGCTAGGAGACCAGATGCTTTAGTTTGGTGGTTTTGGTTTTTTTGTTTTGTTTTGTTTTGTTGGTTTTTTGCTTTGTTTGGTTTTTTGGTGCAGAAAGAACGTATTCATCACCACACACCACTGCTTGTTTCCCAGTATATAACTGACATCTCAAAAGGAGAAAACCCCCTGAATTGGTTTTTTGGTGCAGAAAGAACGTATTCATCACCACACACCACTGCTTGTTTCCCAGTATATAACTGACATCTCAAAAGGAGAAAACCCCCTGAAACTCACTGCACATTAAGTTGACTTATTCTTTATCAGAAAGACCTTGACTGGACATTTAGGTTTTATTACATATTACAATGTTTATCCTCTGTGAGATAAATTTGTGGAATTGAAAAAATGTGTCAATATAATAACTAACACATCAGCTATAAACATCTCTTTGCCTCACTGAGGACAGAAAAGAAAACAAACCTTACATTCTATACTAAGCCCCACTAAGACAGTTTTTAATATGAAAAGGAATGACAAACCTTTAAGCGGGAAAGTGGCAGAATACAGAGCTGAGTACTAGAGCATGCTTTGTGTCAGACTCTCAGCTATCCAAGCCTTGGCGAGTTTACTTAGCCAAAGCTTCCTCCACATGGATGGTATCAAGGGAAACCTTGAACCCTCAAACGTGTTGATGCACACTCCCACCAAACTTCACAGGATGTGATGGGATTCATCCTTATGCCATGCCACAAAAACAAATCTGACAGGCTGCAATACAGCATTCTTGTTATTTTGGACATGTGGGTCAGAAAAGCCACCAAAAGCTACCATTATGACACAGTGCCCAGGGAATTCCCGTGCCAAATACTTCGTGATAGGCCTAGAGCATGCCAAACATGAACACTCTACAGCAGCTCCTCCAGGAGCCAGGCTTTCCTCACTGTGGTACTCAAGGCAGCAACAGCCGTGGGTAGCTCCTGATAATTCCTGACCTAAAGTGTCTGTCCTCTGGTTAAAAAAGTCATGGATCTCAGAGGTGGAATGGACTCAGGAAACTGAACATTCATTCTTCCATCAAAGCTCTGCATTCATTTCCATACTTACAGGCAATACTAATGTGTGCTAGGTAATAGCTGTAATAGCACAGAACTATTCATTTACGGTAGGTATATGGTACATATACTATGTGTGTCCTTGAGAAAGCCAGAAGCAGAAAGCCTCAGCACTCTACTTACTCCTAAAGGACACACACTTTGAAATGGGTTCTTATGGTGTCACTTTCTTTCAGTTGGTTAAACTTGCTCTTCGCAGCACAGCAGTTTGCCTGTGGTCCAGCTGGCAGGTAGCTATCCGCAGTCTTCAAGGAATCAGCTGGCAATGCACGCCCTGTTTACCTCTGGACAAGGGCCCTTGTGAGGAGGAGCATACCACTGTCTGACTGATTCTGTTATCCAGGGTGAGAGCAGGGGCTTGATCTGAAGGACGAGATGACATCAGTTCAGGTGATGAGTTGCCTACAGCTGCCTGTAGGCTGAATTGGTAGTGGAAGGGAAAGGAGAGGGCCATGACTTTGGATCTCCTTTCCATCTCCTGTTAACACACAGTAACTAATCATATTTGGTTTGTTTTCAAACAAAATAATTACCTTTTCTTAAAAAAAAAGGCCAATATTCTTAAGGAGTACAGCAAAGATAACTCACAGTATGTACATTATTGTACATGCTCAATGCCACCTAAATTGTGCCAAATTGGTGGAATAAAACTCTGTTTAACCTCAAGCAGTGGTCTCAGGGTTCCATAGCTGTGTACTTCAGGGGCCAGCTCTGGTAATAGAGGTGCAGCACTCACTGCTGTCTTCAGAGCATTTGTCACTGAGGATTAGTAGTTTTTCCATAGCACCCAAAAGCTCTGGCCCTGGTGCAGAGCCCCCATGTGCTCAGAGCTGCATGCGTATGTGGTGGTGTTGTCTTTGTAATGTTTCAGCTCGATCAAAAAAAAAAAAAAAGGAGCCTATGGGAGCAAGGTTTGGGTTGGCTGTAAACCAACATGTGCACAGTTTAATAACATACATCTACGTTCAGTGATTTCAGCTCTTATCTTTTAATCACAAGCTACAGGACCCTAACCTAATTTTAAACAGCTTAAAAGTGCAGATTGTAAGTCTCACCTTTTATTTTCTTTGTACTGAGGTAAGTAGTGAGAAAAATCACTGTTACAGAAAAAAACTCGTACAGAAACTATTATTTCTGAACAGGTTTTAAGTTTTTCTACCAGCTTCAAAGTTGCTGTTTCCAGGTCTCTTTTATTTAATCCTAGTAACTGAAGGATTTGACAAAAATTTGTAAGGCCTTATCCTTACAGGGTTTTCAATTACATTAATTAATTAGCTTTATATAAATCAATTCACACATCTGAATAGACCTAATTAAAAGTAAATACATTTAAAAGCTATCTTATTACGACAGCATTAAGGGTAATGAGTTCATTAAGCGTCACGTGAAGACATTTTCAGGCTGAGGGTACAGGCTGCAACATGTTGAAGACACTCGCTGCTGAGGAAAGGAGGCTCTGCCAACAGAGATTAGCCTATCTGCAACAAAAGCTTTTACTTCAAAGATCATAGATAACGTTGGAGGGCTTAATGAGAGTATATATTTAAAATGTAAATAGGAGGATCTAGTGGGCACATAAATTGCATAACACTCATAGCACACCCTCTGCTCTTGCTTATGGAAGTAAAGAGAGTAAAAGTTAACAAGTTACGTACGTCACTCCCCCTATTTCAAGGGGGTGTTCTGCTTGTAGATCAAGTCCTATTAGTGCAGGAGTGCCTTAATAACTGAAATAGTATCACAAGTTTGAAATAGCTGCTGCACACCCCATTTGTCTGTGTACCCCTTCTGGTGAGGTTAGTCCCAAAATGCTCAACTGTTAACTGAAATAAATACAAGGTGTCTCGGCACACTGTTGTGCTCCTCTGCTTTTAAAATGGTGAACTTCCGAAAAAACCTCTTTCAGATCACAATAACAGAAAAAGCTTTATGGGTAATACTGAAAATGGGATTTATTTTATGTTATGCAGGACTGATAATTGATTCTTTAAAAGTTTGCTGTGTTTTCACATGAAACATTAAAATGTTATGTGCTGAAATGACAGACAGAGGAAATTTTTAATATGCTGAAATAAAATGTGCTTAAATAACCCTCCCCAATAGTCTTGCATTCTTTGCTTTGCTTATACTGAGAACCAGCCGTCACTTTTAAGTTTTAATAAGTTTCATATGTTTTGTAGAGGAACTGTGTTTGGTTAATTCTAACCTTTAATTAGTAGCCTCTGGATTGGTGTATACCCCAGGCACGGGGATGTTATTAGTGTGAACTGAAAGCTATGTGTGTTACTCCATAACAGATCAAAACAAACCTTGTATGCTCTGACAGCATTAAACCCCACTGAGACCTTGTGCAGGATATGGTTTTCCACTTGCAAAAGAAAATTGTAATTCACAAGCCTTTGCCAGATGTTGTCCTCCCATACTTACATACCTACTGACTAGGTGGTCACCTAGGGTAAAGCCAAGTGTGCCCTGTTAGAGCATTTGTCAGACTAAATAATTTCTTGAGGTCTTTTTCTTCCCTTTTTTGTTTCTTTTTCTTTTTCCTTCTTTTTTTTTCTTTCTTTCTTTTTTTTTTTTTTAAGAAAAGTAGCAGCAAAAAATTTTAAAAAGCGGTGCTGGAAAATGGCTCGTAAATATGAATAGGATCCTGTTGTTTTCTGAGAGGAATGCAGGGCCATGCTCATGATCTCTTGAAGAGAGAAGGCTTAGAGGCTCAAAGGAGTCTGTTGAAGACTTGATTTCTGCTGAACAATGTCACTACAGACCACGCTGCACCGTAAGCAGTGCAGTAACACAAAATCGTGAGACAAACAAAACGAAGAGAGCAGGAGATTGCAACAGAATGCTTTGAAAGGGGACTTCAGAAGACATTCTTTTCTTAAAATTAGAGATGTTCCTGTAACCAAATGGAGGAGTCCCCTAAATGAGAATAAAATGTACTGCTGGTTGCTCATCCCAGGCATTTTATTAGCATGTAGATAGCTGGTACAAATGGGTACTGCTATGAGACTGCTATCAGATTTTACCAGGTCAGCAAAAGTCATCTTTTTTATCTGTAAAAATTTGTTCTCAGAGAGAAGAGTTTAAAGTTTGCATGGAAAAGAGAAGCTAAAATAAAAAAATTGTACTCAGCCTTTACCCAAATTTTCTTTGGAAGCAGCTTGGGTGACCCTGACTTGGTGTTTTTTTACATATTCAGCTGTAAACACAAAACATGGCTTACATGTTGTAAATGTTATTGCAACGTTTGTGGTCCAAGAATATAAGTGAGGCAGGATTGTGGACAGAGATTCAAATTAAAACAGTGTTCCGTAATTGGAAAGCATGGAATAATTTTTAGACTTAATGTTGTTCAGTAATTTAATGTAAAATTCTGTAAGTAAAAGGGGAGGTTTCTTGTGTTTTAGGATGTGCAGATGGCTTTTATTTTTTCCAGGAGATTTTATAAACATGGCAAGTAATGACTGCAAGTGATTTTATACACTCAAAAGCATTAACATTACTTTTTAAAAGAAATTAAGTTCTCCCTGGCTTCTGGACTTTTTGAGAAGAATGAGATAAACTTTTGACTCTGAATGCCACAAGGTACTTACAGCATGACTGCTTGAAGCCATGAAAACCTTATCTGCTACCATGGTGGAAACCAGCCTGTGAACATCAGACATTCAGTGGCATACTTACATGATCTATTTTTGACCAGATCTAACGTAAGCGTTGTGATAAAAGGGCAGGCCCTGCCAACAAGTCGGCACATGAAGTGAAGTGAGGTGCAGTTGCCAAAAGCCGGGGGTGTCGTGCAGCAGTGCAGCAGCAGCTGGATGGAGCCGTGCCGCTGGGCACAGGTACTCGCTCTCCTGCAGGATCGGGCCTGCCTGCACGCAAGTGGGATTGCTTTACTGGTTGCTTTGATGCTCGCTCGAATAACTCCGCAATAAACGTAGTGCAGCAAGTGCCTTCCTTTTATTCTGTTAAAAAGCACATGTAGCTTTAGTTCTATGGATGGAGACCTTCCTCAGGAAAGTCGACTGCTGTCGTAGGAGTGAATTAAAACTAGTCACACAGCTATTATGTTACAGTATAGGGAAAGCAATGATGTTTCTTTGTCTAGGAACACCACACTGGCAACTGATTTTGAGCAATAATCCCATATCTGCCTTTTCTTGCATCTTGGATTTAGTGGTATTATGTTCTGTGTCCATGTAATCTAAGGAAAAAGTCTTCTCTCTCATTGGCAACAAGAACAAGCTATTTATATGAGCCTGGCTTTAAGGGCTTCCAGCACTAAATTTTGTGTGTAAAAAAACCAACAAAAACCTGAGCAAAGATTTGAGGTTTTAGAAGAAATCTGAAAAGCCAGGGTAGGTTTTTTTCTCTTTGTTTTCCCTCTTTTTTCTTTCTTTTTAAAAAACAGACAAGACAAATCTTCCAACAGCCTCTGCAGTATACATCTCTCTCTACAGGTAAACAGTGCAGGTCATTTCTTTCAAGCATATCATCTTCCTGAGATTAAACCTGGGTTAATCTCTTCTTTAGACAGGTGACTTTCCACTCTTTGACAGAAATCTGAACGACATAAAAAATGGTTCTGGTCAAAATTACAGATCAGCTGGAAATTCACCAGCAGTCGCACAGGATTTCCTCTGGAGAACTGACTGACTGACTGACTGAGAGCCATTTTATTTGTCAGCTATGTTGTTTTCCTCCAGAGGATAATAGACAAGCAAATTAATTAGTGAAAATAAGCTACAAAACCATCAAAACATTCAGGCAAAACTTCACTCAAACTAACATGTTCAGTGAAACAGAAACTTGGACTGGCAGCTCTCTGTTTTTACACTATTTGTTGATTCTACTGACAGCTTTAATCATTGCTGAGCTGACATTCTGGTGGTACAAATGAGTAAATAAAATGTCAGTTTTGCTTAAGATGACATTGAACATAACTGTTCAACCTTGACAGGTCTATATTTGTAGACAAGATAATCATTTCTTTAGACTTTCCTGCAAGAATAACATGTCTAAAATCTGCACTGCTACCACATACACAGCTTGTAAACACAAAAAGTCAGCTATTTTTATTTGTGATTTTTGACAAAAACTAATGGTGTCATTTTTTTTCACCTAGTCAGAAGGGCAGAACAGCCAACACGCACCCTGCTCCAGATCACAGAGCAAATGCCCCATCTCACCAAAACTGATGGGAATCCCTCTATCAGCTCCTGTGGGCTCAGTGTTGGCTCTTCCAAGGGTTGCATGAAGCTCCAAGTTTTTCTGCTAAAAATCTTGCGTCAAAGAGGTTCTTTGTTTAAGGCATAACCTGAGTTGTCTGTCAAATATGGGCCCTGATCCAGCAAAGCACTTAAGCACATGTGTAGTGTTGTTGAAACCAACGGGACTACCGCTCACATGCTTAAAGTCACGCGTGTGTTTAAGTGCTTTGCCGGCCTGAAGCCTTGCAGAAGTCCTTTATATCATGTTGATTTCAAAGCACATTTCGTTATTACATCACTGTGCTGTTCTTGGCAAGGAATGAATTAATAAATGAGACAAGGAGAGGTCCGGCAGGAGCTGCTGGGGGAGTAGGACATTGCATTCCTTTCAAAACAAGGTTGTGGCAATAAGTTTTCAGGAGACATGAATCAGTCACGTAGGCAGATATAAATAACATGAAGCAGCCGGGCCGGGTGACATACTGCAGCACTTTGTATATTGCAAGAACATATCAATACTGGGTACATTGTGTTTTTAATCTTTCCACAGACTTGGCATCCACCCACCCTCCAAGGCCAGCCGTATTCTGGTCAGTGTGAGAATGCACTCAGCCCTTCTCTCTGCACAGGCTTTTTATGCTGTTTCACAAACCGGGATTGCATGGCTGGAGAACAGCGCTGTTGTAAAGCCACAGTATCGGCATGCAAGTGCTCTACAGAGATAGTAAAGCCAAAATGTCTCCCTTGAGGACACACTGGTAACCGTAGGGCTGGGTGAGACACATGCTCTCAAATCACAAGATGAGCTCTTCCAGAAAGATGCTCTGTTGCATCCTGGACCATGTGGCCATAATTGTGTTGCTGTTTGAGTGCTGGAATCAAAGCTGAGCTGCTTTCACCTGCACAGTCCTGTTCAGATCATGCATTTTGGGATATCCAGGAGCCTGCTGCCATGACATGGCCATGGTAGTTACCAGCAGCCAACCTTGCACCCTGCTGCTGGTGGGTTGTCTTGGCAGCCAGAGCCCTGCCTGTTGGTGAGATCTCAGAGCCCATGTTCCGGAGAGCCCTGTGCCACCAGGTCAAGGCATTGCACTCACAATGACACCTCACCCAGGCCAGCGAGATGCAATGGAATCTGCAAGCACCATCTGCTCAGATAAGGATGGTGGCGAAAGCCACACTGGTGTCTTCTCTTGTCATGGTCCTACTTAGGAAGGGAGCAGCTAAGTGGAAAAGAAGGAGTGCTTTGGGAAACAGGGCAGGAAGAGGGCAGGTGTAGAAGGGACAAGGAAGGAGGAAGAAGAGGAGCAAGAGGATAGCAAACAACAGCTGTATGAAAGAAATGTCCCAGAAATAGCTGAAGGTCCCTTTTGGGACCTCTCACTGAGGACCTGCTTAAGTGATGCTGGGGATGGGGATGCAGCTATGCCCAAGTGTGATGGTGAAAGCACGTGTTCTGTGCTGCAAGAAGAGGGTGCTGGGGTGGAAATCTGGGGGTGGAAATTTGGTACCACAAAGCATCTGGTCTGTTTTTATCTAGGAAAGGCATCAATGCCCCTTTCATTTTGCTGCGATTGGGTTAAGTATGACTTTTGCTAATCGCGTGAATGGGAGGGAACAATGGAAGCTATGGAGATTTCTAAATAACCTTCACACACAATAAAATATAGATAAATAGCACAAACCTAGTACCTCTTCCCTTTGAAAGTTTCTTTTAAGGAAGCCACTGTGCTACAGAAACTGACAAGCAGCTGGAAGAAACAACTTCCAGTACTGTGGAGGCCAGTGGGAAAAGGGGCCAAGCTCCCTATCAGAGCCTCAGCTTCATATGCCTTTTCTGTTGAAATCTGCAAAATCTTGTAAGGAAGAACAAGGGATTTATTTACCATTTCATCTGGGAATTCTAGAAGTTTGGGCCCATTTTTCAGTTTTTTGCATGCTTTTGATTTATTTGCTTATTATTGCTGATAGATTATTTTAATGCCATTCATGACCAGAATACAACCGATCATGTAATTAGATGTAAACAAAGTAAAACCAACTACAGTTTTCTAATCTGAAAAGGGGCCTGATTTAGATTTTTTCCTTGAACTAGGACCCAGTGCCCCCTTTGATGAAAGTTGGAGGAAAGCTCTCAGCAGCAGCTTAAACACGCATTGCCAAGCTCACAACAGAGAAGCAGCACTCACACACTTTCAAGAGGATGTCTTGCATCCGGTTATTCCAGCAGGATGCAGCACTGCTGATATCACGGAGGCTGAATTGATGCTTTTCCTGGGAAAAGTCATTTGGAGAAGAGCTATAATCATCTTTTCTGATAGATACATTGCACAGCGCTGGAACGTGACACAAAAGGAGTACCTAATCCAAAACCCTGTCACCAATGGTAAAGTTTCTGTGCTTTCTCTGGGGTTTGGATCAATTTCTCTGTCTGTAATTGCTGATATAGGAAGAATGTTATTTGTGCTGTGGTACTTGCATTAAAACAGAGCTATCATTTGATCAAGGTTGTTGCAATATGTTTGCTAACAAAGACAACTTCTTTGAAGGATTTAAATCTGCTAAACCATCTGGGAAAGTGAATATAACGCAAAATGTAATTTTAATATATGTAAATGCAATGCAAAAGGTCATTTTAACCAATGTCAGAAGTGAACCACTTTTTGCAGTCTGATTCTTATCTGCAATTCTTAAGAATAATATACCAGAGCCTTTTCATTTCTTCTTTCAGGACAGCTACTTTCAAATTATTCTCCGTTTAAAAATGCTTCAGGAGAGGCAAGAAGAAGAGCTTGTGATAATACACTGCAGGACACTTGTTATGTTCCCACAGCCTGCCACATTCAGCTTACCTCTGTGTGCCATTCTAGTGCGGCTGTAGCTGTGCTGGATAAGGAATTGCCTCTCCAGCCTGACACCTGCAGCTCATTGCTGCCCTCCTAAAGAGGGAAACTTCAACAGATGTGGGTACACAGCTTTTTCTTAGCTCAGCATATCTCATTTGGAGCAGTTCTGAGTTGCAGGTGCTGGCTGGTATGGGTTTTTTTCTGGAGCAGTTTGGGAACACTGCCCAAGTAGGAGCTTCCTCCTGCAAGTGATGAGAACCTTAGTGCCGTGTCATGACTCTTTGCCACCCTCCTGAGCTCCTTAGCCGTGGGTTGCCTGCACAGAGCACTGTCCATCCTGGAGCTCACTGGCGAGCTACTACAGCTATGGACAGGGCTGCGGTGATGACTGCTCCTCAAGCTGAGCCCATGGTGGTCTCACCAGGCAAAGGTCAAAGATGCTGACAAAGTGCACCTTTTAAAAATCACTGAGCTATCTAACCTCTGCCACCAGAGAAAAGTTAGATGTGAAAAATCCTCTTGAGATCCTTGCAAGGATTCTATACCTCTGCCTGAGTTGAGCCAAGTGACTCTATTCAAGAAGGGTTCCTGAAAACTAAGGGTAGAGGAAGGAAGTGTTAATTTAGGTGGGGGATGTCAGTGCATGGACAGGCTATGGGTAAAACTGACAGCACCTCCCAGAAAGAATAGGTTGCTATGCAGCGGTAGAAACTGGGGAGGGCAGAGGTCTTTTGAGAGGGGCAGGGAAAGAAAATCCTGCAGCCTGTGAAGTGCACCAGGGAAGGGAGCAAGGGAGCACCTGGTCACTATTTACCACTTTCCTGCACTCTTCGGCCCTCTGCTCCACTTGGCTGTGAGAAGTGATGGTGTTAATAAGTTTTCAAAGATGGCATTTCTTCTGCATGACACTGTTTACTCTGGGTGTGGGAGGAGGTGACCCGCTGATTATCCTGATGGACCAAAGGAGCAGAAAGTCAAGTTTCAAGCTATTGCTGTGACTTAAGAAGCATGCAACCCTTTTGCCTCTGGACATAATCAAGTCAACATGTTCAGTATTGGTTTATGCTTAAAAAGCAAAGTAAAAGCAGATGAAGTGTATTTATAGGTTCATCAGCCAATGAATGATGAAATGGAAAAAGAAATTAATAGGAAAATGTCAGCCAGGATAGAGGAGGGAATCAGTGTGAAGTTCTCATCCAGACCAACAATTTGGAGTTAATTCCAAAGACAAGGGTATCTTGATTTACGGTAGAAAAAAATTGACACCTTATCAAATCTGAATTTAAAGGTAAACCATTAAAAAAATAGTGTGAAGAAGATCCTTTTGCCAGATTACCTCAGGCGAGGAAAGGTTAAGGGGCACTTATGTCTGGCCACTTGAAAATGTGTGGCTTTGATTTAAAGCTCAAAATCTTAAATAAAAAAAGGAATATAGAAAGCAGTGTTACAACAATGAAGCCCAGTCTTCCTTACACTTCCTAGCTCCAGATAAACTTGGGTGTAACTCTGAGTGCAATGAAGAGAAAAGTAGAGGAGGAAAATACCTCTTTGCTCTGTGCTTTTCTGCTCTGCTAGAATTGCTGCTTTTTGTGCAAGCAAAGTCTGATATTTAAAAGCTATTTTTGGCAACGTGAGGTACAGGGACAAGCAGAAAGAAACAGCAGCCTTGTTAACTGAAATGTGAGGGCAGGCTAGTAACACAGGATACCATCACTAAACCATCCATCTTTTAAAAATGATTTACGGAGTTGAGAAGAAGACTTTGTATTTCATAAAAATCTCATTGCCTGATCCAGTATTTAAAAGAAAGGGACATGAGGAAAGCAGCATAATGAAACCCAGGCCAAGGAGGCCAGACTAGAACAAAGGAGTTGCTGTTGATCTTGCGTCAAGCTTTGCCACAGTTTGACTGTGTGAGCTGGAGCAAGTCTTCTTGTCCATGCTGCCATCAAAGGTGTGATTGCAGCTCATATATTCATGCCCTCGAGCACTCTTTGCATCCGTTTAGCCATCTGTACCAGAGCCATCATACACTTTTACCTCTTTTAAAGGCTGTAGCAACAACTGACGTAATCCAAGTTTGCAAAAACTTTTGTGGTCTTCTGACGAAAAGCATGGAAATGCAAGATGCCGTGACATTTCTGCTTATTGAACCTACTGATGGAGGCATGTGTCTTGCTGCTGGAAGAATCCTTTAATAAAACAAAATCCATTGCTCATCCACTTTTTTCTGGCTACAAAACTATTGCTGTGAATTGACGCAGGCTTCAAAATCTAAGCCAGAGCACAGAACTGAGCAATACTACACATATATGTGTTCTTGGCAGTGCCTTGATGCAGATCATGACCACGATCTGCTTAGTGAATGTATGTTATTTAATGATCCATCCGGTCTTGATTTAGAAAAGAACAAATTGGAATATTTGTGCTTAAATGGCAACTAGGAGAAGATGGCTCAAAACGAATGGTTCCCTTGGTTCTGGTAGATCTCTGGGCTAGAAGCAGCCCCTTGAAATGGCTTTAAATGAGCCCAAGTGGAGTTTACACACTGATGTTCATAATACAATTCGTGTTTCAGAAAAGTAATAACTGAGAACACACGCATAATAGAGGCCCAGTGAACAAAACTTGTAATGTATAATTTGCAAGGAATATTTCTTTGAAAATGCAGAGCAGGAGTATCACTTATCATTCCCACATGGAACAAGTGGTGAAAAAGTTGTGGAAATAATTTTTATTTTTATCATATGTTTTCCCTAAGTTTTGCTATAGGAGTAAACCCTTTTTGGTGTTACTTACAATATGCTATTGTTTGACATCCAGCATTACACTCGTGTTTAAATAGCTTGCCCTTGTAGCATCCTTCTTTGTCTTTGCTGGTTAGGTCAGAGATAAATATACCATTGTTTTCATGGTATATATAAACTATTCAGTCTCCTGCTGGCTGACTGAATATTAAAAGAATGGCAGGAGTGATCTTAGTGGAATAATAACACACTCAGAGGGTTACTCTTTGGACTAAGGGACCAAGATTTAGTGCTTTAATCCAGTTTCCTTCAATTCCTTTGCCCTAGGATGATGTACACAGCTCCTGGAGACACTGGCTGACTGTATGACTCTCATTGCTACTCAACTCTTCCTCTGAGGAGGAATTTGCAGCCTGAGGCAGGTCTATAGGACTTGGAGATGAATAAAACTTCCTACAGTTGGTTTCTTTTGACTTTTGTCGTCAAAACAAATGGTTGGTCTCCTGTGAAATGTGAAAAGGAGGCTCTGCTAAAAAATGTGAGTCTCTGGCAGAATGTATTTAAAATTTTAGAAAAACACAGAGATATAGGGGATGAAGTACATCCTTTTCAATGTTCCATTTTTATGGTTTTCAGTGGAGCACTTGAAGTTTAGAATAAGGAATACATACATTGGTTCTTGCTTGCTTTTTTTTGTTGGAACATCTCATCTTCTGACCATATATTGCCACTTCCATGTGAAAGGCATAGCAGGTCACTGTTTTATTCCATGGAAAACAGCTGCAGTAGGTTAGCAGACATCCTTCACTATATCCCAGCTGCTGAGAAACAGTTGAGTTCTACTGATGTCGATGGACACCAATGCCCCATCCCGAGAAGTGTTCAAGGTCGAGTTGGGTGGGGCTCTGAGCAACCTGGTTTAGTGGAAGTTGTCCCTGCCTATGGCAGTGGTGTTGGAACTCAGAGATCTTTAAAGTGCCTCCCAACTCAAACCATTCTATGATTCTATGATATCTCATACCTAACTATATTGTAAAATATATTCACTTCTATCAAAAGTTAAGGAGTCTGGGGTCACCTGACACAACTCCAGTTCACACTTCTCAATGTGAAAACTACAAGTCAAAACAACAGTGCTTTTCTTATGCCTAAAGAGATACAGTACACAAATACAAAGGTAAACAGGCATTAAGATATGTAGGTATGTAAAGGACTCAGTGTTTTAGAAGCTCAGTGTGTCCCCAAGGGCTTTTGAAGAGACTGGGAATCTCAAGATACTGGCAGGGTCACTGAATGAGGTACACTGTCAGGGCTGTCACTAAATCACAGAATGGTTGAGGTTGGAAAGGACTCTGAGTGACATCTTATCCACCTGCCCCCTGCCCAAGCAGGGCCACCTAGAGGAGTGGCCAAGAACTGTGTCCAGGTGCCTTTTGAATATCTTCAAGGGTGGGAGACCCCATAATCTCTCTGAACAACCTGTGCCAGTGTCCAGTCACCCTCAAAGTGAAAAAGTGTTTCCTAATTTTTGGGAGGAATCTCCTGTGTTTCAATTTGGTCCCATAACTGGGCATCAGTGAAAAGAGCTCAGCTCTGTCTTCCTTATCACCCTCCCTTCAGGTGTTTTATACACATTGATAATATCTCCCCCGCCCAGCCTTCTCTTCCTTAGGCTGAACAGTCCCAGCTCACAGCATTTCCACACATAAGAGACATTCTTGTCCCTTCATCAGCTTTGTGGCCCTTGGTTGAACTCTCTCCAGTATGTCCACATCTGTCTTTTGCTTGGAGCCCAGATCTTGACATAGTGCTTCAGGTGTGGCCTCACTGGTGCTGAGGGAAAGGATCACCTGCCTCGGCCTGCTGGCAACAGGGTGCATTTATTACAGGGAGGCATTTATTACAACCATGTTCCTTCTGACACAGTTTATCATCTACAGGGTTTGCAGTGTTCTGGTGTTCTCAAAGGCATCCAGTTTTCTACTTTGAACTCCTGCTTGTACCTAGAAAAAGAACATATCCTGGATGCAGTGATACTTGGACAAACTAGTGCATCACTGGCAAGACATAACCTCTTAATCTAGAAAACTTAATCAGGGAGGGGAAAAGGAAGCAGAATTCCTAGAATTTTCTGAGGAAAGCTCAGCCCATGCAAGGAAGATGGGCAATATCCATCATCCACAAAAGAAAGTCCTTGATTGTTCAGCACAAGGTCAGAACATCCACTGGTGGAGCATAGCCAGGACTGCTCCAGCCTGGCAGCTGCCATGGTCTCCTGGACCCTGTGGGTTGGTGCAAGGCCCAGAAAGCTTTAATAAATTAGCCCTGCTGAAAAGAGGTGAGGTGATAAGTATTTTTGCTGGTTATCTCATAGAAAAGCTGTTCAAGCCAAAGGAGAGAGTGACCTGCTGCATGGCCTTGCCAGGGGCTCCTTACCCCTCTAGCCTTCTTTCTCCCTTCACACTCCTCCGTTGCCAAGTACCAGTACAAAATCCTTACTGCCTAGTGTGCCACTGCCATGCAGGGAGTTACCCCTGAGATTGTCTGTATTTTCTACTACACAATATTTCTTCATAGACCAGGTGTGGTAATACAAAACCTGCAAAATATCGGGAAAAAATTCCCTGGAAACTACCCTGAGACTGCTGCTGTTCCCCTTTTAGGGGCATGAAGTAACTTAATTTCAGGGACAGCACACAGAAATCCATGTCTCCGCGGGAGTTTGCCATTAGCTGGGGATGACATGGTACTCTCTCCTGTGTGGGCTAACACCCACAAAAAAGGGGTGAAGACCTGCCCGAGTCTGCAATCACATTACACATACTTCACTTAGTACCCTCTGAGGTGCACCACAGATATCAGACAAGCAACCCCTTGCAATGAAGTCTATCAACTCAATAAACTTACATCTTCCTTTAAAAGCAACTTGCTTTCAAACAATGGTGCATAATGTCAAAAATATATGTTGTGTAGCTTACGTAAAGTTTTAATCTCATTTTCAGTAATTGTTTAAACAGAAATGTTTCATTTTATGTAAACGTTAACATTATGTTAAGTTGTATTCTACTTCTGTGTACTAACAAAAGGTCACAAATACAGTAATAAGTGTTTGAGGTTTGCAGGATTGCTTTGATGTAAATTCTATTTGCCACTGGTATTCTTCATTTACCACATATATCCCCAGAGAACAGCTTGCCTGCATAGCTCATAAATTAGTTATAAATCATAATGCTTCTATTACATCATTTCCAACCTATCCGAGCTAAATACACAATGTGATTTTTTTTTCCTCCCTATGTGAAATTTCCAGTTTGGTGGCATATCTGCTGCATAATAAATTCCAGACAGTCATTCTTTCATGGTATATCTAATGTCTGCATTTTGGACCCAATCTAGTTGATTATTGAAATCTGTGGGAGTTTGCCAGCAGTTACAATGGGACTAGAATTTTGTTCTCTTTGTATCTAACTTGCCTTTGTTAGAGCAGCATGCAGGTTTGGAACCAGTTTCTAACGAGAATGTATCTGGAGCTGCAAACGCCAAATGTACTAACTGTCTGCTGAAATGCTGGGTTTGGTGCCAGCAGTAGGTGTTGGGTTTCTAATTCAGTGCTGTTTGTTTTCTCTTATGATTTAGTGCCACAAAATTCATCTGTTACACTTTGCAACAAAGGCAAATGAGGAAAATGTCGGCTTACAATGACCATTTCTGCAATCTGGCAAAAGAAGGGCAGTGATGCACCGTATTTCTGTTTGGTTTCTACTATGCATACTTTCATTCCAAAATAGGGAAGGGGAAAAAAATCATGTGATTTTATGGGACAGTATTAGCAATATTATTTATTAAATCTTGTTGAAAGATAAGTCTGTTAGTGTAAGCCACCATTTGCAAACTTTTTTTAATACACATTAGTCTCCAGAAGTGCATATTCTATTGAATTCAGTGGAGTTATCCATGTGCGTTCAGTTATTCAGTTCAACGTCTGCAATGTTGAGACTTTCTTTGGTAGAAAACGGAAAGGTGAGATAAAACTGCTGGTTTATAATATTCAGAAATTCTCAGACTAAGAATGGCAAATGCATCAAAGTCATAGGAAATGTGCTCTGCATTTGATCAGGGGGATAATTTGGTGCTTACATGTGGGTCTACCTGTTTTCTGCTCATCCCTGGTAATGATATGATGATGAATAAAACTAAAACTGCCTGAATAATGAAACAGTATTCCCTGAGTCTTTTTAGTGCTTAGTACAGTGAGTCTAGCATTCCCCATGGCTTGTTTCCCTGCTCTGGGTCTGGTGGAAAACCCTTGCATGTAGGCAGCCTTCTGCTGATGACTGTGTTGACAACTGTCATCTCCAAGAGCTTCCTTCTCTACCCCAGTCACCTTCTCCACCCTGCAGAGCAGCAATGTACCAGCAAGGCTGAGGCAAGAGTCAAGAGGACAGACACAGCAATGGGCCAGTTAGGTACATTTTTGCCACCAGTTTCCCACATAGCCCAAGTCCATTTAAAACACAAACCACCTATCAAGCAATCCCTTGAAATTATTTACTCTTTTATGGTTGCAAAGTATGGCAACATAATACCTTTAATGGAAGCCCAAATAAACGGCATATGCTGCAAAGTGTCTGTGAACGGGTTTTATGAGCTTGAATTCTTACGTCACACACTGGTAGCAATTATGACTTCAGCAAATGCCTTGGGGACATAGAAGAGCATATATAGAGTTTTAATGAAGGTATAAACTGATAATATTTATTTTAAAAGTGTATTATCACACCGAGAGAGCAGGTGGGGGGGAATGTCACAAATAATGAAAAGATTTATTGTTGCAAAGTGCTTTACAAGTGTTACAATATGTTAAGAAATACTGGTCTCCAGTAAAGGCATTGGCTGCACAGGGGAAGTCCCAGTAGCTCAGCTCATAGACAAGCACCACAAAGACTCTGTGGACTGGGGCTAAGGGGATCATGCTGATGGCCCGTGGCAGTGAACATCTGCCCTTGGGCTGTCTGGTCCAAAGGGCTGGCACAGGAGTCTAGTGGTTTATGGAGTCTAGGATATAGGGGGCATGTTCATGTGCACCCCTGAGCCCTGTTGGGATAAACTGTTATTAACTGTGGCTATCCAGACCTTGACATCCTTTCAAGCGTGTTTGGTGGCAGACTGTAGCCAGCCTTTAGTCCTTGGTGGGAGCCATTTTCTGCACATATTGCCAAGTTAAGACAATGGTATATGACTGCTTCAGCTGGAAATGTTTTAAAACCAACTCTGGTGTGGCTCAGTGTTCTCATTGTCTTCCCATCCCGTAATATAGTCATCTCCATTTTTGTTTTAAAATTTTAATTTTATAGTATCAGAAATGTGAATTATTTTTCTGATTACTAGTTGTAATGAAATTCCTTTACAATTGAGTAACTATCCTATGTAAAACCTTCTTTCCCCAAAACTTGAAGATCACACACAGCTATGAAACTATTTCACAACTGATGTATTTATGATCGAGCATTCTTGGCCATATTTGGTGTGTGTTTAGCTGTTTCAACATGTGTTCAGTCCAGATATACTCAGCAACCGAACAGTTGTTGTATGTGAAGAGAAATCACTTTATGAATTGCTTTAGTGGTGCCATTCCAACGGCATGAGAGAGTCAGACCACCACTATTTCAGTGTCCATCCCTGGCCCCTCCCAGAACAAGATGTCAGGAAGGTGTGTGAATGCTTAGGTATACTGAGATTAAGATTTGCAAAGTGTCCAGAACAGATGCCAAGTAGTGAGAAAAACCAGAAATCATCTAGAGACCGGAATCCAAACCTACCCCATCCAGGTGAATGCCATAACTTTGGTACCACAGTCATATTTAGACATATCTATTTAGACCTGTGCTTGTCACTTGAGCTCTGCTGAAGAGATAGATCCCTCACACTGCAATCCTGCTCATGTCCCTGCTGATGTGGATTCAAGTCCCTCCAGCATGATCCATTGCTGCAGATCCACAGTGACACAGAGCAGGCCTAGAGACAGATGCGCTGCAGAGAGTGAGGGCAAAAGGGAAGATTTTTCTCCTGCCCTGAAAGATGAAGTGTCCCTGAGCTCACCACTTGTCCTCAGCAGAGGGTTTATGACAGGGCTTGTGAGTGGTGTGAGAAACCGACAGTGACAGGAAATTGCAAAGATCAGTGCCTTTGCCTGCAGTGCGGGCTCCTAAATCATCTGGGGAGGCACCCAACAGCTATATCCTAACCCACCACCTGTGAGATACTGTGAGATGTGTTTCCTGAACTAATGTTCGATGGGAAACACAAATCGCAAAACTTCAATCCTGCTCTGTGCTTCTACCACTGCCCCCGTTGGACATTGCTGCTGTCATGAGCACTCTTGCTGCCCTCATGTTTTGGTCCAGCAGGGTGGATTCCCCTCCGGCTGGTCCCTCCATGTGCATGAAGAATCAGGTGACCCCACTAACATGTCTCCGCTCCCATCACCTGGATGGTTGCAACAAAACATAGCAAGAGTGGAGGGGCTTTGTTTTGGGGATGGGCAGCAGATGATCCTCTCCTGGGTTTGTTAGCATAGAAGCAGGAAGGAGCCTAGGAAAAAACTGCATCCCAGCACCCTTTCTTATAGCACTTCCCAACGTCTCTTGCTCCTGTCCATGAAAAAAGGCTCCCCCATTCACCCTGTATTTGGTCAGTACTCAGAACCAAGTGGTGTAATATGCACCCTATTCTCTACAGGGAATGAGGAAATCCTGGGTCCAGTCAACTTACAGGCAAAACTCAGAGACTTACTCTTACTATGAAGTCCTACACCTCGTCTCAAACTGTTCTATGATGTGACTGCTAAAGTACTATGAGAACAGTATTTACAATGAAACTGAAATACTAATATTTATATGCACTGTCTATTGGGATAAAGGAATTAATTTTTTTTATTGAAACCTTTTTCTAAACTGCCCCAAAAAGACCTCCTACCTAAAACATGCTGTTCTTTTTTCCTCACTAACTTATTTTTCTTTTCAGTGTGTGGCTTTGGTCTTTGTTTTGTGACTTGTGCTTCTCTAAGAAAATGCACATAAACCTTCACAAAAAGGCTCTTTTGGCTTATAGCTTTATTCAATAAATATGGTGGATCTGTAGCAAAACTGTTTCAGGAGCACTTGAGAAGAGAATTCTACATGCTGAGTACCAGAACAAAAATGTTTGCTTCCCCAAAGGTTTAGAAAGATGCTTTCCAGTATAAAGAAGTCTATTCTGATTTTGGTTACATTTGTACCACACTTTATAAACCGTGGCCTTTTGAAGCATGAATGTGATTTCATGTACTTCAATTCTTACAAAGCTTTCAGGAATGCTGCAGCAAGTCCACGCAAGCCTTTCTGAACGCTAACCCAGTTCAGACAAGCACGAACCCTGTGGCTACAAACAAGTCCCCAGCTGCCGTGACTCCAGGGTAGGAGTCAACCATGGAACGGGAGGGTGAGAGTTAGCAATTAGCTGTAATCCAAGATTAATACAGTTTTATTGCATGTCTCCGCAAATTACAGATTGATGTGGAACTAATGATTTTCTTCAGTGCTGATTTGTGCTGTGCTCAGGGGTATGAAATTAAGAGTAAAAAGATTATTTCTCCATAATTAGCACTTAAATTGCTGTTACTGTAATTTACTAACAAAATCCGTGAAGAAAAGTTCACTATGTTTTTTTCTCTCTCTCCTGTACTGTTTCAATCCTTTTTCTTAAAATTTCTCTTTTTTCTGCTAGAAGCAAATAGAATCAATATAATAATGAAAACACAGTGCATTGCAGCACAGATCTGAAGTGCTGTTGCTGTTTGTATGCTAACATTTAAGCTTCACGAGGGATAATTCTGTTTGTAGATGCAGGAGAAAGAGAGACTGGCCACTGTGGAAGGCCACAGAAGAACTCAGGCAAGGAGAGTGGTTTTTCACTTCAGTTTTATCCTATACTAAAGCCTTTGAACCAAGGTCTGACCCAGGTCTCTCAAAGCTGAGGCACAGCATGTCCACGGAGGATCTCACCAGGTGCTGTGCAAGCTGGCTCTCAGCCTTCCCCACTTGCCCGCTTGTGGCTTTGGCTGCTCACACTGACTAGAGAAACTGATGTGAGATTTTCATTTGATTGCAATACCTAGTGTAGTTTAGGGGATATAGGTGCTAAACAGGTGCTCTTGGCCCAGAAACAAGCACCTATTCTGGGAAATGCACAATCAAAAGGGTCTGAAGAAAGAAAGGAAACAACCCTTAAAATAAATATTTCTCTTTCCCATGCAACGGCTATACAGGATGAAATAGAAAGGAATCTCTTTCCCATGTAATGGCTTTACAGAATGAAATAGAGAAGAGCTGTGTTTTTGGAGTTCCCTGCAGTTCAGTAATCTTTGTCTGGAAATTAACAGAAACATTTGTGTCTCCTGCTGAGGGCTGTAGTCTTATTCACAGGCACTGGAAAAAGCATCTTTCTCCATGACACTCAGCAGGTTTGCATGACACCAGGCTCAGGGGGGCATGAAAATGTGGCGCTGAAATTTTTCAGGGTGCCAACGGTGATGACGTGGGGTATACGCACAGTTTTGTGTGCCCAAGGAGGTTGTCCAGTGGAAGCTACCTGAGTATCCAAAGGGGTAGTCCTTGGAAGTAATTGTAGAGCCCAAGATCCTCACTGGGAAAATCCAGGCAAGTGCCTTCATCCAGGAGTCACTGCATTCAAACACAAGCTTTGGTTTTTTCATTAAGGTAGGTGCCAACTAAGATAGTTGGCCATGCAGTAAGCCACAGAGAGGTGGGCACTTGCAGGGTTCAGGATGTTACGCTGAGCCACACAGGAGTTACCCGAACAGCCCTGACTGCTCCCAGGAGCTCAAAGCTGGCACAGACCCTGTGCTGTCCTCCCAGTTCCCTCCTCCTGGTGCTGGTCCTCTTGGTTCCTGCTTCACCACACAGTATTTCTATGACTCCCTCTGAACTTTGTCACAGGCTGGCATCTCAGCTTCCATTGGTTTAGCCATTTCCAGCCAGCTTAGATTGAAAGAGTGGGAACGACTTGGGAGAGGGGAGAGGAGAGGCTGCCCCTAGCAGCGGCACAGATTTATGCCTAGCTAAAGAGGCTGTTCAACTCCAATGTCATCTTCCTTCACACACCTTTTCTGATTTTTATTTTTCCCCCTGATACCTAAAATTTCAGGTGCAATTTGCCGCCTTCTTCCTCTGTCTCACACGCTTCCTTTCTTCTCCATCCCCTTGATCCGGCACCACTTGCTGGGTGCAGGCAGGGTAAGCTGTTTGCAGGCACACATCTCAGCAAAGCCCAGCACTGCATATGGGTCCGTGGCTCTGGGTGAGGTACTGCATGAAAACAGACGTGACAGCACCAAACATGGTGGCCAGCGTCACTCTGATGTTTCCATTCTGCCACTTTGGGCTGCCTAGTGAAAAGAGCTGAAGGAGAGAGGCAACAATAATTGGCAAATAAGTAACAAACAAACAAATAATTGGCAAAACACTGTCATTCATGCAGGGCATAATAAAGAACGTCTGGAGTTTAGCGCAAATCTCGGTATGTATCAGGTGTTGTCCTGAGAACTGCAGGCGAGACTTCGGCCTGTGAAACTCCCACTTTGCCTTTGGGCTATTTCCTCTGTGAGGAAAGGGTGTAGGGACCAGGCCATGAGGAACACTGAAGGATACAGGGAGGGCTGCTCAACACTTCTGTGTGTCCTTTGCTACACAGTATGAGCAAGGAGAAAGGGAGTGTCTGGAGATCCAAAATGCATTAAAAGAAATCCATCCTTTTTTATCCTCTGCAAAGACTGAACAGTAGGATAACAATTTTAAACTCATGGATAATAAATCCATATTCATTAAATATATATTACAATCATAAGTAGTATATATAAATACATATTTATATCAATTGAATTGCTGATTGTCCCAGTAAAGTTACAAAATCTCCAGATTGATTGTTTTCAGTACCTTGCAGCAAAAATGCTGAGCCTTCTGCCTCCTCGCCAGCTAACTCCGATCCTATAAAATGAATAAAATACATTTCAGATTTTCTCTGGAAAAATACTGATGCCCTACCCCAGTGTGCAACAGTTTCTCTCCCAAAGAGAAGTAGTGTTTTTTTAACACACAAACATTAGCAGTCAGGCAGGACATTATGATCCATGGAGATCTGCACTTTTAAACTCAGGAAGTACAAATCAACCTATTTCTCATTAATCTTATCTCGAAAATCTAGCTGATGGGACGTACTCTTCAGTTTATTCCTTTTTTTAAAGAGCTCTTCCCTCCTCCAGGACTGCTGGTGTTCGCTGCTCACATCAAACTGCCAAAGTCAGCCATCAGGTTCTCTGTTAACTTCTTCTAGGATTAAGACATTCTTCTCAAATTATGTTTAGCGGCTGCTCCCCTCCCTTTCTGCTCAAGTCCGGACCTCTGGTGTTTAAATTACATACTATGCTAGGCATCTCATCCCATCAATACATGAGATCTCTTCTCTGCCCTCCTGGTTTCCTTTTATTCTAAAATAGATGGGTACCATATGAGTAATCTCGAAATACAATTAATTTCTTGCAAAACTGTATCATTTTAGTGGGGTCTCTAATGCACCTTTCTAATCTTAGCAATACCATAACATTAGAATTGGCCTCTTCGGCTCTAGGAATGGGCTCTCATCAGTGTGCTTGACACTGCTGGAATAGCTTCAGTGGATTTAAACATCAGGCCTATATACCCAAGGAGCTTGCTTGGCTTTCTGACAGCTGCCTAGCAGGGTTCAGATGGTTTTAGTTTATTCCCCATTTACCACCAAATGATTTTGCCCTTAAAATTAATAGAAGAAAAATATTTGGAAAGTGATAGCTGGTTGTTAGATATTACTTTTAGTGTTCCTGTTCATATTTTCCTTTTCTTTCCCATACGCACTTTTTCTTGTGATCTTGCAGGACTGTAAAGTTATGATTCAGCAAAGTGCTGAAGGTGAGAGTATGGCTGGGCTGATTCTGTGGGTGCCAGTACAGCCAGGACCACCTCCTGGGTGTGCCTTTGGGTGGGGTGCTTAGCCTGGTCAGCTCCATGACAACACCCCAGCTCTGGGGTCACCATCATCTTCAGGATGGGAAGGAGGAAGTGGTATGCACAGTTTTGGGAGCAACAAGGAATGGGCTCTAGCTGGGGGGTTCAGTGCCATCCCTGTGTTTGCCCCAGACGTGGTTTTGGGATACAGTGTATGGGTGAGGAAACTTTTCAAATGGGTTTTCAAGGAGGGGGTACCCCATGTCTGTGGTTTATTGCTTTTGTAGACATCCAGCCTCTTGACCTATGCCATCTCAAGGCTGGAGAGAGGATGAGGCTTTTGATTCTTATAGAATTGATAACATCTATTGAAATTAATTCCATGTGGGCAAGTAAGCACTGTCTCCACACAGTAACACTCAGTGTGGAGCATACTGCCGAGTCTGAGCTCTGACTCCAAAAAATGCTTGAAGGCAGAACATATGTTTCATGGGGTTTTGAAGATACCACAACCCATGAGATAGCTAAGGCTGCATGAATGTGTTTTGTATAACCCATGAATGAAAGAAAAGTAATAAATCTCAGAAGGCTTGAAACTTTTTATATACGTGCCACTCTCAAATGAGTGTGTGCTTTTTGCAGTCATTCGTCCTTTATCCTTGCGTAATGAGAATATGCCTTTGCCTTCTAGCTGTATGTCATTGAACTCTAATCTCTGTGTTCAAATGGGCCTATAGAGCACCAGCCCCAAGCTCCACAGAAGTGCTGCTTGTGCATGTGCAGAGAAATGCAGCTCCTGTGCATTTTCCCTCTCCTCCTTTCAGACAAGGAGGTTCTGAAAGTGTTTTGGCCAGAGTTTGATTAGCTGACTTCTTCAGTGGCATCAAGCAGAGTGATTTCATTGATTTCCCAGCGCTAAACAGATTCACACCATCTGGGAAGCTGACAAAAAGGATTTACAGTGAAAAAGGTACATCGTATTTTTACTATTTTCTGATGCTGTTTTATTCTTATGAGATCAGGTTCTGGACAATGATAATTCAAAAGCCTTCTTTTACAGTCTTTTTTACAGGGCTACATAGATGGAGGTTTAGACTTCATTCAGCAGCCCAGCTGTGTAGTTTTTACTCAAACTCAACCCAGCACGAGGAGCCAGTGCAGCAGGACCGAGCCTGATGGCACTGTAGGCTGAAACTGAACATTGGCTTTAATGAATTCCTCTGAACTTCAGGAAGTGTCTGGCTTGTTTTGATACGTTTAACTGTAATATAATCTATAGGTGAGGGAATCTGATCAAGTTTCTTGCAAAACTGTATCATTTTAGTGGGGTCTCTAATGCACCTTGGGGTTTGCAGTCTCCCATACCCTGATGTTGACATCTGCCCCAAATCAGAAAGAGCAGTGCTGATGAATTTTCCAAGAAACTGCTGACTTATTTGAAATATGTGTCCTTGCTGTCTGTGACATAAGTGCACTCACTAAGCATCAAGTCTCAGCTGAGATGGTTGTTTTTCACCAGGAATTTAAAATACTCTGCGTAGCTCCTTCAAGCATTTTACCCCAGAACTTACTGCAGCCATGCTGCTGTCACTGCATACCTCGCCGACTCCTCCCACTGGCTGCTCAGCTGGTGCAGCTCACCTGGCTCACCCATCCTTTGAGTGAGGCTGCAAACCTTGCATCTCCTCCAGTATCTGTTGTGACCATTGATGCTGTTCCCCTCACTTTTTAAGTGCTATACCACGGGCTGGACAAATCATAAGCAAATACACAATGATAAGAAAGAGTAGTGACAACATGACTCTATATTTTTGCCTTCTATTCCCATGTTTTAGATGTATACTTATGGTTGTTTGAGGTTTGAACTGACCATATAACAGAATAACATCTTGCAAGTAGGAGACAGCATTGTATAGAGGGACTTCAAAGCATAGAATCATGGAATGGTTTGGGTTGGAAGGACCTTTAAAGGTCATCTCATCCCACCCCCAAACATGTGTGACCTCAGTGCTCCTAACATACTAGGGACATCAAAGGAATGACTGGCTGGTAGATGTGAATAAATACCTCTAAGATCTTAGTTTGAAATTACCTGTGCTGGTTTTGACTGGGGTGGAATTAATTTTCTCCATAGTAGCTGTATGGGAATAAATTTTGGAATTGTGCTGAAAACTGTGGATAATACGAATCTGTTATTGCTGAGCAGTGCTTGCCCAGCATCAGTGCCTTTTCTGCTTCTTGTACTGCTGCACCAGAGTGTGGGCTAGGGCTATGCAAGAAGTTGGGAGGGGACACACCTGGGACAGCTGACCACAACTGACCAAAGGGATTTTCTATACCATACGACACCACACTCAGTGTGTAAAATCTGGAGGAAGAGGACGAAAGGGGGACACACATTTGAAGTGATGTGATTTGTCTTTCCAAGTAGCCACATGCATGAGGGAGCCCTGTTTTCCTGGAGATGGCTGAACACCTTCCTGCCCACAGGAAGTGGTGAATGAATTCCTTGTTTTTCTTTTCTTGCACAAGCAGCTTTCGCTTTACCTATTAAACTGTCTTTATTTCAATCCACAAATTTCCTCACTTTTACTCTTCTGATGATTGTCTCCCTCATTTCACTGGGGAAGAGTGAGTCGTGTGGGGCTCAGTTGCCAGCTGGGGTTAAACCACAACCTTACCCTAGCCTTTGATGAGTCGCATTCAGGGGACAGGTATGGGAATGCCTACCTGCTCCAGGTAATGGGTTGTGCTGGCTCAGAGGGGACATGGCTGTCTGTACTGACCCTGTCCCTCTCCCAGTCTGCACTTCATTGTTTCTGTGAAAGTGGGACACAAAGCCCGAATCTCATTCTGGATTTTATGCACTTACATTGTGCATGTGATGAAGACAACTGACTTATCTGCCTTTGGAGACACATCTAGAAGAAGAGTGCAGGGGTTAGAGCAATTGCTCATGAGTAGGAGTGCTCAGCTCAGCAATGTAATTGGAAACGACCCATACTCACTTTTTTTTGAGCTAAGTTAACATCACTGTCTCAGCTTCCTGAACAGTCAGTAGGGAGGGATGAGTGATTCATCCCACCCAGCTTAGACCCATTTTTTAGGAAGGAATGAACTGCCCTCTGGCTGATGAAAACCTTAGATGAGACATCTAAGTTTTAAATGACTAAAGCTTGGTGACACAGATCTCTGCCTAAATGCAGGAAACCTGTTTAATTTGGCTACTCTTTTGACCTTTAACTGAAGAAAAACATGCTAACTTTTCATCAACACCAAACACTTTACTTCTTTATTTACTACTATCCCACTGCTTCCTGGGGTCAGCCCTCCTCAGCTGGTGGGCATTTATCTCAATTGAAAATGTGGTGTGGCTGCTCTAGTTCAGTCCTTTTCATGTCCATAGATTGTGAGGGCACCCACTCATTTTACTGATGGTCTCGAAGTGTCTTGAACTGCCCTTGTGCACATGGTGGAGGGGGATAGCACAGGCTATCCTAATGGTTTGCACTGCTGACATTATTGCAGGGTCCTGTCACTGAGGGATTCAGTCCCCTTGGAGCATGGAAGCCTTTGGACTTTTGTCAGTGGGAAACAGAGAGAGACACTCACCTCATGTGACTGTATCCTTATCTCGCTCTGCATCATCTTCCCAGCAATGTAAGATCATGTCTGTACATCTCAAACACCCATTGCAAAACAGAGGGTCTGGTGCAGGTGCTTTGAATTATAAAAATAAGAAGTTCTCACATGAAGGTTGGCTTTTCTCTGCTTAGTTTATACTGGATAGTTTTACTGAAAGCCACAACAATGGGTGAAAAGGAAACCTCATGTAAACCAATTTAACTCTCCATGTACAGTATGGTAAGTAGCCTTAGGCAGGGAACTAAAGCGAGGCCAAATTCAAGACCAGACCTGGCTAAGTCCCTCAGGTCCTTGGAACAGGATGATCAGCATCATCTAAAGTGAGGTTCCTACACTGTACCATGCCTGCGAGCTGTTGAAGGCACTTCAGAAGCAGTACTGACCTTACAAGTAAGGGTATTTCAAAGAAACTCTGTTGTAGAGTGTAATGGAGCTGTTGTGCTACCTGTGACAGTGTGGGGCAGACAGAGTGGTTACTTCTGAATAGTTTATTGATCTGTTACCTGATTTTTAATTTTCTAGAGCAACTCTAGCTATACTTAAGCAAACAATGGAATGTTAAGTTTACTAAGAGCTGTGTGTCAGCCTCTGAATTTCCATAAAGAAAGAAGGCAAGTTGTGTAAATAGCACAATATCAGCAGCTTTCTGTCTCAAACAGCTGATGCGAGCAGGGTCAGCGATTCCAGCCTGCTGACACTCCTTGGGATGCCCTCTGCTCTGCATATGTGCAAGTGGCTGTGTTTGAACACTTTTCATATCCAAGCAATTAACCAAACTTGAGACTCCTGTTTCTATTTAGAAAGACAAATTGAGTTGGGTGTTCCTTGTCTTAAGCCTGTTCTTCATGAAGAGCACCCTGAGTCTGGTCTCCTGAGGAGAGCAGGAACAGAGCCATACACCGCTTCTTTGCTCATAGCTTTAGTCTTTGTAGTCAGCATTTGGGCCAAAAGCATTCTTGCCAAGCTTTCTTCTGGCCATGCTCACAGTGCTATTTGCCCCACTCTGTTTCTCTTTTCTCCACTTCTATTTTTGTCTTGCTGCATTTTTTTTTAGCATAGAATTTACTAAATAAATAAACAAAATGTCTTTCACTAGCTTTTGTGTATGGAGCAGATGTTGCAACTTTAACTGGTCTTCACTTCCATGAAATAGATCAATTATCCCTAAAACTCATTGCCATAAGCAACTCCAGTAAGATTTCACCCACCTGCCTGCCCATCACTGTTTTCTTCCTTCCATCTGTCATTTGTGTGCACCCTGAACTGTGCCTATTTAGCCTCATGATTTGCAGGTTGCTGTGTTACCAGAAAAGCCATTACTGATCCTCTACAAGTTTATTTCAGGGCTGCATGTCCTAAGAGATTATTTAAGGCCTTGAGATTCTCCATAATGTAGAGCTCAGAGAAGTGCAAAGGTAAATCTCTGCACTACAAGCTGATTTTAGTCAGGCCCTCATGAGGAAAAGGCAGTAGTAGAGGTCATCCTTTACAGGTCAAGGCTAATTATCAAAAAGAATTGAAATAGCCTTGAAGTTGTTAAGGGAAAGGGGATAGACAGAAGATTATACAGAAGATTATAAATGCTTCCTGTATCCCATAGGAAATGAAATCTTCCTATCTTCCTTTCTTAAGCCTATTTCCTATTGAAATCAAGCCCTATACTATTTAACTATGTGTATTGGTTAAGAAAGATGGGGACTGTTTTCATGTAAAACACACTCACACGTAACCAAACCAAAGTGTTTTGTGTCAGATTCTGATAGAAGGAAGAAAGCTTTCATTCCCTGCACAGATAATTAAGTGCTGATGAAGCAATTTCATTCGAAAGATTTTAATGGAAAATTGTAACTTTTCCCCCTAACCTCTGAATAATGATGCACTGAAACTTATTTATGAAAAAAATGTCCTTATTGGTCTGGACAACATAAGGTTTCTGACATTCATTCTGGTCTCCTTCCCTGTGCCGTGCAATTGCTGTGTTGTTGTTGTAGATACAATATAACACTTCGTTGAGTGTGCCAGGGACATAAGTGATGTCTTATGATTTTTAACACTTTTTAAAAAAAGGACATTTTTCCAAGGCTACTTTTAAAAAATATAGACGCAATATGGTCCTGCTGTATAGTTACACATACCCAAAATCAAACAGAGATTAATCTCATGATTGTAAACTGCTCGCAAAAGTGAGAGTGAGGTTTTTTTAATGGCCACCTCCAACACAAGTTCTATACCATGAGGTTTTGCCACACAGAGCTTTGTTTAGGGCAACATTCCTTTCTCTCTGCAAAGATGAGATGGGGCTTAACTTATTGGCCAGTCAATGGCACCTCTGAGACCTGTGGGGACTATAACTGGACAGTGAGGTGGATCTCAAGGGTGTTGCCCATAATACGACAGCCATATGTGGGGACACCACAAGTCTGGATCTCCAGGGATGTGGGGAACTCCAGCGGATGGCATTTCCCAGGGCTTGAATCTCATTGACTTTACCGTCTGCTGGGATAAAAATGCCAAACCTAAACCATCTCGAACTGTGCACATTACAAACCTTTGGTAAAAGCAATCTTATTAATGGTGCCCTTGATAGACATTAATTTGTCTTGGACCCAAGTGCAGCTGCAGTCTAGGAGCAGTAATTCCTTGTGAACACCTTCTGAGCATATCAGGCCTCATAAAACCCCTGCCTTAGACTATGATGAAGCTTCAAAGACAATGCTCTGCTGTTATGCAAGACCAAAGTAACTCCTTCTGTGCATCTGCTGAGCTGATTTGTTTTCAAATGTTGATTTAAGTTTTACTTTTTATTATGTGATATTGCTAAAACTATGGTTTTATGGCAAATGTGTTCCACTGCAATAAAAATGTGCTTATTTTTCTTCCTCCTCCCTGAACTAAGAACAAAACGCCTTGAGGGACTATATATATTTAATAGTTTTTCTGAATTAAAACTCCCTTCAATTAAAATCATAATCTTTGGTGGTCCCACATAATATTTTGTAGCTGACATTCATGTATAATGTAATGTAATCTTGTTTTTTGATGGGACTTCTGTCTTTGCTAAGTTTCCTCTCTGGCTAATTAATGTTTCTGCCTGCTATTGATTTTTCAGATCCACCCTACTTTCATTTGTTATTTTCTTTCACTGATTATTTTAATAGCATGCCTTAATGTAGCATATGTTTGGGTTCCAGCTCCAGTTTTACCCTAGCCATTATTAACAATGTAAAGCTCCTCCTTTATGGGACAATGCTAACGTTTTTAGCTGTGCTTAATTAGCCCCATCTCAGTAGGGAAGCACTGTTAAGGCTTGTGTCTTATCTGGTAATGTTTCAATTTCCCCTTTTTCTAGCAGATAAAAGCTGATTGTAATCCTGTGTGGTAGGTTTGGGACACAACCATCTGCAGTCTCATTTTAGAGTGTAAACAGGCAGATTACTTCCCACTTAAACTGCTACCACAGTGGACTGTTATCTTCAGGGTAATCATAATTACATTCATGTATCTTCAGAGGATGTTAATTACAGAAGGATGCTTTCTTTCTCTTGAATACCAGAACAAGTGCACTGCAAGTTTAGAGCAATAAAGGAGGGGGAAAGCATTAAATCACAGGTGGGAAGGAAAGAAGTGAGAAAAACATCCAATAGGCCAAAAGGTTGTTTGAATGGCAAAGGGAAGAAGAAAGACATGTCAAACCTTACTGACACATGGAAGTGAATCAGTCCAGAGTAGCAGAGCTCATCATTCTAACTGAAGGACATGAGGATGGTTGGAACATCAACTCGGCTAGAGCAGGACCTGCATGCCAAGGACAGGTGGAAGCAAGCCCGTGGATCCTGGAGCCAGGCAGGAAGAGCACTGACCTATATTGACTGTGCTTGTTGTAAAGAGTCCAGACAGCAAGGATCATAGGATCACAGAACAGTTAGTGTTGGAAGGGACCTTTAAAAGTCCAACTTCTTGCAATGAGCAGGGACATCTTCAATTAGATCAGGTTGTTCAGAGCTCTGTTCAATCTGACTTTCAGTGTTTCCATATCTGTATTGTTCAGACAATGGCACACATTCATTTGACTGAGCAAGTAGATATAATAAATCACAGAATCATAGAATGGTTTGGGTTGGAAAGGACCTTAAAGATTATCTAATTCTAAGCCCCATGCCATGGGCAGGCACATCTTCCACTACACCAAGTTGCTCAAAGCCCCATCCAACCTGGCCTCGAATGCTTCCAGGGATTGAGTATCCACAGCTTCTGGGGACAACTGGTTCAATAAAGTTTCAACCGGTAGTATTTCTGAAAAGAGAATGCATAAAGCAACTGGACTTTTATTTGTGCTAAAGGCTACATGCTTGTCCTGGTTTTGTCCAAGGACAGGGTTAATTTTTCTCAGTAGCTGTGCAGGCACAGAGCCATGTGGTGTGTCTATGGTTTTATTCTATACCACACACAGCATCACTGGTGGGAGGAAGTAAGAGATTCTCACTTCTGAGAAGGAGGGGCTTGCAGTCAGAGTAGAAACAGGCGTACGGAGGGTCCGGCTGCCATTCTGTTAATTGTCTCAGGGTCACGCTGCATGAGGTCAGTGGGTGAGCAATTTGCATGTAAAACACCCTCTCTCTTGTACACTTTTGTTATTAATATTGTTGCTGTTAACTGTTTATTTTCTTATCTCATTGCTGTTTCCAGTAAGTTGTTCTTAGCTCATAATATCTGCCTTTTGTCTCTCCCACTGGAGGGGGCTGAGGGAGGGGAGCAGGAGTGCCGTTCTTAAACCTTGACAATGCTTAAGTCTTCTCTATATTTAAAAATTAATGTAATCACAAAGATGGTGGGACATTAAAAAAAGGAAAAATTGAGGGACAAAATTCTACATCCTTGTATGCAGAGGTGCTGGGGTGAAAAACATCATTCAGGCTTCAGGTGAAGTGTGAAGCATGACAAATCTGAGTCCTCTCGTGTGATCAGGGGAACATGTTGTTGCCATTGCTCTGGGTCCTGTTTCTAATGATGACCAGAGCAGATGGTTTGGCTTTGAAAACAGCTCTGGACAATTAAGCTGTGCAAGGCACTGGCAATACCAGCTTTCAATTGTTCCTCTCCGTATTTGTGTGGATGAGATGTGATGGCAGAGGAAAGCAAAACCAGAAAGTTAATATAACTCTTGCCATATGCACTGTTGGCTGCTAGAAAAATGCAGGCCTTGATCCTGCAGAAGCCAATTAGTTTTATACACACAAGTAGTCTCACTGTGGAATAAAGCATGCAGAAATTTATTGGGAGATGCCCTGAGAAGGGAAGTGGGAGTGAAGCAAGCTGGAGGAATGACTAAGTAGAGAGGAGTTTAAGCATAGAGTAGCAGAAGTTCAGCCACTTGGCTGACCCATCAGGTGGGTGGGTTACAGCTGGAGCATCACATCAGATAAAATAACAGGAAGAGCCAAGTGATGGCAGCTACAGGGAAGATGACCACCAGGAAGACTGAACATAGGAATGATCTTTTAATACCGTGAAGCAGGGTGACAAAGCAGAAGACATATAATGTGATGAATGCAATTACTCACATCTGACTCAGGACTGAATGGGTGTTGTTACTTAGTGCTTTTTTTGTGATCTTATTTTGGTTGTTTTACAAGTAGCTGAGGCCAAAGGGAACATGTCATGAAGCCCTTGGGAAGACAGACGTTGAGAGTGGAGAGTTTGCTAATGAGTGAATATAAAGAATGTGTAAACCTACATATCTCAGGAAATAACAACTGCACAATCCCCTTAGGTGAGAGAGGAATGGTTGCCAATATGAATCAATGGACATGCACCACAGATTTAACCAGACGATGGAGGTGATTGTCCCGCTCTGCCCTGCACTTGTATGGCTTCACCTCAAGTCCTGTGTGGAGTTTTGGGCACCACAATACAAAAAGGATATAAAGCTATTGGAGAGCGTCCAAGGGAGGACCATGAGGATGGTGAAGGGCCTTGATGGAAAGCTGTATGAGGAGCCACTGAGGTTACTTGGCTTCTTCGGCCTGGAAAGAGAAGATTGAGGGGAGACCTCATTAATGGTCTTCAACATCCTCATGAGGGGAAGCAGAGGGGCGAGTACTGATCTCTTCACTCTCATGACCAGGGACAGGGCTCCAGGAAAGGTCATGAAGCTGAGTCCAGGGAGGTTTAGGTTGGATATCAGTAAAGGGTTCTTCACCCAGAGGGTGGTTGGGCACTGGAACAGGCTCCCCAGAGAAGCGGCCACAGCATCAAGCCTGACCGAGTTCAAGAAGTGTTTGGACAACACTCTCAGGCACATGATGTGATTCTTGCAACTGTTCTGTGCAGGGCCAGGAGTTGGACTTCGGTAATCCTAGTGGGTCCTTTCCAACTCAGGATGTTCTACGATTCTATGACTTTAAATCTCACTGTAACAGGCCAAGAGACTATGTAAGAGCAAATGAAGACAAGTCAGAAGAATCCTGCCCAACTTACCTATGACAATCTTGGGGGTAGCTGAGTTTTAATACAGTTTCCTGAGCTCTTCAATTCGTGCCCCAGACGGTACCCAGACATATCCCTGTGTCTGCTGCTCTGAGCACCTGCTCCTTCTAGCCTAATGCCTGCATAATGGAAACTCCATGAACTTGCACGCAAACTGCAATTTTGCCTAAAAAGAGAAGGCTTATCATCTTGGTGGACCCACAAGAGGTGGATCTGAGGCCAGGCAACAAAACCCGTATCAGCCTGGCCTGTGCTACTGTGTTCCCTGTCTGGTGGATAGGATTGCTGGTCCTCAAGTACACAGTTTAGCCCTTAGCTCAGCACAGCAAGTCCTGGGCGAGGAATGGGTGTGTCACCTTTTGGGGAGCCGTGTAAGATGGGCTGTTCTGCTAAGTGCCCACCCCTGGGGCCCCTAACAGCAAATTAATTTCTCAGGCACATGCCTGCGGTCCTGGGACAAAAAAAAGACAACTTGCATGCAAAGATTTTACAAATTTGGTCATTGTGACCAAACTTTATTACCCATTTTATGGAACTGTGACAAAAGTCTAGGAATCAAGCAACATGGGGATCACAGAGGCTATTATGTTTATTGTGCTGAACAGACTGTGATAAACCGTTAAAGGAACATTTTCAACAAGCAAGCGATTTGAAGTACAATCATAGACAGCAACTCTACATGAAGAACAAAGCAAAAAGTTAGAAGACACTCAAAAGGAAAAGTAAACTGTAGTTAAACATCTTGAAGCGATTTTTTTTCCTGCAAACACACCTCTCTTGCAGAAATGGTAGAAGATTACATGTCCAGTCATAGTTAGCAGTGACCAATGACAGCAAAGAACAGTCGTATAAAATTTATCTCCCACAAAAATAAACTATATATATAAAAAAATTTTATGATGTTCTCACTGACTCAATGGCCACGTGCAATTTTTCAGTCTGAAAAAATGAGGTATAGTAGGCCCTAAGAGGTAGTAATGTGTTTTGATTGTACTACAATACATAGAAAATGTAAGATTCAGTTTATCAGAGTGGTAAGTCTCTCAGAGGTTGAAGAGTGACACACACAGAGCAATTATTTCTGTGTCATCCACTGAATACTGTGGCTTTAAAAAATGCAAAAAAACCCCTCAAACCCCAAAAGGGACTTGCTAAGGCTTGATTTGATGCCCTTTGAAGCCAGAAAAATTCCTATTACTGCTTTCAAGTGACACTGGATTTGGCCTGTTAGAGCTACCGTAGAGCTAGGATTATTTCTCTTTCACTTGACATTATCATGTCTAGTTGTAACATTCCAATTAGCTCTCTCCCAGCAATTGCCATCACTGAACCTTCTGCAGTCTTTCGTGGAGGTCTGTATTTCTTGACACTGCCTCTCGGAAGAAGACAGTAAGTTGTTACCTTTAACTGCATTTGGCTCCATACTAAAGCCATACCAACAGACGCCTTCCTGAGAAACTACCCCTGGCCCAGTTATTCATACAACGGTACAAAGTACTGACTAGGAAAGAGAGGAAAAAGGGAAATAAAACAGAAATAGAGAAAATGAAATTGGAGGGGGGAGAGAGAGAGAGAGAGAAAGAACTACAAAAGTGAGAGACGGGAGAATAAAAAACCTCTACATAAGAAGCATTTAAAATAAATCTGGCTGAAACATATTACAAAATCACATTTGTGTAAAATACATGAAAATACTTGTCAAGTATTTTCTTAAAATCTACTAATTATTTTTTTTAAAAACACATATTTGTGATTGCATTATGCAAAAGCTGAGCTTGTTGCTTCCCACCTACAAAGCTTCAAGTTTCTTTGAAGGTTTTTTTTGTTCATTTTTTAATTTTTAATACGAAAGTAATTTAAAATGTGTTCATTTTCCACAAGTTATTTTACAAAAATAATTTTGAATTAGGGATTAGTTGCAGTCCTAACTGTTTCAAACGTCTCAAAACTAATGCTGAAAGTAACAAGTTCATTCCATTTAAAGTCTGGAGGTAGGTCTTTGTCAATCAATTAGTCCATTTCTTTAAACAATTCACTTGAGGTACAAACTTGGACAGTAATATTTAAACTTTACAGCTAAATTTTTTCTGTCATGTAGTGTCATTGAAGAAAATTATCCTCACAAACCTATCAGCAATTCAGTACAAAAATATATTCAAGTTAACAGTACATTACACAGAAGTCTAGCAGAGAATAGAGTAAGTACATAAAATAAAACAAAACAAAACCAAAATCCCACACAAAAAAAGGAAAAAATCAAACAAACCAAGTGAAAGAAAAACACATAGTCATGCTGAAACACAAAAAAGACTGCTTCCTTAACTGCAAATAATGTCGAAATAGAAATATGGGGAAAATGCAGATACTCATGATTATCTACCCAGTAAAAATTTCCTGCATTGAATGTGTATAGCAGCATGTATTTATCAGTCTGTTGAGTTATTTGTAAAAATCAGAGGTAGTATTGAATAGTGGGGTAATATTGCATCTGGTGCTAAAAGTGCTGCTTTGAATGAAAAGATGGAGAAATGCCACTGGCACAGAGGTGCTCAGTGAACCATCCTATGTCAAAATACATTGCTTAAAGTAATGCACGAGCTTAGCTGAGGTACATGGTGTTCATGGATGAGTAATGAGGAACGATTCAATTCTTTCCAAATACTGGTACAGGGCAAGTGGAATTAGTAGAAACTACGCAAAAATCTGGATTATTTTTGTTCAGATAAATTTATGATTAATTTCTAGGTACCTTTCTGTATGTTTTAAAACACTTTTATCGATAAAGACTTACTCATTAATGGCATAAGAGTGGTGTCAGTCATTTTTGTTTCCATAGAAAACACCTGGCTCTAAGAAAGCCAACTCCCTGGCTTCCTGTTATCCAGATGATAAGGACTGTTCATTTTGTTCACTACTGCTTGTGCTGATATGTTTGTATCTGTAACTATACAACGTATCTTTGTCTTTCTTCCCTTTTGCAAAATGAAAGTACCTTTTTCATGTTGATTTCTTTCTTCTGATTACCAGCTGAATTAAGTGAAAGATCAGCTTTCATTTTTTTTCCTGAAATAATAGTAAGTCTTAAAAAAAAAAAATCAAGTACAAGTCTACAAGAAGGTTACAAAAGAAAAAGGATAGTATCTATTCCCTATCTTTGGCGTTCTAAAACAGGGAGGTCACTAAGTAGGGAGTGGGTTGCTGGAAGTGTTGCAAGGCATAAGTGTTACACACCCAGCCTTTCCTATTTCAATGCCCATTATAATGATTATGTTACAAGTTTCTTGTTTATATGCAGTGCAGTGAATGACATAAACCTGATTTGGAGCTCTTCTTGACCCATTCACCCTTACTTAGCAGCTCAAACAAACTATTAGTAGGTTAGGAAAAAAGAAAACAGTAATTAAAAGTTGCATCATTAATCTGTGTCCCCTTTGTGTTACAGCAGTTTTTCACTAAACCTGGGACTGTGAAGGGATTACAAAGAAGATGATTAGTCAAATCCTTTTTAAGGTTATGTGATTTTTTTTTCCCTCAGGCAAAAGTGGAAAGACCATGGCAATAGAAAGTAAGTGGTCAAGGCAGTGTCTTCTCCCTTCCAAAGACCCAACTGCTGATGAGGTAGAAATTGCATGGTGTGATCTCCTAGTCTTCCTCTGCAGACTCTTGTGAGGACGTTTCTTCAGTCTCTTCCTAGAACACACAAATATGAATAATAAATAGGAATAATAAATACCATGGTGACCATGCATCCTAGGCAGCCACTTCAGTCATCTCTCACGCAGCTGACAATCACCTCTTGAGCTAATAAAATGCCCTTTATAGCTCCTGTGACATCTAAAGAAGCCACCTTGGGGAGGAAGGGAAGATACCCTGCTCTCTGATCCCCCCACCTTGCCTTGCCAGGTTTTTCTTCTACTCCAGGAGATGTCAAGAAAAAGTATTCTGTGCCGTGCTTTGTCATGGACCTCTTACGGCCAGCAGACATGGGCAGCTGGAAAAGGGAAAGCATTTTGAGCACACATCCAATCTTAAGCAGTTACTCTGGGAAGCCTTCTCCTCTTCATGGGCCCTAGTGCTGCTTCATGCTTGCCTTCAGCAAGCCTGACCAAATGTGATGATCTTATCCTGCTTTTTTAACAAATGTGCAGTACCTTTCAGGACATCGGTGGTGAACTGGGGGCAACTAACACTTCTAATAAAACGGGCTGTCAGTGAAAAGTTGTTTTTTATCAAACACTGCACATCATCGCCTAAGACAGCACGTGAAAAAGATCTAGGAAGAAGAGGAATTTACCCCCTCAGCCGAGTGAGACCTTTGAAGAATGACCAGTTTAAAACAGCTTATAACAGTCTTCATACTTTAATAGATTTGATTTTCCACATGGCTTCATTTTGTCTGGGTGGCTAACTGACACAATTTATAGCTCTCTTCCTTTCCCAGGCCACTACAGTACACCATTCAGCAAAGCTTGCCTTAAAGCTTGCCTGCCTTATACGACCACACTTCCATTCATTAGTGTTTGAAACACCTCAGCTGTGAAGGGCTCCTAAATGCTACCATGTGTGACACTGCTGCGGAGGAGCGGCATCAAGGAAAAACACAGCGCTTTAATCATAGGCCACTACTCCCTGCAATCCCCTTTCAAAAGGTTTCGACCTCCCCCTGCACCTCCCTGCAAGAAAAGGCTGAAAAAAAAAGCTGTAAATCCAGGGAATAAACATAACTATAAATGAATGGATGACAGCTTAAAAAATATAACCATAGCAGCATCAGTCCATGAGATTTCACACTGGTTTTGTTTAGTCTGCTTTGGGTTATGTGGGAAAAGCGAAAAGCATGAAAAGGAAATGCTCCCCCCTCTTCCTTCATGCCCCCACCCCTGCTAAAGCTTGGGCCTCAGATATTTAGGCCAGTAGGTTTATACCTCTTGACAAGGAAACAGGCCATGACCCTGGGGTACTCTCTTGAGCACCAGGCACAAAGAAAGATGAGGCATGATCAAAGCCATGGACAGAGGAGAGAGAGCAAAATCAAGTGTCAGCTGCCCTCTGACCTTGAATTTTCAATTCTTAAATTCCAGATACACTGATCTATCATACAGATGAACAATTTTTTCCTCACAACTACTGTCCTCTTGTAGCTGAGTTATATTTGCAGTGCTGCAACAAAAATGATTCTCAACACATGAAATGATCAAGCAAATTTTACTGTCTCTGGTGGCACTGGGGAAACTGAGCTCACACTCCATCTAATCCCATTAATGCATAATGCATTTTTCCTGCTTATCTTCTGTGCAGAACGGGACTGTTACAACATTTCAGTCAAGAAGAAAAATGGTATTTTCAGGCACCTACCGGAGGGCTAATTTGGGCTGCCTGTGGAGAGACACTGCAAAATACGTTGGTTTGAGCCTTGGTAATTCACAACTCAGAATGACTGCAGCAAACCCCAGCTTTGCCTCCAAGCCAAGTATTTTAGTTAAAAAATTGTGACTGTGGGTTCTGTGCTCTTAACATAATACAGGTAGACGTGTTTTGGTATTTGATGATGATCACATGCTTAATTTCTTACAGCACTGTGGTCAGCCCTGAGCCTCTGATTATCATTTCCTGGAAGACGGCAGCACATGTGTGGGTGCGGAGTGGCAGCTCTCTTTGTTTCATGCTTGGCTTGTCAGGAGACTACTGAAACCTGATGAACTCATTTTCCATGAAGGTAGACTTCCGATCACAGAGTAAGAAGGATGGGGGAGAGGCAAAGTATGTGAAAGGACATACTTCAAAGCTCAGGCAGGGTGGCCACATGAGAGCTCTTTTTAGTTAAGTTGTCCACTAGTGATTTTTACTGTGAATCTCACAGTATTTTTTTTCCTAGTAATCGCTGCTGTAGTGACCAACAAAATTAATGAGAAGGTCTTCCTTCATACATATCTATATGTTCTTGTAATGAAGGAAGTTTCTCTCACCTCCACATGCATGTGCAAATACGCATACCTGCAGTATCTGGAAGGCTGAGAAACTAACAATCAAGCTAAGCCCCCTAAGTATGTAAATAATAAACTAATTATTAAAAAATATTTGAGACTGACAGACTTCAAATTCACATCAGTGTTGGGAAATACTTTTTTCATGAAGAAAAGCTTTTCAAAGGGATCAGATTGTTGTTCATTCCTTGCAAAAGCCTAAGATAGCTCAGTTACAGATGAGTGGTTTTAACCCAATCTATCATGTAAGTTTCTTGTCAAGACACAGATGGAGACATGATTGCTGCTCTGAAGCACTTACAATTCAAACAAAGGGACAGTACAAATCAGACATATATGCATGGAGGGACCCAAAGGAAGAAGTGAGTAGAGGTTCTGAAAGAGAAAATACAGATGTATAATGCAGAAACAAGAGATGGAATATTTTCACTTGTGAAAAACTGGTTGCAAATATCAGAAGGTTGTGCTGCTGTGATCCTCAACACAACCTCTGTCTCTACAGCATTCCCCGCCCCCTCCCCCCACTTTACAAAAGAGGGAGGGTGGGGCAGGCATTTTGAAAACTGTGAAACCTTTAGAAGTTGAAAACTGGCTCTGTGCTGAGTCATTTCAGCAAGAGGTTCGCTGAAGTGCACTGCTTGGCACTGTCAGAGCACTGGACACCTCAGGGGAAGGATGCTTACCAGTAGTAAGCACCCTCCAGGCACTACAAGTCCTCACAGACCCGCCAAGGTCGATGGCATAGCCATCATAGTCCCCGAGTCAAAAGTTGAAGGAGGAACTGGGGCTGGAATTAAATGCTTTGTAAGTCTGGATGTGCTTCCAATAAAGTTGAAGAGAAGGGAAAAAATTAAGAAGGAAAGCTTGGTCATTAGAGCAGACATCAGAAACCCAAGTCACTCAGAGTGTGATAGCCAAGCAAAGCACTAATTCAGCAACACCATCACAGGATGCACTCAGCCAAGAAGCAAAAGTTTCAGGTTACATGGCAGCTTTAATTCAGGTTGTTCTCACTTTTTTGGTGCATTCACTGTAGTTGTGAAGGCAGAAAGGTGATATGTGTTAATTGACCATAAATGTGCATCGACTCAGTTTTGCCTTGAATGGCTACTCCCCAGGTTATTTGTTTTCTGCTGCAGCAAACTAGTGGAGAGGTTGGGCCAGTAGACTGCGAAGAGAAACCTGAGAAAGCTTCAAACCAGGTTGGATCTGGCTAACAGGGAAGCCACAGTCATGAAGAGCTCAGGGTGAACACGACAAACTCTTCAACAACAGCATGAGTATTCATATGCATAGCTCAGGCTTTACTCTTGCTGCTAAGACAACATCCCAGGTGACTCCTCATGCATCCATGTGTACATCCCCATACATGTATCCTCGTGGGCTGACTGGCACAGGGACGTGCTGCAGAAGCAGTTTTACTTGGCACATGCTGTCCTTGGTCCCATCCATGGGTCCCATGTATGGGTATGTTCATCCTGAGCTGCTACAGGACACAGCACGGTATCGCATGACAAACACAGCACACGGAGCCATTACACTGAGTTGTAACTGCCCTGTCAGGTGGGGAGTGATGGGGAGCTGCTGTGTCTCCCAAAACAGAGCTGCAAGGCGGCTTGCTCCAAAGCTCCTATGAGCACAGATGTTTAACAAGTCTTTTCTTGAGGAGTGTCACTGGCAAGGGGCTGGCAGATGTGGACACTAGCCCAGACCCTCATCTCTCACGGAGGTTGGCCTCCAGCAGGAGAGAAGCGACAAATATTTTGCAATGACTCACAGCAGGTATCTGCCCTCAGAAGGGCAACTCTGCAGGGGATTGGTATCACTGTTGTTAGCCCTGATTTAACAGTGGTGAAGGTAACAAAAAAGGAACAGGAGGCAGGACAGCAGGTTTCAGTTAGAAGTGCCATCTGTGGTATGTTTATTTGGGCTAGCCAACACAGAATTTTAAAATACTACAACCTTGGTGGGATCTGGTTGCTTGAAGATAGCACCTGAGGCTGTTTTAGATGCCCTGGATATCTCACCTGGTAAGATAAGCCAGAAAGGTGCTGGCCTCCTTCTCTGTGTGCATGCCTGTGATCCCCTGGAACACCCAGCAGGCACAGAACAATTGTGTTGAGATGTGTGGACCCGTGAACCCTCTCCAGAACTATGAAGGTGAATCTCTGCTTTGGAAGTCTAGCAGCTGTGGAAAAACAAACTGGTGTATACTGCAGGAATATGTGAAGTGATAACCACCAGCACGGGCACCTCATAGGGGTGCATCAGGAAGAGTGTGGCCAGCATGTTGAGGGAGGTGATCCTCCCGCTCTGCTCGGCCCTAGTGAGGCCACATCTGAAGTGCTGTGTCCACTTCTGGCCTCCTCAGTAGAAGAAAGAGAAGGAGCTACTGGAGAGGGTCCAGCGGAGGGCAACAAAGATGACTGAGGGCCTGGAGCATCTCTCGTATGATGAGAGACTGAGGGAGCTGGGCCTGTTTGGTCTGGAGAAGACTGAGAGGGGATCTCATTAATGCACATAAATATCTCAAAGGTGGGTGTCAAGAGGATGGTGCCAGACTCTTTTCGGTGGTGCCCAGCAAAAAGGTTGAGGAGCAATGACCATAAACCAAACCACAATAAGTTTCACCTCAACCTGAGGAAGAACTACTTCACACTGAGGGTGGCAGAGCACTGAACAGGCTGCCCAGGGAGGTCATGGAATCTCCATCTCTGGAGACATTCCAAACCCACCTGGTTTCTGTTTCACCTGCTCTAGGTGACCCTGTGTTGGCAGGGCAGTTGGACTGGATGATCTCCAGAGCTCCCTCCCAACCCATATGATTCTGTAATTCTGTGACTGATTGCTAAACCTCAGAGGTGGTACCATCCAGAATGGAGCTATGCCATACATGATTGTATTCAAACTTCAGCGTCTTTGAAGATCAAAGTCACCCCCTGACCCCAAGACACTTGTTTCCCACTACATCCTGTGCAGGTGAAATGTGAATCTACCTGCAGCCCAAGCCCTCCATTTGGTTGATCCACATTTGGTTGGTGCAGGCTATTTTTTCTGGAATTACAAGCAGCCAATAGCATCATAGTGGCCTGAAGAACAGACATACTTAGTTTGGTCTTTGTATGTCCTCTGCATTTTTTTTTGGTGGGCCCCCACAAACTGATAACAACAAAACCTGATGATGAGACAATTGTTGGTGTTTGAGAGGAGCATCCTCCCACCTGCAGAAGAGTAACCGTGCTATTTTTGTAAAAATGTTTGCTCTGTTCTAATATCCTGGGCAAAACTTCAAGGTTAAATGTCTTTGCCCCATGAAACTCACTGGCAGTTCAACTGGCAATTCAGTTTTTCCACCTTCTGCTCATGAATTTCTGAACTGCAGATTTAAAAACTAAAACCCATTTTGTGAAATGAACTGCAGGATCACAGTAATGCTGCATATGGAGCCTCTGAATTTGTTAGAGCTTTTATTTTATAATGAAGTATTAGCTATTGGCACAGATTTTGCTGGCTGCTTTCTAAGCCCAAGAGGGTATGCTTGAATAGATATGTCAAAAAGAACTGCTGACAAGAGCAGCTTGCAAACTGTGGACCATTGTCTGCTGTTAATATGTCTGAAATCCCCTGGCACGCAAGCTAATATTTTCAGAGGAGTCCCTGAAATATAGGGATAGGAATAGATGGCTTCTAGAGCAGATGCCAGGGCCCGGGCTCTGCCCAGCTGAGAGAGTGCCATCCCAAAACTGTGACTGCTCCAAAGCCAACACACCAAACTGCTTTAGAAATTCTTACAGCACTAGCAGGCACTCAGAGTAGGTTTGCTCTGCGTGAAGCTTAGGGAGGGATCTGCTGCTTCGAGCTCTGCTCTCTCTGAAAAGCGCACTAGCGAGCTCAGTGACAGGTGTCACCCAGCAGTAAGGCAAAATTTAACCCCAGAAGACGGATTCAGAACTCAAATTCTTGCAGTTATACTTCACACACCACAATGAAAGGATTTATTAGGGCAGAAGAGATCACCGTGACCAGATACAGAAAAGTCCATACAACCCTTCTTACCGCTGGATTAAAAAACGATCTTAAGGAATTATTTCAGTACAGAAACTCTGTATCTAAACACACATAAGTCAGCCAGACCACAAGCAAGCAATTTCTGTGCACTGCAACTGTTAGCATGCTAGAAGGAGCACAAATTCTTTAGCTTGTTGCCTAAAAGGACAGTTAAAAACTCTGCCTACAGAGCAGTTCTGAGACCCCCTGCCTTCTCCCAGCACTGTTTCTGCAATCATAGGCTAAGTCATGGGACAGCCCTGGGAGTAGTGAGCAGGCAGGTCCCTCCAAAGGAACTAAAACTTTCAGTACTTAAATGAGACTAAATACAAACAAAGAGACAAATAGAGAGCTGGCAACTGATGGGGCAGTTTTGGGTGGAGATGTAGGGACTGGAAATCAACATTCTTGCTTTAGATGTGTAAGTTCTTATTGACCTAGCCACTTCATTATGTAAAGATGTTGGTCTTCAAAAGACCACAGATTTGGCCACAGCATGATGGCATAGCAATATTTAGATACCAGCAAGCAGCCTTGCTAAGCTGCTGCTTAACTTTCCCAGTGCCCAGGTGCTTGCTGGTGGGCATGTGCAGAGCTGCCTAATGCTCTTGGGAGCAGTCCAAGGGCTATAAAGCATCTTAAAGATCACTTTGACTCAGTGATGTCACCAAAGTTTTCACGTTCAGGAAGGCAATGTATAATAGACAGCAACAGTAAGACTTATCTTCAAGGGTACATGTATGCAATAGCACTGGATTGGAGATTCACATGTAGACTTGTTTTGAAATCCTCATGCTCTCTGATTTGAAGCAGGTATTTCAAGCTGGGTTTTCTACCTTCTAGGAAGAAGGCTCCTCCCTAAACTTTTCTCTATGGAAGATGCATCTTTCTTCTGTTAAAGTCACTCCACTTTCATATAAATAATCAATTATTCTGTGAAAGACAGAAAGGGAGTAGAGATAATAAAGCAAAAAATTGATGCTCTCCTGCAGGTCACCAGCCTGCGTTTTTTTAGCTGCATAGTTAGTAAGCGAATTAAGTGTGTCCTCTCCTTTTACTGCTGGAATAGCATTGCTTGACTAGCAAAAAGGTTGCTCATGGGGATTACTGGATAATACACATCCCCAGCTGTTGGAGGAAGTGAACCAGCTGAGGCAGCCAGAGTGAAGTTGCTGGGGCTGTGCTAGGACTCAGATGGTAGAGGTCAGAGAGAGTTAACCATCCTTACACACACAGAAACCACTTCTACAGATCCCCTTCCTCTGCTGGAGAAAGTGTCTCTCCAGGCTTGGCCAAGTTTTGGTCCTTAAGCAACAGGTTCAGATAACTGGAGGGGACCAAGACATTGCCTAGGAGGGTTCCCACAGGACAGGACATTCCTTTTTAAGTTAGAACAGCTTACTTAAAATATAGATTCAAGTCTATTCTTCCTGTTAGATTAAGGGAGAATCAAAAACATTTCTCTATCTCCTAGCTTATCTCCCGCTAGGAGAACTGTTTGATATAATGGAGTGATAATGAGTCTCTCTGGTTACTTTGAGAGAAAGGGCTTATCTGACACAGGAGTTTTAAATCCAGGAGGGCTCACACTGAGAACTTCCAGAAACAGGAATTAAGGTGACTGACATTTAGTTAACCTAAAAAGTACCGGCCTTAGGTTCTGCCTCTCAATTTCTCTTACAGATGATCTTGAATGAACCTCAGCTTTAGGTGCCCAAGTTTGCCATGGATTTTAAAGCAGCCCTGAAATTAACTCAGCAATGATGTTTCTGCAAAGCAGTAAGTTGCTCAGTGCCAAAGCCTGTGTGGCTGAAGCCTTTTGAAATTGAGACTCAGCTGTCTAAGTTACGTCAGGCCAGATTTCTTAAACGCGTTTTGGCATCTGAGTACAGCAAGTGCCTTTTTGACCTAAGCAGGTCAAAACACTTTGAAAAAATCTGTTCCCCATGTGATTAAAAGGAAACTGAAAATCTTCAGCAAAATCTCAGTACTGGTCAGAAGAATTTTACAGGAAACACCATCTAAAGTCTGCAAAGCACAGACCTAAAGTGAAAATGGTGCTTGAAGCAACTGCGGGTGCTATGCAACACTGACAGAGATGTATTTTGTCTTGGAGAGCTTCAACCCTACAATATGTAAACATTTCTGGTGGGAAGGAAACAAAATATTGAGAAAAAGAAGGCAGCGGTGCTGCTAGAAACATATACAGCTGAGCTGGACTGACCCCAGCTTTGAGAAGCTGCTCTTACAAACCTCTTCTGGAGGCTGTAAACTGGAGGAGTGGTAGACTGCTCTGCATTCACAGCCAAAATCCAGACTGGAGCATAAGGCAAGCAGAGGCTCTAATAATAGTCTCTAATCACTAATATGTATGCCCATAATTAGATGAAAGAGCAACAGAAGGTGGATGCCAATGTTAAAAATCCTTAGACTCGCCTAGTTCAGTGAAAGGCTGTGGGTGACTGTGTTAGCTCTGCCTCTTGTGGCAATGGAGATGGAAAAGCCCAAAAGGATACTGGAGCCCACACAGGTAAACCTGAGTGAATCTGCCTTCCCCCTGAGCCACTGAGGTACTTGAAACAGCACCAGTTTCTCTGCATATTTTATGCTGAGTGGCAGAGGAAGGACTACAGCAGTGGTCTCCCAGAATGGGGTAGGGAAACACTACAGAGGCTTTGAAATGGAGGTCAAACCCACACCATTTACCTTTCACTCCTTCCTCCCTCCGCCAAATTTAGAACATGAAAAGGAAAATAAAGTAAGGCCTGTTAGATTTCTATTCTCCCTTTTTTCCTCCCCCTAAAAACGACCACTTGTTACAGGCAGGAAGCAACTGCCAAAAGTTGTTCACCTTCAATCCTTTATCACTTAAAAAAGCATTGCGGCTCTAACCACGAAGCCAGTGGCGAGAGTAGTTTGGGAAGAGCTATCTATCTACAATGATAAATAATAAAATAAAGCATCTTCCCTTCTGAATCCCAGCTGAGAGATTTTGCCAAGTGATCAAACTTGTCTGAACCTCGGAGCAGCAACTTTGAAGTAATAAGAAAGAGATTGAAAACTTGCAGCCAAGAGCCGCACACACCTCATTAGGGTCCAGCCATGCGGGGAGGCCAAGAGGCAGCCGCTGGGCCCAGCCCCACGTACCCGCTGGAAAGGGGCTGCGGGAAGGGGAGATAAAAGCGCCTTTCACAGTGGAAGCGCACTGGTGACATATTTACGAGCGCCAGCCCCGAGGCTGAGCGGCCCTTGCCACGCTGCCGGCCACCGGTGCAGCCTCAGCAGGGCAGGGCCCGTGGGCCCTGCCGCCGCCATCCTTCTTCCTCCGCGCTCTCCCCTGGTTTTTCTCATCCCTTGTTTTTTTGTTTCTGAAGGAGTGAGTTTAATGTACAGGGCTCTACCTCGCCCTGGCCATTCTCAGAAAAGCCCTCCAAAATGAGAAACATATTTCTTAAAGATAGTGAGTCAGGCTTCCTGAGCTGGTTCAGCACAGTTCACATGAGACTTTCTAGTATAGTACAGAAAATGTTTTTCTTCTTCTAAAAAAAAAAAAAAGCCCAAACCAAAACAAAAACAATAAAGCTTAACAGACTTGTAAAATGCTTTTAAAAATGTCTGAAGATTCTGATCATGGATCTTGCCACACAGACACTGGCAAGGCTGTGTGCTTCCAGAAATGCAGAGTATTTAACTTTGAGAGCTGAAGTTCTGGGTTTAATTTTCAGTTTCAGACTAAACAGCAGGTCTGCAGTGAAAGGCAGGCGACAGCTCCTGAGCACAATGGGGCAATGGAAATGCTTCTCTCACAAACTTTACTGATTGGGTAACCATGGAGCACCTCTTTGTGCAGACGAAAAAGGAAAGTCAGAAAGGTTTGTGTTAGTTTTAATAAACTGCCCCCATCCCTTCCCTTTTTTACTGCAAAGAATTCAGCTGCTATTTTATTATGTAATGCTGCAGGCTAAAAATATATCCCTAATTTAAGCCACCTTGCCAATAAATCTACAAATACCAGGTAATCCAAAAAGGGTAGTTATGGTTTAATGACATATTCTTCTTGTCATCTTAATATGTTGAACTTCTAAAGGATTTAGAATGATGCATTTAAAGGGTTTTTTTAAACTTCTTGAATATCTCCACACAATGTGGTGGAAAGTGTGAAACAGTTTGGGCCTCCTCAGAGGACCAAATGCAGAGCAATAACCCAACTTTTCTAGATCCATCTGCACAGCGATCCACAGGACAAAGGTTTTTACTTCTCTAAGCAAGATAACCTGATTCAAAGTGAGTGAGGCTTTCCAATTTAATAGATAGTGATGTTTTCCTTTTGATTATAGAATCTTTTATGGGAATTTCTTTTCCAGTTAAACACATCTACATTCTATAATCAAATCCGAGAAAGTATCCTGGTGGAAACGTGTGTTCAAAACATGTTTTCTTTTAGAACTGAGACAGATTTACTGCAATTTGTACCTCAATGTTAATCTATTCTCCTCTTTCTTAACATTAAAAAATACTAATATAAATTACAGTTAATGCCTCACTATATAAGAGGTCTCAGGAGACTACTGAAGCGATGTGTGAGCCCCCTAACTTATTGTAACATGTCTTTGCTGTCCTGATTTCAGTTTCCAGAATTTGCCTCAAAATAAGCATGAGAAACAGGGAAGGGGAGGGGGTGGAAGCCATTCACTACCCTGAATGTGATATCTCCGGGGTCCTAGAGCTCACATGTTCCTTCCTTCCAGACTCAAGTCTGGTTTCAATGGAGCTCTCATTTTTCTTCCCACTAATCCTGCCGTGAGATCAACCATTGGTAACTCTGTGAGAAATTAAATACCAGGATGTGGGAAATCTGAGATCTGAATTCAAGCAGAATGCGGGTGATTCATTTTTTTATTTCTCTCATTCTCTTTTCCCATGGTTGTTGTGTGGCAAATAACTCTTCAAATCTGAGATCAGAGATCAGCCCTGAATAATGCGACTACACTGACAGAGCAGAGGCAAAGCAAGAACTACGCTGGCAATACTATATCCCTCTCTAATATAAGCGTCAGTCATTTTTAAAGACAGATTTCAGCCAATGTTTTCCGAAAAGATTCTGGAATTTCCAGAAATGCTTTACAGTGGGATCAGCAGCAGAACTTCATGATAGTGATGCTCACCATCTGCTGGAGCAGACTTCATAAAAAATTTAACGTCTCTTGCATTTGGATCCCAATGAAAAAGGACCCATGAGACAGTTTGCTATGACAGTGTGAGTACTACAATGCCCAACAGTCAGGCAGTGGTTTTGAAGGGCTTTTTCCTTCCTCAGTGTGAGAAAAGCACATTTATTTATTTAGGTCCTGTAAGGATGAACTCAAGATGCTTACAAACACTTGGCTGCGCAAAGATTTACATCCTTCATGCACTGTTTGGCCAAGTGTTTATGTATGAAAACCACCTACGTACTCCTGTAGCCTTCAACATGTAATGCCTAGGAGCATAATTCTCACTGCATGAGAATTATGAGGTCTACTCTGAGGTTGTGATACTCCTATACTTCTTACTGTCTACTATCACAGCAGTCCCATGCCTACCATATCCAATGAGCAATCAATGCCCATGAGCTCTGAATGGGCCCCCAAACTGCACCCTGCCTGTCACAGACGGTGTTTGTCATCTCAGCACTAAGGAACAGTACAGTGAAAGCATCAGCGGAAGTGATATGGGATAAAAGCTCCACCAGGAAAAACAGTTTTAAAGTGTCTATCACAATTGTTTCACACTGATTATGAATCCTTCACCTGAGTTGTCCTCTCTGAACGGCAAGGGAGGAGGCATGCTCGTAGGTTCAGTCTGTCCATCCTAACCTTAATGTTTGGCACAGCTGTCACAATCTGAGGGACTGCCCAGGGAGGCCAGATGTCACCCCGGGGCAGCATGGCAGCACTGATTTCAAGGAACTAAATTCACAAGACATCACAAATGCCCCACAGAGTACTGACAGAGTAGCTGAAAAATTCTCATTATTCTTCTATTCCAAGACTGTTATTTTGGAAGACAAGTGGACCTTTTAAAATTCCCTAGATGTCAGGGAAAACCCAGAATAAAATAATATATTGTCTTCCTATTGCTTTCTTCCATAACATGTTTAAATATGCTAATAAGGGCCGAGTATACTGCTCCTTTCCCTAGCCAAACTTTATTAGTGCTGGTATGTGAAGACTGTAACTATCTATCTGAGCAAATTATTTAACAGACAAAAACTGTATTTTCATTGACCTTAACTTTGATTTTATTTGTGTTTACTTTATTACACATCCATCGCAGCATACTTAACTTTTAAAATACAATTTGCAACAGAATTTACATGGTCCTGAATTGGAACACCAAAGATAGAGCAATTTCCAAGAACGGTTACACAGGTTTGTTTCCCATGATTTTCAGTGTAACAAATGAACAAAGATACAACAACCCTGGACTATCTGTTAACAGTATTTAAGTCAGGAAACAGGACATCTTTCAGTGGCTTCAGCTGGATGTGGAGGAGCAACAACAATGCTGACTGTTGAAAATGCAGAGCTGTTTATAAGAAGCTCAGGAATCAAGCTCTCAGCAAAAAGCACTTTTCTTCCTGTGCAGCCTTCTCACACACCTGATCTTTGCTAATTAGCATTTGCATTATTTTTATTGCTATAAGTCCACAGAGTGATCATACTGGTAGTTCAACTTTCTGGGTATGACTCAGGAAATATCTTAAAATAATCTCTGTTTTCAGGGGGTAGCCATGTGCTGCTGAGAATCTTGTATGTCTTGTATGAAGTAAGATACCCAAGTGTTAGCAGCACTGACTCTTGCTACTCTTGAAAATCTCAGCCAAGATATGTATGCAAAAGCAGCACTGTTTAATTTACTCTTGACTGGCATTTTTTTAAACACTGCCCAGCCATGTTCCTCAATGGTGTTTCCCAAGTACACACCACAACCCCTTCTCTTCTGGCTATTATTAGTGAGACTTCAGTTTGTGACAAATCAGAGCCAAGTTCTGAACTGGACTGAGTACCTCCCTGAACACCTTTTGTGGCCACAGCCATGGGGTCAAACACAAAGCCACCCTGCCCACAGGTGCTGCCTGCCCATCTCGGGCTTCTTCCACAAGCAAGGAGTGGGGAGGGAAGAGGCAGGGAGAGGCTGAAGACGAGCTTTGCTAGCTTAGGGAAATGTTTCAGCTCACCTTCTAGCCTTCTACCACCAACTGCAACACCTACTCCCAGTGCTACGCATGGAGTGGCCCAACGGCTGTAGACCCTGAAGTTTTACATCCCTGCTTTTAGGGCCAGGTCTTGCCCAGCACACTGGCAAAGAGCAGTGTGTTGAATGGGCAAATGTGTGACCAGTGCTGCATTCAGGAAGCTGCCTCCTGCCCTAGAATTTCTCTCAGAGGAATTAAATGTTGTGTATTTGAGCTGTTAAGAATCCATTATTGTTCTTGCTCAGAGATGAAGGCTCCTCCTATGTTGAACCAAGTCATGGCACTCCTGCTCTTTGATTGACTCATAAACTGGCTGACAAGGGCATGACATCTTCAAGTGGCACATTGCAGCAGGCAAGACTGAATCCCCTAGATAGTCCTTGACAAGCCATAAAGAAAAAAATCTTTCTAAATCCGATTCCTTTTTTGTCACGTAAGATTATAAGTGTGTGCACTTTGGTAACTCCCTTATGCAGGAAGGGAGCACCAGCACCTCAGTTGTAGTGGAAGGGGAATCAAGACACTGTGAGACTTGCCTGAAATGGACTTACACAGCACAGTGCTCAGAAATAATGGTTTCAAAGGAAGCTGTGCTCTCCTGGCACAGTGCTGACTGGGGCACCTCTGCTCCTTAGGCAGTGTACGGGGCACAGTGACAGACCCCAGCCTGCCTTGTGGACCACAGGTGCATTAAGCAAGGAGATGCATACCTCAGTCAGCATTTACTGACAGAATTATGCATCTGAATTTAACAGATCTGTGGACTCAACCAAATCAAATCATGTTTCTCCTACTTGATCGCTCAGTGGCTCTTAGACTTTTGAATCCTGAGCTGCACTGTGTCTCAGGTTTAGGGAGCAGCACTAGGAACACTTCTCTCCTGGTAGCCTGGAGAGCTTGCTGGGATAGGAAATGGCGCTGCTGCTCAGGTATTTCCAATTTTTGACTCTTTAAAAGTGACTGAATACCCGAATACACTCCTGTCTTGAAGGGGTTTTTAAATCCCTTTTCTTCCCTTCCTTCTGGTCATATAACATCTCAATTTTTAAAACTTATTTACAGCCATACTTCTGGAAGCAGCCATCTCAAAAATGTTCCTCTATCATATCTGTGTAGTAAATGACAATCACAAATATTTAAAACTTTTAGTATCTCAGTCTTACACTGATTTGGGTATTTAGGCATAGCATAATTGAGTTACATTATTCAGAGTCTATTCAGAAGCTATGTCATATAAGTAAGAAAATATTTTCTGTCAGAAACACCTGACCTCTCCTTCTGGCCATCATTCTTTAGCCCAGGTTAGTGCTTCATCTGTTCATTGAATGGTAATTGCTTCTATGTTTTCTCCCAGATTCTTTTTCTTATTTTATTTCAAAAAACTGCTCTTTTTTTTTAAGTCATCAGACAAATTATTATAGTGTTTCCCTATCACGATAAGCCCATTATTTAAAAAAAAAAAAGGAAGACTGAATATGTCTTCTTTTGGAAACCACACCAGTTGCCCCCATTTTGCCTTGAAAAGAGAAGGAAGGTAAGGATGTAAAGCCCAGTGCCCTCCATGAAATTCCATCTACTGCATCCGTGAAGAAGGTAAGAGACTTTCCTGATTTCCCATGAGCCACAATATATGCTTGCTTAGCATGTGTTCACATAGTACCAAGAACCCATGGTACATACAAGATGGCCCCTAGTGCTGCCTTTGGGAAAACATTCAACATTTGCTTTAAAGAAAAAAGCTATAATACAAGAATGGTAACTCAGCCTTTACGAGGATGTTCTGGAGTGGTCTGTGTAACACATATGCATTTATCCTGTGCTAAAGTACAAAATTCCATGAATTATTGGAAAAGAAAGTTTTACCTCTCCAAGATCTGACTTTTCGGGAGTTCCCTTGGGAACGTTCTGACTCTCCACATCAGTAAACACAAAAAAAGTCCATGAGACACAACATAGCTTGCTGAATGCAGTGGAAAGAGCAGCGACACCCCAGGGCACTAGGTCAGCTTCCAGGGCAGAGACTGTTCAGTATTTGTACAGTTGAATGAGACTGCAGTATCCCTGGGTTCGCAGGACACAGGGTGGCCTTGGACAATGGCATTCACTCTCTCCGATGTGTATGTGCACCTGCTTGGATTTGCCATCCTGCCTGTGACACCGGAAGCTTCTTTCCAACCCGCGAAAGTGGATCTCCGAAGCATTCCCACCACATTTCTGTCTGCGATTTCCCAGAAGGGAAAAGGACGAATTCACACATGGTGGCTAGCACATACACAGAATGCCTGAAGCCTGCAAAGTGCAGATTTGTTGCATGGCACAGAGAGATGATGATGGATGTGCACCCTGGGCCTACTGGTCGGGGTGTGCCAGCACACTGGCCCTGCCACAAAACCCCAAGGGCCCCAGGCTCAGCTCTGCTCACAGTCTGCAACTTTGCAGCTGCATGTGAATGTGTGAACCACAGGTGTAGCTCCTGGGCTGCAGAGCCTGTGAGATGCTTCTAGCATTTACTGTCTCCTACACTGAGTAGATATATGCAGTAGATGCAAATTGAGGTGTGTATATATATTATGACTAATTCACATGCATAACTTTATTCATACCAACACTGAGAAATGAGTTAACAGGAAAAAATATAGGTAATCCAGATCTTCTTTCCTATACAAAATAACACTTTTCTTTTTAGTGTTTATTCTTGTTGGATTTGATTTTTTTTTGGACATTATTTTAAAAGTATCTACTACATTTAGCATTAGGTAGAGAAGTATGCTTCACATGTTCTTTTGGTGTATGTTTTCTGTACGCTTTTTTGTGTACACTGTTCTGTGTACACTTTACGTGTACTCTTCTGACTGATACACTTTTATTCTGATCTATACACTGTCTTTCTGACTGGTATGCTGTCTTTCAGACTCAAAGGATTTTCAAGGATGTGAGATTTTAAGAGAGATAATAAGATTTTCAAAGGGCTGTTCTACGTTCATTATATGTCTTCTCTGCAGAAATGATAAAAATAAAACACATCCTGTTTCCAGAAAATTTTGATAGCTTTCATTGTATTTTCCTAAAAACATCTATTTCCTTCATATTACTTAAGAGTGTAACTACCCCATATGGCTGAGTCAACAGCTGCTACAAATTGCTTAAAAAAAAGGAAATTGAGAAATTTCTGTTCGGACTGTATATTTGCACACCTAGGTAAAAATATTACTACATCATGACTGTGAGATCTAGCTGTACATTCGTTGGAGACAGAGCAGATTTCAAAGAGTCTTGTTTTGAGGTTCAGGCAAATATCTACGTGAAAGTGCTAAACTTACCAATGTCACGCAGTTATGCTGGCTCTTTTCTTCATTTCCCCAAGGAAGTGTGAGAATATGCATCAGTGATCATCACAAAGATGCGAACAGACCACAGTATTCAAAGGTTTGTATTAATGATATGGGTGTGTAGATTTCCAGTGGGTTTTACTGCAGCTATTTACTGTCTGTGTGATGGTAAATCCTCAGTGTAATGTTTAAAGATACTGCAGAAGTTTACATAAACATCTGTATGGCCCTAAACTGGACAGCTGATATCCATAAAGAGATTTAGAGCATGGCAGAGCCCTGTACGATGCTTAAAGTCTGGGAAATGGTGATAGGAAGAGAGCTGTTACTTGCAAAATGAGAATTTTATCTGGTCCTACTGCTTCTGTATTTTTAAAAGTGACACAAACACAAGAGACATACTTGCTAGCAGCAGTAACAAGAGTAAAAGTGATGTAAACTAACACTCATAGAAATCTTTGAGAATACACCTAAAATTCAAAGCACAGGAGAGGACTCAGGGACCAAACCTGAGCGTTGCTGCCACTTTAACCAAGGCAGGCTCACCATCACACAGCAGTTCTTGACTGTAACCTCTCACAGTCCCCACCAATGAAGAAAGGATACATTTCTAACTTAATCCAGACTGCCACATGGTAAAGCCATCTGGGAGGATATTTTGAAGGAAACAGATGGAAAAGGAAGAGATTCTTCTGAATGTAGTATAAGATTTACATTATCCTCCATGAACTTCCATGTAGTCCCCATGTTTATATAATTTATCACTATTTCCTTAGACAGCTCAGATTAGAAAGCCTGCATGAGCTCATGTTCTTGTTGTTAATTCTCAGTCTGAACCTCCCTACTTTAAAGGGAAATTAGGTACTATAAAAAGAAATCAGAGAAAGGCAACCAGACCTGAGTGAAACCCAGCAGCATGAAGTTCTTGATCATCCCAGGAAGTACACTGTTTTACCTCTCCTTCTTTCAGCCTCAGGAAGACACTGTCATGAGCATTTGCTCACAGTGATAAATTTCTGTTCTTTGCCACACACCTATACCAGCAAAACAGCAATGGTGTGGTACTGTACACATGAGAGCAGGGCCTGTTGAAACCAGGAAGGGTTCAAGGTAAGTTCAGTGATTTCACTGAACATCCTTTCGTCTAAGGATTAAAAACAGGAATGTTGTCTGTGCAAAGACATGGCATACAAATAATTTAAAGTGTTCTTTCACTAGTCAGTTGTGGTAAATGGAGAGATCTACAGGCTTCTGTCTCTTTTCATGTATTCTTCTCTGCGTCCTTGCACTCTGCACAAACATTTCCATTACTAATGAGAATGTCAAAGGGCTCTCTTTTCTCTCTCTCACTCTCTCTCTGTCTCTGACTACAGAGATGCTGCTGAGGCACCACTGCATCAGTGGTGGCATCCAGGTGGTTGACACACGCTACAGCATACCTACCAGAATCACTGCTTCAGCAAATGGACAGGAAAATCCATGTGGGGAACGCTGGTGCTTCAGTTCAAACGCCTACATCATTTTCCCATCAGTTAAATCTGTCATTACTTTGTTCTGCTACAAAACAACAGAGTCCAGGTCCCCTCCTTGTCCTCCTACACCCCAGCCCAGCTTCAGTCCCAGGTATTCTTCCTCTCTTGCACCCAGGGTTGCCTGCACACGGTTACTGCACGAACAAAACACTTGCAGCAGTCAGTGCCCGGGGAGCTTGGAGACCTGGCAGCACCACCAGGCCCTTCTCCCTGCTGACCTCAGTAGGATTGAGCTCTGATCCATACCAGAGGAAAAGGCAACACTAACAGCCTCCCGGGAGCCTCTGCCTCCTGGATTTGGCCTCCTCTGTGCAGCAGGGTTTAGCCTCCCTGTCTCTCAGGTGCCACAGAGGAGACAGCTGGCTTTGTGCCCACCGGCGGATTTACTACCATGTTGTAGTAGGAACAGACTGATTGTAGCAGTAACATTTGAAGGATATAAGCAAGATAGGGAGAGGAAATATCTTCTATTAGAACAGCTTGGTATGTTTTGAATTGTGTGGTGTAGTCAGGTTATACACAGTGAGTCGCTGGGGACTTAGGCAGTGTTTTCTGCATAAGCCGGCCTAACAAAAGACATTACCTCTCCTTGCAAAACTTAACCTTACTTGAAAGTACTACTACATTCATCCTGTGTGTTATCTCCACCATTCAGAGACATTAATATTATTAGCTGTGCCACGGATTCATCATTGCTGCAACTGTATTGATTTCTTTTGTAGAAATCTGATTCCTGCACATGCTTTGGAGAGTTACATCATTTTACTCCTTCAGCTCACGGCTAGGATGTTTTCTGTTTCTTATGCAACAGCTCCTAATTCAGATTGCAGTTGATACTATGACAGTGTACACTGTATAATAATGTATTAGAACCATAAGGTAGAAAAATGAAAGTATTATTCCCTTCTCAAAGCAGACCTCTTTCCAGAAGAGCAATGGACCCTTTATGCTCTTGACTCAGCAATCATTCATGTACAGGGAGATACAGCAACACAGCCCATGGACTCTGCTGAGCAGTGATGGACTTGCTCCTATGCCCACAGGTTTTTCTCTGTTGGTGCACATACAGCAAAGTGTCAGAGTTAGGTTCTTGGGGTTTTTAACACAGGGCAGGCTGGGAGAAGAAAACGAAGTGGACTGTAACTGCAGTGTTTCACTGGTTTCATGACACCTTGTGGCTTGCATTTTGTCCAAAGCATTAAAAAAGAATAATACTATCTGACACAAAAAGTTCAAATGTGTTAGTCTTTATGATGGATCCAGTCTAGTTACCAAGTTCAGCCTATTGTATTTTGTGGATTTAGAGAATGCTTTAGAAAAGTAGAGAGATGGGTTTTATGCATATGCCCCTTCTTGCTGTAACGCAGCTCCCACCTACCCACATCCAGGACACACAGAGATATTTATTACATGCTGGACTCACACCACGGAGGTGTGCATGTGTGTCTGCACTAGCACTGCAAGGTGACCAATGCAGAAAGAGGACAATTTTGAGCAGGCACTGTCCACTGCTTCCTCCTCTCTTTCCCAAGAGCCACCGCATGAATTGTTCTGGTGGTTGTGCCCAGCAAGCCAATAGCTGTCCCTTCTTTCTTTACAGTAAAGGAGGCCAGTTGAAATACTGAAAAATTATTTCACTTAAAGTAGTCTAAAGAATTTAAATTAGTTTTTCTTACCTGAGCAGGCTTCTTTTGAACCACTTGTTGAGGCTGAAAAGTAAAACAAAGGCTCAGTGAGAAACAAACTTAACTGAGAGCACTTAACTATGATTTTACGAGTGCTAGGAAAAATATTTTCAGCAATAGAAATAAAACACAGGAAAAACCCACACTGAAAAATGGAGAGATGAACTCTCACACCCAGCCTCTCCTATGCCTATCTACAACTTTGCTCTGAAGTACTTCATATTACTGTGGATGACAAGGAGTATGTTAAGTCTGTACAATTAAAACCAAGGTGAAATCTAGTTTAGCACGTCACATCTTTCAGCTCTTCTACAGTACTGCTGCCTTAACTTATCAGGACATGGGACTGGCCTGATTTTATAACTAGATTTTGTTGTCTCCACTGCTGCTGCTCTCTTGTGACACTTTCAGCTGTGAGTGGAGTGTCCTGCTGTGGGGAAGCCCTCCCTCCTCATCCATGAGCAGGGTCAAAGCTCAGGCACAGAGGTGGAGGACACATAACCCCATTCCTGAGCCACGGCTGCCCACTTGACCAAAGCCACCCTTGCCAAAATCAAGACACTGGAATGGACAGTGGTTCCAGCCCTGGTTTGAGACCTTCAGCTGCATAAAGTGTTTGAGACCTTCAGCTGCATGACGCTGTGCTCATCCCTGCGAGCCTACTGGTGTGATTATGGGGATGCCTGTCATGGACCAGGCTGGGTGTGTCCAGCTGCCTACGCAGGACCTGGTGGCACAGCTGTGGATTCTCAGCGAGTCTCCCTCCTGGCTGCTCCCACCCAGGACTGGAAAACACAGCCCTCACATGAGTCAGGAGACCCACCAAGGTGCTGGTGTGCTTCATCCCCACCTGGGAGAAGAGGAGTACCAATTAAGGAATGAATACAGATGTGCTCAAAATACACCACCACTGCCCAGATGATGTGATGACCCTTGTGGGTGCTAGGAGCAGTACAGAACAGTAAGACCATAGATAAGGGATGAAATCCTGACACAGAGAGGACAAAAAGGCTTTTCTTACTTCACTGGGACAAAGTTGCTGCCTGCCCCTCTGCCCCAGACTTTCCATTTTCAAAGTATATGAATTGCACCCAATGATTTTCTTCCTGCCCTTCCTTCCTGCTTTTTCCTAATCCCAGCCATGATTTTAGTGCCTTGCTTGGGCAAAAGCCAACATGCCATCCCTCTGCATGGCCAAAACCCCCTAATTTTCATGACAGTCCAGTAGGAAATAACTGGAATATTTCTGAATAAGCAGTTTAGTGTAACTGGCCTTTCACAGCAATATTTCAGTGGGAAGGATCAATGAAAATGTAAATTAAATGTAACTGATTCAATTCAGACTGCCCACCACAAGCGTCCCATTTTAACAAGAGATGCTTTGTTTATTTTCAGTCTTTTTCTAACTCAGCGGAATCCTACTGCGCTTATATATTTGTATATAACAGGCTCCAAGTTCTGCTCTCAAATGAATGAGAGAAAAAACTATGCGATGACTGGGTCTGTCTTTAAACTTCAGGGTGGACTCTTTCCTTTTCCATTAAATTCCCTTGCAATGGAGAAGCTATTATCAAGGCACACATTTTATTGATGCCTTCTCCAGGTGGACAGCAGGCCCTGAACTCATTAATGGACATTTGCTGCCCTTGGCCAAAGGAATGATTTGTTTCAAAGGAATCTTTCATAATTACAGAACTCATCGAGCTCTTCTGTAATCTGCCAATAGTGTTTTTTCACTTTATTTTCTTTTTTTTGCCTGTTGATTACACCTGTATATGTGTTTACTCCCAAACCATATGAAATCCACAGATGTTTTTAGAGGCTGACTGTTTTCTCCAGCTCAGAAATCCTCATATATTTTTGGCCGTGCACTCCGTGTTCATGGGACTCTCACTCACTGCAGCTCAATGAAATCTTCTGAAAGAGCTGCCAACTCACCAAATTTTCCATGAATTAGGTCCTGACACATCAATGAGAGGAAAGACAATGTCTGAAACAAGGCCAGCTCTGGCTTTCTGCCTAGTATGTGTCACAGTAATTCTACCAGCTGCCCTTCTACACAGCAGTTCATACTTTTCAGACCACCAAAAAGCCCCTTGAATACTTTCAGTGATAGCTGGGGCTTGAGCTGCCAGCATGTTTTCCCAGCCTCTGGCACCCAGTGGCTCTGGACTGGACCTAGAAAGTTTTTTTTGTGTGTGTTTGTTTTGTTTTGTTATTTTTATGAATGGCTTCCACAGGGGACTCTGACTCCAGCACAACCCTATCCAGCCATTCATAAAAAGCAGAGGGAAAATATTGTACTTTACCCAGTTGGAAACTGTCTCTGATACTGACCAAGGCTTTCAAGAATTTTAGTAATTCAAGACCTTTGCTATCGTAGTGCTTCATGTCGAGAGCTCCTTGGCAGTGCTTGCTTACTGCCGGCTAGGTTTCCACTGGACTCGGGATCTGGAGCTCAGCATATGTTATGCTTTCTCCCTTAAATGGAAGAAGCTCAGCTATGCAAGCCCAGAAGCAGGGCTCAGTTCGTCAGCCAGTATTAGTGGCACACACCACTGACATGCTGGGAGCCGTGCCCACTCACGTCACACTGAGGGCTCCGGCTTGTGGCAGCTGAATCGCTGCAAGTGCCAGTTTTCAAAGGCATTGCTTTTCCTGCTTCAGCCTGGCTGAGTGGGGAAGGTGGCTGGACATATAAATCCAGTAAGGTCCAGTCCTGTGAGGACTGCAGTGTCTTCTCACTTAGGTCACCCCGACCAGAAGAACTGAGGTGTTCAGAAATAACATGAAATTTCCCAAGCACTCCTTTAATTTCTTTAACTGTTGTGGATGTGATGCCTTTGGAACTATTTTGACACACTACAGATACTAATGCTTCAACTTGCTAAACTTTGTGCTCACTGAGTTAAGAGATCTTTTCAGGGCTTTGAAAGTGACACCTCTGATTCACGGGTGCTGCCATCTGCACGTTCAATTAACTGGAAAGAAAGAGAATCTGCCTTGGTTACGGAAAAGACTGGAACTATAAAATAGCCATGGACAAGAGTTTTTAAATAGGTACTCTGGAGCAAAATAAAGTTGTAAGCAAGAAATGAGAGCTCTGAACTATTACATATTGTCCCTGCCAGGAGCCTGCAGAGTAAGATGGCAGAACTTCTACTCTGTTCTGTCAGAGGCTCTCTCACTTATGCCAGGGATCTTAAGAGGAGCTTTGTGCAACACAGCCCTTTCACATTTCATTTTTATCCTAAGTTTGAAAAACAGCTATTGTACACTGCACGTACATCGGCTGACGTCCCACACACTCGAAAGGAAACTCCAGGGTTTTTTTACGTCATATGCAAGTACAAGTCAACACTAGGTATCTTTTTTAAATATGTATGAGACAGAAAGAACAAGTGACAGTGTTGGAAAAATCCTATGACCAGGTTATTTAAATGTCCATCAAACAAGAACAAATCCAAAATGCAGCAGTATTTCCTCTGCCATGCTTAAAATATGAAGTATGTGAGCTAAGGCAAAAGATAATAATTTAAAACCTGAGGATAATATCCCTAACTTTGAACAGGAAAAACTCCACAAAATGCCTGAAAAGGAGAGTACACAACTTTTTGATGGTTTTATGTTCGCTGTAAGTTTTAAGTGTTCAAAGCCCAGCTGTTTATCTTCTACATTTCTTCCACTCCTCCTCTGCCACACATCCCTCATTTTGCTTTTTTATTTTAAAATTCTGTTACTTTACTTTATGTCAATATCTTACATGTATCCTTACAGCTTACACTGGTCAAACAATTTCTTTGCTTTCTATATGAGAACAAAAGAGCAGCCTCATGTGATGAGTTCATATTCATCTCATACCAGCAGCCTAAAGTTGTATCAAATTCAGTTTGTCACGCTTCTCATTCCCAGGAGTCCTTCTTGCCCCGTGTCTTTTCCTAGTGTTATAAAGCTAAGGAAGGAAAATGGAAGGATAAGGGTAAATCTATGTCAACTGGTATGAGCAATGCTGGAGCACATTTTTAATGATCAGAAATAAAAGCATTGGTTTGAATGCAAATCATCCCCTGACTGCTACGCCTGAAGCTCCAAGGGCAAGCTGCACACGCACAGTGCTCTTAGATTTTGTGTTCGTGTCTTTCTCTTCAAACTGAGTATTATGAAGATGTCTGACTGATGCGTCTTGGCAACAGTGACTCTTTGTTTTTTTCCAACAGCTTGACACAGATAAGAGATTTGCATGGAGGTAGCTCTGCTGGTGAGACTTAATGACCATGATGGAAACTAATACCCAGTTAGGATGACATTTATAGTGCTGACAGCTCAGTGTTGTGCAGAGATCATTAAAATAATTTCATAGGTCATCCAAACACTTGTAGTTCCAAATTAAAAGATGAGTAAAACCACATTTAGTCTTTTTGTCTTCATAGCCTTGAAAAATCAGGAAGTTCATATTATATACCAGTTGAAACCAATATAATCCAAAATAAATCATGTCTTACAAGCAGTTCCATATGACAGCAGAATAACTACCATTCTGCCCTGCAGCTTTAATTGGTTTGAGTCCAGCTTTTCTCTCCCTCTTCCAGCACAGAATGCTACAGTGCTGGGACCAGGGGCCCACACAGCCTGCCAGGAAGCCCTCACCTTCCAGCAAAAGCGACTTGCAGCTTCCTGATCATCAGCAGAAATCTTCCTGAAACTGCATGGGATGATGTGCCTGTCATTCATTCCTCAGGTCCAGGAGGAAGCAGGTCCAGTGCTCATGGCTTGCTTTAGTAATTATCTCCCTTTCGAGGCAGTAGCAGAACTGCTTTTTTATCCCATCACTAGTGAGGGGGCTTGTGTTTTGGAAGCACAGGTCATGAGTTCTCCTGCCTCCATCACATGTCTGCAGTCAACTGGCAACCGTGGTGTCTGTGTATGCACACTGCTGTGGGTCATTAGAATGTAACAGCAAAACCATCTGGCCCTTAGAGTTCAAAGGAGAATTTCACAGTTCTCTGTGCAGTCTCATAAATGAGGCTAATAGTAATCTGTGGAGAATTCTGGCAAAATCTGTGAAACTATTCTTTATTGTCTATCCTACTTGGCACTCCTCTGAGTTTTTAATACAGAGTCAAATCATTGCAAAAATATTTATTAGCTTTTAAACTGACGTTCCCTGACTGATGCTGGAAAAGACTGCAACATGTCAGAAGCTGCACCAGTTAGTCGATGATGAAGAGTATTTCTATTCCACTTGTCGGGGAGAGCAGAGAACATCAGCATTTTCCAAGTACACAAAGTGACTTTTAATAGTTATTTGACCGGCACAAAAATTTTATATTCAATTTGGCAAATTCAAAGCACACTGCTTTAAATTACTCTTTTGGTAGTCTTGAAATTCAGGCAGTGGCACATGTATCCAGTTAGGTATGTATATATCCAATGGAACTCAAGAAACTGACTTCACCAGGGTTAGGATTTCATACATTTTGTTTAGAGAAAGCTACCCTCACTACAAAATATCTGTAAGCTTCTTCATTTGGAATGGTTTTATGTTCTGAGAGGAATAAAACAGTGTAAGAAATGTATTTAAAAATCAAATTCTGTTTTCTTTTGTGCTCACATAATCCATTATTTCTCTTTTGCTTTGACCCATTTCTCTCTGCTTACTCCCACCATTAGAGATCTTGACAAGTATAAATTTAATGGTTAGAACAGGAAGGGAAAACCCATCATTTTTATTCATCTGCTAGCTGAACTGTTAGTTCAAGCACAACAATATTCCAGTGAGTTATCAAGGATATAATCAAAATTCAAAGCACAGTGGCTGTCAGTTCCGTGTTCTTGATAGATGTTATTAATTTTTATAATGTTTCAGACAGTATTGGTTACATTTCCATAAAATATTTAGGGCAGTGCAGCTCATGAAATACCCATTTCATGGGCCTTGCATCTGTGTTTCAGTACAATAAGCAAAGTTTAAATTGGTGTTCTCATCTAAAATCAATACAGCTTGTCAGCAGAAGGATCTGCTGTTGGTGACTGCTCTTCATCAGAGTCACTGCTGCTCTGTGGGGTTTCCCTGTTACTTCATTATCATCTGTCACGCACTTGATAAGCTTTCCTCATGCATTTTGCTTAAGTTTGGTTTGGCACCCTGTGCATTTTTCTGCTAAAATATTAAGAAGTATTTTCTGTCTTTCAGAATAATTCTAGCACACAGTTCAGCATTGAGGTTTCCTGAATATACACCTAAGGAAACATGAGCTGGCTCTTTTGTCTGGCAAACGTCATATGTGTCTGTCTATTTATAACTCCCTACACAGACAGACTATTGAGAAAGCCAGAGGGGAGGTTTCAGTCATTCTTAGCTATAGCGTAAAGAAAAAACCTTACATTTTCGTAGACAGAAATAAATTATAAGTTATTTCCAAAGAAACCAAGCCCTCATTATTTAGGGATAAACTGATCAGAAACTATTTAGCTTTATACCTTGCAGACCTGTCCAGACAAATAACTATTGTGCAACTGTTTGTCTCCAGACTATCTTGTCTGTTTGGATACAGCAACTCGTGTGTTCACCATGCATTTCTCTTGGCCCATGTGGAAGTGATTTTTGGTCACTGCTAAACAGGCTAGATTTGAATTGATGACCTAGAGGTGGAAAGCACTGTATCACATTACAATCTGGTTCCAACTTTGCTTTTAGAGTCTTCTCTCTCTTCTTGCTTGGGCACCTCCTGCCATACAGACTGAAAATCCAGGGCAGTTTCCGCTGCAGAGATCACTCCCAGCAGAACCACTGCATGGAGCTGATCAGAGCTGCAGGACTGTCAGCAATGGACTCATCTCTGGACCTGACTGCCAGGAGCTCCCAAATCCTCTCGACCTTTGCACTGATCTCCAGTGAAGTAACAGAGTAAATAGCATAGGGAAGTCCCAAACAAGCCAACCTGCTGCAAAATCTGCTGCTGTTTGGAAAGTGAACTCTGAACTTCAGTGGTTTTGCTCAAAATGGAACTATTGTCAGATAACATTTCTCTTTACGGCCTCTGATGTCCACACTTCTCAATTTTAAGGTCACAAAGACATCAACTCACTCAGTAAAGTGTCCTTGTGTCATTTAGAAACCTGAAATACATGCAGCCCATTTTCCACAATGCAGGCTTAGATACAAACAACCAAATTCATTCCCACGCCTATGAAAGCTTCTGCCACCAACAGGTCCAAGCCTAGAAGCAGGAATGGAAAAAGAACTGAAGTGGCAGTGATGGAAAACAAAGGGTAAACTGCTCTGCTGGGCAGCCCTGGGATTACAGCAGTGTCCCAGCAGTTACCAGGTGGTAACTCTGTCCATGGCTATACACCTCCACCACAGTGATGGTGCAGTGGCCACGCCACAGCCTGGACCTGTCCTTCTTCTTAAGAAGGAGGATACTGATGAAAATACAGAATGCACTTCCCTTGGCCCTCAGGCACCTTCACCACTCTGGAAAGGCAGCCATTCAAGCCACCTTGAAGGCAGTGAGATTCCAGCCAAGCACTCTGTGACCTCCTTTGGATATTTCCCAGTGGCAGCCTGTGGCATGTCTCTTCAGTTTGGCTGCATACAAGAGCTGCTGCCTCCAGAGATTTGCACTTCTTGCTTTAGTGAGACACATCTCAACCAGAGGAGGACAGCATTAGAGTGGGCACTATGGGAAGGCAGGTGCAGGAGACTGTGAGCTGCCTAGAAAAACTTTAGACTTCACCAACAGGAGAAAACCATCCAGTTCAGGACCGCTGCCTGGCTTGTATCTATACCACCTTTATTCCAGACTGCCTGGAAGGAAGAGCTCTGTGTTGTGCTACGTCCTTAACAACATCTGTTACCGTGGCAGAGGACAAGATGGTGAAGGAAAGAAAGCTTCCAGCTGCACAGCTCAGACAACTGTAGGGCAGTGCTTGAGGCTGTCTGTGCTCAGGCACTGTGCAGCTCACTGAGCACAGACACAGCGCTAGGTACGGGCAGCAAGAGCTATCTGCCCCTTCATCTGCACAAACTGGGGTAAGGATACAAGGGATCTTAGGCAGCCATTCTTGCACAGCCATTTCTACTCCTTCAGCGATATAAAGCATCTTGTACAGAACTTATGGGGTCAGCCCCAGGCACGGCCCTCAGCTCCTGCAGGAGCTTGCCTTTCCCATCCAACCCATTGCCTCCCTGACCTCCCATTGCCCTGTGATGGCTGGGCAGGGTTTTCCTCCAAAGAAAAAAAGCACACAGGGCAAGGAAGGCAAATCGACTGTGCCTGGCTGATTTTCTGCAGCTGAGGATCTGGCCTGAGGCATTCCTCTTGAACTTCTTTGTCTGAGCAGATCCATTGGTAGCCACATGGTTGGCTGGGGATGTTTTTCTATGTCTGGGATATACAGATGTCTGATAGCTGTCTGTCTATCAAATAGATTTGATAATTATTACTGCCTGCAGGACACTGATGCTGCTAAGAGTGTCTGTCAGAGTCCAAGCAGAGACTGCTGACATTCTGGCATAGTTTCATAAAGAAGTCAGTGTCCAAAATAGAAATACATTTTCCACGTACTTGAAATATACCAGGGGCTTGGTGGTGAGTTGTTGCAATTAATCCACTTCCTGGCTTGATATATTTTGGGATCATTCTGATGTGTGGTATGTTAAATACTGAACTCAGTTCATATTCTTATTTTTAAATGGAAATTATATTCATTATGTCCAAAGGCATGATTTCTAGGTCCTTCTTGCAAAGCAGAAAAACCCCCCACCATTCCATTGCATTTCTGGTGTGATTTTACTCATTAACAGCAATTTCATCACATGCATCATTGTGAAATCCACGCAACACAGTAATTTATTTTAAAAGACAGTAGCAAACAGCTTTTCTTTTTTATCTAGCTAGAACCCATTCAATAAAAGATTGAGAAGTCAACATCTATCCTATTGTCAAGATCCTATTGTCAGCCTCTCAACAGCAGCAGAAATATGAATAGTGTCTGAGTACACATGCTTCTCTTGGTCTGAAAGAGAGCAAAAAGAGGGGAAGAGAGGGAGGAAGAAAGAGATTCTGCTCTTTATAATCCTGGTATAATTTTGGAGTTGTTCTATTTACATCCCTGGACAGACTCTGAATTTAACCCAGTCTAGGAGAGAAGAATTTGACTGTAATTTTACAGGACAATTACCTGACTGTCTAGCTATAGTTATTTAATAGTCTTTTGGAAACTACATGTGACCTAAAGATCCTATTTGTTGCTTGGATCTAACAATGTGAACATCAAAGGTATGTGTGTAAGGTATGCCTGCAAATCCCCTGCAGACTTTTTCATAATAGTACTGAAACCTGACACTACATCAAGAATGCAGGCCTGGAGCACCCTACTACAGCCCCACTCCCTTGTAAAGCTTAACGCGGTTTCCTTGCTCACAGAGCTCCATCCGCCACTTGGAAAGCAGCCTGCTTTTAAATGTTAGGGTTGCTAGGGAGGGCTTGTGAACATTTTAGCAAATGCAGGTCTCGTTTCAGAGAACAGGACTGATGGATATTGATCCTCAGTTCCTGAAAACTCACCTGAGTTTTTTCCTTCTGTTGCTGAAGTGACAAAACCTAATTTTTCATGCTGCAAAAAACACAGCTAAATCCTGTCCTTGGCTAAATTCTGCCCATAGTTCCAGAGTCTACCGAAAGAGCTAAATGCTTCCATCTTCGGATTAGTTACATTTTATTGTGTTTGGAACCTGTGTGGTTTGGGACATGCCAAAAATATACCAGTTGGTAGTATCCAAGGCTAGGTGGTCCTGGCAGCAGAGGTGAAAGCAGCTTGCTGGATGAAGGAAGGAGAAGGAGAGCTGGCCTCCAAGTGCTGCTGTAGTTGGCACAGACAGGCATACCCTTTCTGGGAATTAGGTGCCCTGGGTAGATAGAAGCTTGTTTTGCAGCTGAATATAACCCACCTTGGCGAGATCAGGTATTTTATGAGCACCAGATCACCTACCAGTAGCTGCAAGATCATTCTAGCATTGGCAATGATGTGGCCAAGGATACTCTGATTCTCTAGATATTGGCAGGTAAGGGTGATGGTGTGAAGCAAGGTCTTTCCGCTGGCTCCCAGGCATCTAAATATCCCCACGTTCCATGGCTGTGACTGCCCAATGACGAGCAAGACATTCTCTTGAGAAAGGACCCTGGGAACATAACAGTGTGCCTTAAGGCAAGCCCCATGGACACCAGAGCTGCTGTGAGCCCACTGCATATGGCCAGCAAAGGTCACCAGTGAAGGAAGGACAACAATTGGAGGAGGGGTGAGGAAACAACAGTATTGCTTGTATCATTACGTGTACACCTAGGAGCTTCTGGAAATCTTTGGCGAGTAAGGAACAGTGCTGGGAAGTTTTGGTTGGGTTGCGTAGTGGGAAAGATGCGAAGGGATGGGATTGAAGAATGAAAGTGGCAAGGAGAGATTGCAGGAAAGAGTGGGACCAAACACATTCCACCTTATCTGCTTACACACAAGTGGGAACTAGGTCTCTGCACTGCCACTTATGCGCAAGGAACTGAGAGAAAAAACCAGAAACACATTGTTCATATCGCTTTTCGTCCACCAAGCTCACAAGATGGCTGTATTGTTGTCATACTTTTGGTTTCTTCCATGCTCTGAAAGTGTGTGTGTGTTACTGACATATTTTGAGGGTTTTGTGGCATTTTTAAAGACAGCAGTTGGGAAGTTTGGTTAGAAAGAAATCTTTTTAGGTACCAGTGGGTTTTTCAGATTTTAGGGTCAGATGCATTTTTGTAGGCTTTATGGTAGTGCTTCATCTTCTCAGATCACAAAAAAGGACAGCAGAAATACAAAGGCCCTGGAACTGTACTGTCCTGGGGAGCGGAGGATTCCACCCCACCCTCAAGGCTGATGACAGCAGGATCCACGGGAGGATGTGCTCTTCCTGAAGAACTCCAGCCATCTCTCTGCACAGCAATCCCTGCAGGAGAGGGTCTGCTTCAGCTTTTTGGCTGGAGGCACTGGCAAGAGGACAACCAGGACATTCACTGTTTATTGTATGAGCACTTGAAAAGGGTGGGAGACAGTGATGGAATAAGGAGTTGCCCATGCCACTTTGCCTTTCATCACCTCTCAGGAATGTCTGCCTTCGGGGCTAATTTAGATGCATTTACATAATAAATGTGTGGCCTTTACAGCCACATTTTTTCACTTTAATTTCTGCCTGCCCTTGCTGACACGTGCCCTTGGCAATTTGTGGTTATTTTCCTCATTCTGCACTGTAGAATTGTCCTCTATTAGGGTTTTTTCTTTCATAGATAAGCAAGTACATAGCTCATTAAAGTGATATAGTCTAGCTCTATTTTACTTATCAAATACTTCAGGGTTTTGTTTTCTTTTTTTTTTTAACTCCCTATTGAAAAGACAATGCTTTGCTGACTGTAAACTGGTTTGCAAGCCTGAAACAGATGATTTCATGAGTCTTCCAGATGCATCATCACAGTTTCAGACAGCTTCCTGACTGACAAGAAAGCCAGAATTCTCATGAGATATCCACATTGGGATAATATTAATAAACATTCTGTACCTCAGAGGCAACCCACCCAATAAGTAAGTTCCATATGGCTCTTAGAAGCATCAGAGTCCTCCCTCTCCTTACTCCTAAGTGTGATGGGCCCAGCTCTTGGGCTGGGATTGATTGAATGCTCCCTTACAGAGGTACTCGAGGGCTCTATGCTCAGCTCTAACCATGACTTAATACATGATGACAAATCGTTCACATCCCATGACATGATGGGACCAACTGACAGAGATCAGATCACATGTCTGATGAAGAGCAGAATCTACACATCCTTGAAGGTAAGGCAAAGTTAAAAGGGCCCTCAGAAAAGAGAATGCAGGATAATTTTGCACTGTTGAGAATTTTGGTAGGGAAGATCCAGCCTAGGGAGCTTTAGATTAACCTACCCTCCCCTAGAAAACAGTCCAGTTACAATTTTGCACCATGACTTATAGCACTGGCCAGTAATACCTGGGAGTGCCCTTCTCCTCTGCTTGTCTCAGCCATGACACACTCCAACTACAGGGCTGCCGATGTCCTGGGAGTCTTTAGTGTGTGGGTGTTATGTTCCTTGAAGATGGGATGCCAAGGCACCACAGAGACTTTATGAGCAAAATGTCTACATTCCCTGAATAGCATCCTGTAATAAGACAAATATAGACAAGGAGACTGAAGACTACAGAAATCACAATCTGAACGTGATCTATTAGTGAATAATAGACAATGGCAAACTTCAAGCCAAAAAACTTGGGAAGTGCCTGGACACCAAAATGACGACCATGTTTGTGTATCTTCTCAATGGCACCACCCAGGTGGATTTATTTTGGTTTTCTTTTCCTCAAGTATATTTTCCTTAACCCTCAGTGTTCCTTTAGAAATTAACTCATTACCAGACAGTCAGTGAGTCCTGTAATGCTGTGTGATGGGTCATACCAAGACTACTCAATTCAACATGGACTTTCCTACCAAAAGCTTAGGAACTGATAACTAAAAGCAATCACAATATTTTAGTATGTAATTTTATATCTGAATATCCTTTTCATCTCTGCAGATCCTACAGTGATTTGCACACTTGGAAGTGACACAAGAACCTTACAAAGGGATCTGTTTCACTCTGCCCTGCAAAGCAGCCATTTCTGGGATGAGGTCTGGCAGCACATTTAACAGCACGAGACAGTGTTACACACAGTTCGGAGTGTATGAGGTGATGAATAGCACATTCAGTGCACATGGCAGAGAAGGTAGGATGTAATTATCCAAACTGGACTTTGGCTAGTACACTGGGATCAAAACCCCCGTGCCATGGGACTCTGATAACCACGAGTGGTCAGGGCCTGGATTTTACATCTCATCTGAAAAGCAACCTCCAACAGCAACTTTCTTGAGTACCATACAAAATCATTCTTTCTAAGTTAGAAGCAGAAATAAAAGAGCATCCCAGCACAGCAGCTAGGGATCCCTGGAGGTATTTCCTTTGCTTCTCAGCTAGCCTATATAGTCTGACAGCCCAGAGGACACATACATCCCCATTCACACCACTGGTGTACAGACAAAACAGCACACTGCTTCTGCTCTGCAGGAACATCCACACAAGAGTTCCAGAGAAATCAAACAGTAAGTTATGAGCAAGAAAAACCTGAAGAAGTTGACACAAAATCCACTAAGACCAGATGCACAAAACTAGAAATCTCTAATCTGTTTGAACAATCTTAGAGAAGTGGACCCAGCTCAAATCCATTGGGCTGGTAGCATGAGTAGCTCCATGTGGGAGAGCGCAGGACTGTGGCAGTAGAAAAAAATAAATCGTGGAGGTTCTACAGTGGGAGCCAATATATATGTCATTCAGCTATGAAGCTATACATAATGTAGGAATATCCTGCAATGCATGCTCAAAATCAATTTAAAATCAGTTATCAGTCTTTGCTTCAGGTAGGCGCTGGTTTTGAACACACTTGAGGAAACAACATTACGTACATAAGATCATATTAAATGGATTTCACTCAAACAAGATACAAATGACACTACAGGAAGTGTAGACCAGCAAACCTAATAGCTTGTCTCCTTTGTATGAAATCAGAAACCAAATTGTGAGTTTTGACTGACAGTAACAGATTGTCCTGTTTTCAAAGAAAAATCTAGTTAGCAGAAACACAGGCATGTTTGCTCCAGATCTCATGTTAAAAGCTCGAGTGAACGCCTGTCTGGCTTGCTGGACGTATAGAAGTATTAGTTAATTAATCACTCAGCTATTTTTTACTTCTTTAATAATACTAATGCTATGAATGATTACATATTATTTGCTTATGCCCTTAAAAGCAATTGAATTTAAACATTTTCTCATATTTCCATTCTGCTGCTGCCTATTCTGTAAAAAGAGGATTTCTGCATCTTAACCACACTCAGTGCCTACAGCATTAGGAAAAAACCAGCAATGAATACACAAAATATAAGCCTTTTTTTGCTTGTTCCCTTTATTTAGTTTACTATGCCCTTATTGTTTTACTTTAATGGCTGGAGCTTGATACCATAATCATTTTCCTCACTTAGTTCATAATATCAATTCCCCTGTAGGTCAGAAACAATACCTCAGGAAATACCACCTGCTATTCAGGGATATTGCAGGAAATTTGCATTTCCACTTCGCAAAGTGTTATTATTTTGGACTGACAACCTAACATTGATTTCATTATCCCAAAGTCTTTGGAACCCTGAAATCAAGAGAGAGAACGGGTGTCCTGGCTGGCCTCCCACTAGCTTTTCATGGTCATTAACAATCAAGAGTGAGAAGACAAACAACTCACTGCTGAAAGATGTGTGCCTCACAGGCAGCTCTCCCTGTCACCTCCTCTGCAGTATGAGAGCAATTCAGCTGTTTCATCAGTCCACCCCTGCTTTACCAGCTCTCCTTTGAAGCAGGGCTGCTGCCTGAGTGCATCTTTTCCTCCTCTGCAAACAGCACTGAAGAATGGGGTGGTAGATGTAGCCAGAGGATTTATTTCTCTGAAGGAATACAGGGTGCTTGAGCATGGTTTCTGCAGGGAGTTTGAAGTCTTCCACCTACGCCTTTTATTCATTGGGTATGAGAATGAGGTATTTTCGGACCATCAGCCAGGGAAGGAAAGTGGCCCCCAGTTAGGTGCTTGCAAGCCTTGCCACCTTTACAACAGCTGTAGCAAGTACCCCCTAAAAAACTTCAGCCTTTCAGCCCTTTTCCCCCCAGATGGGCATTTTGAGGTGACCACTGATACAAACTCCAGCAATTTTACTCCCTTAGCATTCTCACCACAGCCATGATGCTGGCCATGAAGGAGGAGACCTGTTAAAGGCAAGCTGCAGTCCTACACATTTATGATGCCTTTCTACACAATACGGAGTACGTTCAGCTTTAGTAGCCTTCTTCCCACCACATCAAAATTATATTTGGCTGATTTGTTTTCTCCTCCCAAGCCTACACTGGTGGGCAAGAGCCATGCCGGGCAGAGCACAGCAGCACCTGCTCTGAGGAGCCACAGCTGAGGCAGGGAGCGGTGAGGCTGCACATCACATCCCCTCACGCACGTGGCAGGCAGCATGTGCTGCTTGAAATGTCACTGGCACTCACAACTGCCCATCACTCTTCTCAAGGCGATTGCCCTGCCACCCAAAAACACACCTAACAGTGAGCATGAGGCAGCCGCAGAAATATCCCTAAAAATGTCTTTATTTGTGGAAGTCTGTCCAAATCTCGCTCCATGGCTCAGGAGGAAGCGTGACTGTGGGAACTTCCTTGCACAGCTTGCTTCTTCTTGGCTGACCAAATATATCCCAGAGAATTCACTTCTGGGAGGAATGCCTTGCAGCAAGTTTTTGTATGACAACAGTGTTTCATGACATATCTCTATTTCGAGCAGCAGCACTGGAGGCTGCTGAGGGAGGGCAGCGAGTATTACTGGCTGGTTGAAAGGAAACTTTCTGTTCGGCTGCTTGCACAGAAGGACACAGATGAGGGGCAGAGTAGGTAGGAGTGCACTCACCACCAGCTTCCCTCAGCCAGCTGACCGGCCCCACCCGTGCTGGGGAGCTGCACTGCCAGGGCCAAGCCATCCTGCTGCTGGGGAGCTCTGCCTTACACAGTGTCGGGGTAATCCAGGCTCCTCTGTCACAGTGCAGGGGCAAGACTGAGAGCTGCTGCTACACCAGCAGGTCCAAGCTGCCGATGCGGCACTGGCACAGGCAGCTCCACAGCTATCCAAACTTGCATGAGATTGGTTAGATCCTCTTGCCCAAGAAGAGAAAAATGCAAAGAGGCATACAGTCACCATTTCCTTTTCCAGATATGAGGACTATCATAAACCAGCTGGGAAGTCCCCCCTCCCAGGGAGTCCTGCTCATGTATTTGGATTCAGGAGTCAGTGTCAATGACGAGGTTTTGCTGGCAGAAGTGAGCTGTGAGCTGGCACTGACTCAGAGGTTGTTTGTACAAGGGCTGTCTTTTAAAACTTCATACTGATAAAACTTATGACTGTGTTGAGAGATGCTCATAAAACACTGAGTCACCTCTTATTCAATTAAGGAAGCTGTCACCAAACTTTCAAGGAGGCCTGAGCGGGTTACTCCCCTCCATGCTGTGCTGAACTCAGAAATATCAATCTGCGTGACACTTTGGATGACCTGAGCTGCCAGTCAGAAAGTTCAAAAGGTGAGGAACACCTCTCAACAGGAATAAACAGTGACACACATTTGAAAATAACCCTTGTGAATACAATTAGCTATTTGGTACCCTCTCCTGCCTGGAAGCTTTTTTGCTACTAAAATGCTGCCTAGAAGAGATGGCAAGAAATGGCTGCAAACCATCTGACAGTCACCTTCAGGGCTTATTCAAAAATGAGGAGAAGAGAAATGCCAATGTTTAATACTCAAACAGAAAAATGTTTAATTTTAAAACATTTATATTCCTTTTATGATTGCAAAATCAATATTAATACAGAATGTAAACCATTTTATAGCCTCCACACAGGACTCCACTGTTGCTCCTTTCCCAAGAAGTCTGGTTTTTGGGCAGATGAGAACTACCAGTGGGAGGTTCAGAAATGCTGGTCCAAATATACAACACCAGAGCAAGACCTTCTGCCCTTCCTCAGACAAACTGCCTAATGACTTCGGTGAGAGTTCTGCCTGAGTAAAAATACCAGGTTTTGGCCCATTACCTTCAAATGGATAGAACAGTTTATTTGTGGTTTGAGGTGCTTCCTCATGTCTGAACTTTCAGTTTTCCAGACTGAGTCTAAGAGGTACAAAGGGGGTTTCCCACAATATCCCAGGCTGTATGTTGTTGGGGATCCCAAATTATTCTCTTGAATTTTGTGACTTGAGTTTGTTCTTGTAACCCCTGCATTCATTGAGCAGAAGCAGCAGGTAGAGATGAGATGTCTTGACAAAAAGCTTTAACCGAGTTGAAAAATAATCTTTCTCTAATGCTAGCCTCCAAAGACAAGAAGATTTCTCTAACATTCTTCAGCATTTATTCCCTCTGCAAACTACATACAGTAAGACATGCTGCATTCCTCAAAGGCTCTTACAACCTATAGATGAAAACCAGATCAGTGCAGAAAAGCAGGAGCAGAAACAACAGCCAATGGCCATGCTTCCACCATTTATTTCCATGAGTTCGCTGCAAAAAACCCTCCAAAAAGCAGGTACTAAATATTCATGAGCAAACCTCACACTGATGCCATGATGGTTTTTTGATTTTCTTTTATACCCCCTTTCATACACTATTTTATATAGCTTTATATATTCCTTGTGCCTTTAGCTTACATAGTTATAATTCTTTAAGTTCGATAACTCCCCTTAGACCTAGTATTTCGTTAAGTTTAGACACTAAACATTCTAAAAGCCCAAAGAAACCAAGGTCCTCTCCAGAACTCATTCTGTAAACAAAGATAGGCCCATCCAGGGGGAGGGTCCCTTGGGTGGGGGGTCTCACCCGAGTCCCTCATTGGGGAGCCTTTGATAGATGTGCTAATTTTTGCAAGGCATATGTATACTCATCACATCGGGGGTGGCCATTTTCTTCGGTGGGGACATCGGGGTGCATTTCGATGTGCATTTCATCATCCCTAAGGATCCTTAAATAAATACCAAGGTAAAAACCCTTTTTCCCTCTTAACTGTGTGTAGCTCTCTTAATTTTAAGACCAGGAAAAGGCATCAACACCAGTCCACCAGGTCCTGCTAATGTCACACGGCTGCTGCCCTGTCCATTCACCTCCTCACATGTTTGAAATTCATTCATTCATTCATTTGGGAGAAGGCTCTGCAGGTCCCCTCCACCCTCCTCAAGCCCATTTCCTTTCTAGAGAGCACCCCAGTGCTGAGGAGTGCAAAGCAGCACCCCAGCTCCACTCCTTAGTGTCCTCCACTGTGGTCCTGGCGAGGGGGGCATGGAGAGGAAGTGGTTCTGACATGTATTTTACTGATGTTTTAAAGCATATGGTCTGAATGCTCCGAATGCCACGGAAGATTACTGTCACATGTCCTAACCCACTGCCTATCTGTTGACACAGTATCACCTTTCATAAATTGCTGGTACCGTTTTCCCACCAGCACTGCTCCAAACACAGGAATTATAGGCAGAACACAAATCCAAACAACCCTTATGTGCTTAATAAAATAAACAACAATCAGCCCCTTAAACAATTCCCCTTTAAAGGAATTTTCCTTATTTTAGATCAAACACTTCCTTGGGATAACTGGTAATTTATACTTTCCAGTTTCATAAATAATTAACACAAAGGAAAAAAACATACAGCACATTCAAAACCAGCCAGATTTATATTATTAAATTCTAATGTGTATGCTCATGCCATGTTTTGGATACTGGCACAATTTCTGAATGAATGCAAACAAAGCAAGACACGCTTGAATGCATGTGACCCCCTAATGCATACTTAGCATAGCTCCAGGTCACTGGAGCCAGACCAATTTACACCAGTTCAACAGTTAGCCTGCAAGGTTCACATGAGTGTGCTATCTCTGTGAGTGCCTCCTTCCTGCCCTCTGCTTCAAACTTGTGAATGGTTTAGTGCTCTGTATCTCGGTACACCACTGAACAATTTGGATTTGGTTCAGGTCTTGGGCAGTTCAATCAAGCTGGAAAATGCACATGCACCTCTGCCTCCTCCCCCTGCTCCACACACACTTCCACAGACACTTCCTCTCACTGAAGGAGAGATAATGTCATCTTTTCATAGGAAAACTGATTATTGATATGTTAGCCCAGCATGGACTATGAAATGTTACATTTTGGGCTTTTTCATGAAGGAAATATCTTCTCAAGTGACCAATTGTTTCAGCTCAAAATTTAATTTTTACCTGAAACACTATTTTCTGATGAGAATATTTCAACAGAAATATTCCTTGTCAGAAGCTAGCAAAGTTTCATACTCTGCTGTAACTGCTCACCTCTCTGTGCTTCCACTCCTGAAAGAGCCTGCAGGTCCGTGGATGGACACTTCACTGACTTGGACCCCTGACAGCCCTGCTTTCATCCTCTCATCACCTAACCAAAGAGGAGGTTACCTCATATTAAACCATCTGATTCGTTTGCTCACAAATAGTCTGGGCACCGGTATATTGCTGTGCTCCAGGGTTTAGATCATGTCACCACTGCAGTCCCCAAATGCCCTACAGCTAGAGAGCGGTCTGTGGAGGCTGCATGAGGTGTCTGTGGGGGCATCATCCTACTTGTGGGTTATTTATTTACATCAAATTATCCAAAGTAGCTATAGAAACTAAAGGAGAATCGAGAGAGATGAAAAAGTGGATTAGTGTCATTTGACATCTTCATCCTCGTTTTTCAAGGCATGTGACAAGAATTACAGGCTCACAAGACAGACTGAATCTTCCCTTGGAGGCTTCCTTTGTTAATGACTATTAGGAGACTGTTTGCATCCTTTTCTGGTGTTGACTGCTATATACAGGACAGAAGATTTGTGAATCCATGATCTAAAAATGTATTGTACATGTATTTTTTTTAATAAGGAGATGCCTAGATGTTAGTTGCAGAGCATAACTGTAGTGGTTTAACCCCAGTCAGAAATTTAGTACCACACAGCCACTCCCTCACACACTCTAATCCCAGTGGAATGGAGAGGAGAATCAGAAGGAAGGTAAACCCCATGGGCTGAAATAGGAAGAGCTTAATAACTGATATATAATAATAATAACAACAACAACAACATCAATAACAATAATAATAGTGTTATAATAATAATTGCAATGAAAAGGGGGACAACAAAGAGAGAAATAAACTCCCACCAAAAAGACAAGTGATGCACAATACAATTTCTCACCACCCACTGACCAGTGCCCAGCCAGACCCCCAGCAGTGATCAGCCCTGCTCGTCCAATTTCCCCCCAGTTTATATACTGAAAATGACATTCTGTGGTATGGAATATCCCTTTGGCCAGCTTTGGTCAGCTGTCCTGGCCATGCTCCCCCGGCTTCTTGTGCACCTCCTCACCGGCAGAGCATGGAAAGCTGGAAAGTCCTTGGCTTAAAGTAGGCACTGCTGAGAAGCAACTAGAACACTAGTGTGTTATCAACATTATTCTCATACTAAATTGAAAGAGACAGCACTGTAGCAACTACTAGGAATAAAATTAACTGCATCCCAGATGAAACCAGGACAGTAACAATCCCTATACCCTCACTGCCAATTGTAAAACAGAATCCCTTTGCTGAGGAGATGGGGAACTCTGCCATATTTTCACATGTGGAAAGCCAGTTAAATTGTACACAAAATCTTTTTACTGTCTGATTCCTTAATTTTGTTATATATAAAAAACAGTAAAAAATACAATTGCCTATAAAATGTTTGCTTCTGTTTTAGTGAAAGAAATGTAAAATATGCCCCAAATTCTTTTATCTGATTCTAACGAAACCATAGCCAAAACAATTTCCTTCAAAATTTAGGGAAAAGAGAAATGTTCTTGGATCTCAGCTGAGAACTTGCTCACTACATTTCAATCTAGAGAGAATTTTTATGGCTGAGTTATTAGTAATAAACAAAGTTTATAATAGAAACACTGACAGGACTTCTACCCAAAGGATACCATCAGGGGTAATAAATTCAGCTAACATCTAATAGAAACTCTGATCTCATCACATGCCAACTAACATTATGCTCAGAATAAAACTAAACCAGTGTGGACTGTCTGCTGTCAGTTCTCGAAGACTGCCGTCCTCAAATTCCTCCCACAGAACAACAAGGTTTATAAAATGATGCATCTTCTTCAAATCAACAGAAACTACCAATGCTAGACCAGCCTGCTTCTTCATTTGACCAGATTACACTCCTTGAAACTTAGAATATCCCCGCTGGCTACACAAGACCTCAGCCTCTTTACTGAAGTTATGACCACAGCTGACTTTGGCTCAGTAGCTGTTGAAAAGATTAAACAAAAATTAGCAGTTCCTGTAAAACAAAATATTTGGATATTAACCAGAGTTAAAAATCAAGCCTTAGTTTGCTTCCTGCCTGTCAGACATGCTACACTGAACATCCTTTTTAAATTCCACAGGTAATAAACTTGCACTAAATGAGGCCGGTCTCGGCACAAGTCTGTACTTATGCCAGCCCCAGCAATCTCTTTCATCTGTGCTGCTCTGCAAACACTGAGGCTGCAAGGCATAGGGGTTCATGAAAAGATACTGCTTGATAGGTTCACTGATAACTTGATAGAGCTAATAATGCAATTATTGCTTGCCAGGAGCTCGCAAAGTTAAACAGATTTTTGCAGTAGTGACAGAGTAATACCAGAAGTGAGCAGGGAAAACAAGGCCAGTACAACTCACAGGATGTGAACTTCTGTTTCCTAGACAAGTAAATAAAACAAATCCTTCTCAAAAGGATGTGCCTGTAACCCAGGCTTGATATGGTACCGGTGCAGTCCAGATAATTACAGCGGAATTCAGGTAGGGGCCGAGTGTGTGCAAATACGGCAACAAAAGACCTCATGCTATGGGATAATTAGACATGTAATAAAAGAAGCCTAATCATCCCTTCCTGATGAGGCAGTCTCCAAGGTGGGGGAAGTGAGCAGTGGAGAGGGAAAGTGAGAGCCAGCTTTGAATCTGAGGGTGCGCATCCTTTTCCTGCAGGACGGCATTGCTTCCAGCTTAGAATGTGAGAGCTGCCACTCTCACCGCTGTGCCACCAGCATGTGCTGTGGCACGTCTTCCCACCACTTCAGACAAAAGTGGCCAGGCTTGCTCCCATCAACCATTTAAACTGATCGAAGTAATCCGGCCGATTTTGCTTGGAGCAGACTGGGAAGCGCTCACAGACAGACCCAGCTGCAGCTGGGCAAGGTCAGTAAGCTCCGGGTGGGAGGCTGCGACAAGCAGCTGAGGGCAGCGACCTCTTCCACCGGCACAGCTGGAGCTCACTGGGGACACCTCCCTACAGCTCAGCCATGTAGGGTCCTCCACCAGCAATGGCCGGCTACGTCAGCTCGGCCTCTTTCCTTCACTGACCTCTTTCCTCACCTTTCCTCACTTTCCTCTCTCCTTCACTGACCTCACCATCTCTGCACCCAGGCCATCAGTTCTTGCCAGCACGCAGCTCTGGAAAGGAAAAAGCTTTGCTTTCAGGTAATTTTTGCTGCTACAGCAATGTGAATAGTCTTCATGGTGCTGCCAGGTGCATCTGGCCAAATAACAAATCTGGCCTACTTCTTAATACTGCATTGGTGTTAAGGAGTTTTTTATTTTTACTGATTTTTGGTAACAATGGTAACACCAAACTGAATAAAACACTGAACTGAGGCAGTGTACATGCCAAAGTGATTTATAAATCCCCAAGCACACCCAACAGACACCACTAAGACCAGAAAGTACCACTGCCATCACCTACTCTGACCTTTTCCACAGCACAAGTCACAGAGCTTTGCCCAGCAATTCTTGCATCAACATCATAATTTCAGGTTGAAGTATTGCATATCTGTTAGAAAAACATCCAACTGTGATTTAAAGACTGCAAGTCTTGAAGAATTCACCACATCCCCTAAGCAAGCTGTTCCCATGATCAATTGCCTTCATTCTTCATGTATACCTCATATGCACATGGGAACTGAAAACACAAAGGGTGAAGAGCCAAGTTTCGGTCCTCTGGCAGGAGTGAAGAATGAACCTCCTGTCAGTTCTATGAGGTTATTATAACTGTACAAGAAGCTATACTATCTTTCTGGAAGATCTTGTGCAGAATTTATCACAAGAAGAACATCTTTCCTTGGTTTGTGAGAACTTTACAGACTGTGTTTCCCTCTAAAGACTAAAATGGACAAGTTGCATGATTTTTGCATAAGGTACATCTGCAACAGTCACCATGATATTAACAATACTGTGACTCTTTTCTGGCCACCACACTGGCTTGCCTGCCAAGCAGCTGGGGCTGAAAAGACAGCTCCTGAAGTTAAAAGAGACTACAATGATATCAAAGACCTTTCCAGCTACAGCTCTGGTTCCTCCAGAACAACCCAGACAAAGGATGTGCGACTGACATGAAACCGAAGTGCATTTGCCTTGCAGTCTGACAATTGTCAGGCTAAGGATCAGAGGAGTGGAAGTTGCTTGATGCAGCAACTGGTATTTCAAAGACGGAGGAAGAAAAGTTTAGCAGAAGTCCTTTAAAAACAAAACATAAAGGGTTCATTAAACAAAAACACCAATACAATTACTCAACTGGAACTTCTCATTCCATTGGTTTTAAGTGAGATAGGAAATTTCTTGAAAGGGACCTTTTGTCTTAGGAATTTTTGATTCGACAATTTAGTGTTTCTTGAAGAAAAAAAAAAAATACTCCAGAAATTCCAAACCAGTTCCAGTAAACTTTTACCCAAGCTGAAACCCACACCAGTGCATCTCGAATTTTGCTATAGTTGTAACCACAGCCCTGTGTGCAACACAGAGAGAACACCTTCAGGAGAACATCTCACCTTCAGATGGTATTGCTCATGAGCTACACCTCTGCAGCCAAGAGGAAAAGGAGAGGTGCTGCTGTGAACTCACAGCAATGGTGGGACAGGGCTGCTCACGGCCCAGCTGTGCAGCAGCTGTGGGCAGGAAGGAAGCAACGAGCAGTAAGGGACACCGTTTTTGGGGAAATAAGTGTTGCATGTCTTTTGTTTTCTTAACTTGGAATGAAGTCCAAAACAAGCGCTTAGGTATGCTGTCATCTATTCCTCCCTTGAAGAGGACCTCAACCCTTTAGCATGACTGAGATCTAAGGAGACAATCGTCATTGTGCTCCTTCTGTAGTGTCAGGTTTTCTCCAATGTAAATCTTACCTCCCACACAGAGCACATATTCTCCTTTAAGTTTTTTTCACCTGGAGGAATTGGACCACTCAAGAGTTTTTCTATGGAGAAGACCTTCAGCAGACCCTCATCTGCTAGTTCATTTCACCCAGCAGAGACAAAGGTCCATTACCTTTTCTCAGTGAATTCAGAGAGGCCAACTGGCTCAAGCAAGCATAGCCTTCTTCCTCCTCATACCAGTATTTCCTATATTTGATAGGAAGGACAGCATTTTACTTGAGTCACCACTGTTTTCAAAGATTTATTCTTACTCACTTCTTGGTCAAATACATAGAAAATAGATCTGCAGAAAACGTGAGCTTGCTGTTGGAAACTGATTTCTGGAGTGACCCCTTCACGGCTCTAGTCTTCAAGTGAACATGAGAAGGACTTCACCTTCAATCACTGTTAACTGTGACCTCATAACTATATTCACCTGCATCAGTTCAGCTGCTGGTCTGTTTCTTAAAGTTCAGCTCTATACAACCCTAGATTATTAGACACAATCAAGAATTAGACTTCAAAGACCTTTAGACTGTCACGCGGAATTAGCATACCGAATCACAATTAAAACATGATTGGCATTTTATAGCACTAGTTCTTTGAGGACAGCAAAGCTAATTTTTACCAAGTGACTTTGAGAAAAAAAGACTCCATTATTTAAAGGCACCTCTAATTTCTATACCATTCAAGTTATTCTCAGGAGGTATGAAACATGTAATTTTGAACATAAAGTTACTTTCTCATTATTTCATTATCCCTACGGTATTTTTGGCAATGAGTGTTTGGAAGGTGAATTTAAAAAGAGAAAAAATGCAAAATAAAGTTGTCAGTGCACAACTGGAATTATGACTATGCACCCTTTAATCATGTGTCCCACTCAAACCGCGCAACTCTGAGTTCCCATGGCCCGCAGCTGAATCTCCCACCGTGGGCATTAAATGCTGTAATATGTTTAATTAATTCACTAAAATGCACGAAGGTCCTTGGACACCACAGTGACTGGTGCCAAGTAAGTGCTTATAGTTATAGCAACTGTTAATAAAACATCGTGCACTTCAGGTTTAGGAGCTGATATGAAGAGCTGAGGGGCTCTGGGGCCTTGAGGTCATTCGTATCTTCTGTCTCCTTACAGTTGAGGAGACTGAATTTTTGTCAAGCCAGTGCCTTGAGTCCCTTCTGTACTCTCCCAACTCTCTGTAGCTGCCAAATTTCCACAAGCACACACTAACAGGTGTGGTCCCCTTAGAAACACAGCACTTGGAAGCTAGTGAAAAACACACCCAACAGGTCCTGGCTGTGGCATGACCAGGGCAGGTGTCCCACCAGGTGTCCATCATGTTCAGGCCACCCAGCCTAGTTAGCTTACACAGCACCATAGTCATTCTCAGCCTGTTTTTCCCTTAATCTGCCAAAGATGCAACCTCATACTCTCATTCACCTTCATTCTACCTTCAGAGCTGGATCTGAGAGGGCTTTCCATTCCAGTGACTGTCAGCTCAGGCAGCCTTTCTTGTCTCCCAAGTACATCAAAAAAGCCCTGCCTTCCCTGACAGTTTTGCAAGGAGATGGATAGATGGCTAACCAGACAGACTGAGGGAGGAACAAAGGAAGATTTAGGGAGATTTCCCCAAATGAGCTGCAACCAGGCCAAAATGCCGCAAATACCTTATGTTTCCTGCAACCTAAGCAATCCCATCAGGTGCTTAAGCTTAAAGCTCTTATCTGAAAAACCAGGAAGGTCTCCAGGGTACAAAAAAGAGGAGTTACTGACTGCAATGACTTCACATGTAGCCTGTTGACCTAAGTCTAAGAAGCTCTCTCACATGCTCACAGTACATAAAGCTTTTCCCTCCAACACTTTCCAAACACAGTGCTGTTCAGCAGGATATAAGTTTGAGAAGTTAAGTGCAGCACATGAAAGAAAATGAGGCCATTTCCCTTCTGTCCGATTCCTCCCTCTTTTACTTTTAGGGAAGAAGGTTCCAGCAAAAAATTCTTTTTTCTGAAAAAAGATTGGGCAACTTCAGTAAATTCTGAAACAAAATCAGCTTTTTGTGTTCACTCAAACAATTAATTATTGGCTTTAAATATAGATGATTTAACAAATTAAAGTGGTGAATATGAAAATTACTTGGTTTAAAACTGACAATTGGAAACTCAGCATTTTTCAAACTCAGAAATCTAAAATGAAAGGGTTTTTTAAGAAAATTCTTGCAATTTTTATTTTCTCAAAAGGAGCTATACTGCTTAGCCAAACCCAAGAGTGATACTTTATCAGGAGGCATGTGAGATATTTCAGTGAAAGGAGTGGTGGTACAAAGAGCAGTGTATGGTTTACATTTTATTGGGTCCCATCACCCCACAAAGAAGAGCAGAAACAGCTTCAAAACAAAGTTGCAGTTCTGCTTTATTTTTGGTTGCTGTGTTTATTTTTTATAAGCTCATTATTTTATTTTTTTGTGTCACCCCCATGTATGTTGCTTTTTACAACATATCCATTACTAGGACAGTATAGCACTCTCTAATCACTTTAAAAGTGACTAGAGAGAAAAACCAACACATATGTTGTCTAAAAGACTACAAAATCACCATTACACAAATGGACCTAAAAGGCAGAGGCAACTTTGGCTTTTATTTCAATACAAAAGTGAACTTCTACAACTTTTCCCTCCCCTCATTTGAACACTGGTCATTCACTGATGGAAGCAAAACCCACTGATGGGAACGAAACCCATGCGAGTGAAGATGGGATTTAGGATCTATGTGTGTCTCTGCTCTGAAGGATGTGTAAGACTCTTGGAGAAAACACCAAACTGCTAAAGCTGGGCTGTTTGTATGGGTTTATTGTACCTCCTGGGGCCAAGCACAGGCAGTGAGCTAGCCCACTGTCTCCTGAGGTAAAGGGATCTGGGAAGATCTGCCACTAAAAATGGACCCAGAGACAAAAAAGAATGCATGTTGATAAAAGCAAGGAAATGATAAGGAAAAAAATGAAAGGAAAATGGAGAACAGAGTGGAACAGAGAGAGAACGGAGGGAGAAAGAACCACACTGCCCTACAAGAGCAGCTTTGTGATTCCTCCAGTAATGTTACTCTGTTTTGTTTATCATGAAAAGATCCCATTAATGCTTCAGCCCCATCAAACAGCAGACCAAGTTCATGAATGGCACCTATCAGAGCCCAGGGTAAATCCAATGATTAGAGGGAATTTGCCAAAGGGCCTTTGTAGCTGAGAAAAATGCCTACTCCAGAGAGGAATGCAGAAAATTCCTGGGAGGACAAGCCCTCCTTTGTTGGCAGTCCGGAGGTATTCTGGAGCAAATAAAGGCACACAAAAAATGGGACCTTAGATGCAATGAACATTTGAAGAAATGTTCAAAGACCTCCTTGAAACATTCACACCTCCCCCCTTCTCCCAACTGTACTAATTCTGTTTAGGATGACTGAACGGGCTATACTCAAAACACTACTACTTTAGGGTTACATAATAGAAATGTCTCTCGACAGCAACAGCTTCACTTAGTTTTTTCTACTGCTTTCTCCCTAGTTAAAACTTTTGTTGACACAAGCTTTTAGGGGCCAAATTCCCAGCCAGTGCAAATTGCTACAGATCCACGGCAATAAAAGGATCTCTGCTGGCTTACAGCAGTACAGAATCTGACCTCAGATTTAGCCTGTGAAATAGAATAAATGCACCCAAACACCAGAATGGGTCTGCAGTCAGTGGAGAAGGTACATGGATTCCTCCTCTCTGATTCATCCCATCTTGTGGGATGTCCCGTGTCTGTGCCAAACAAATATGCATCACCTGTAAGCTATGCAGGGGCAGCTAAGACTGGGCTGCGGAACGAAAGATTTGCTTGGATAGATTCATTTTAAGAGTATAAACACATCCTGACAGAAATTAAATCCACAAGATCGGACAAGACAAGCATTCACTTAGCAACTGAAAGGGATATGACATGTGGGTGTTGATTCATTTCAGACTCACCCGGTGGATGCTTTTTACTTCTCTTAAGTTAATAACTTGTTCATAAGAAACACATTTAAACCAGCAAAATTATACAGAGATCCAAAGAACTCCGCCAAATATCAGCAAAATTACATTAAAGCTGCAAATTGTTATATAACGTTTGTGTGTATTTGCTCACCACGACCTTTTCAACTACATTACAGCAACACAGTTTTTGTATTAAAATTGCCCCAAACCATACTAGATGTACAGAGACAACATTCTGTCTGCCACAGGCAAGGTTCTAATCTCACTTACATCAGTGTAAATCCAGCATATTTCCAACAATTTTACTGAACACCAGTGAAAGTGAGATCAGAATTTGGCCCTATGCCTCCTTCAGTCTGTTTTCCTCCAGAGAAACCAAAACCATTTTTTGGGTTTTTTCTGGTGTGAAAAATCAGATACAAATTTTATGGCTGATTTAAAAGACCTTATCTGCTTCTGAAATCTTGAATTGCATAAACTACATGTAATCCTCACATAAACACATTCAACAAACACAATTTCCTCCCTCCTCACTTCCTATGCTCTGAACAATCTTAATGCCTTTTTTCCTTCACAATGTGCACTTAAACACAATATGCTTCCTCATAAACACTGTTAATTACTTTTATTTTATGTCCTGCATTAAAGAATTTGCTGTGATGATGGAGGAGTGAAGGAATATTCATGCAGATGGAAGTGGGCTCTGTAGGCGGGCATATGTTGCATCTGTTTGTGTATGTGCATCTGAACCCTAACAAAAGTATTATTTTGTAAGTAAAAGTATGTAAGCCGCTGGAGGCTGATACTCCAACGTTTTTCAAAATGGGAGTGGATTGTTTGCAAAGGTGTTTCCTCTATTGCTCTGCAAATGCTGTTCATTTTCCTCTTTGTTTTAAATGATCTTTTGCTGGCCCAAGGGGGTTTATATTCACATGGCAGTGTGGTGGCAGCAAAGGGATAAAGATCTGGGTGTACAAAGCAAGCTGGTCTGTGCAGAGCACCACCGTGTTCTGCAGTCGCGTGTAAAAAAAAGCAGTGATGTTATAACAGCTCTTCTCCTTTGTTTTTTAATGAATGAAAGCAACCAAAGCTTTTTGCTAACCCTAGATTCTGCTTTCTCCTGAATAGCCTCCCAAGGGAGGTGGTTAGGGAGCTCTAGCTTACCTCAGCATCAGTGGGAACACTGCCACTGTAACTGATTGCAAACTTGGGACAGTATCTCCTTGCCAGTAGGAAAGGGAATGCTGGAGTCTCTCACCCTCATTCATGCTGGCCTATTTTCTTCAATGGAATTCCTCTGAGAGTAGGATACCACACTGCTGTCATGGGTGAGCTGCTCTGAGAATGGGGCCTTGAGAACAAAAATGGCTTAAAGGCAGACAGGCTGGAAGGGCTGTCCCACCCACTCCACTCCAGGCCCAGCCTTAATGAGGACGCTGAGTGAAACAACAGATCTGAAGATACATCATTCCTCCAGCAAAGGTATACAACACCTACAGTGACAATTAAATGCAATGGGAAGTGCAGCAATTCAGCACCTTCCAAGGTTTAGACAGTTGGCTACAGTAAAAAAAGAAACAGACTGAGAGATAGTCTTCCCAGCATAGTCCTCTAATTGCCACCAGCTGCGTAAATCCTAGGAGCATCTTCTGCAAAATAAGTATCAGCTTAGAAAAGCGGTCATTGGAGAAGTATGCAAAGCCTGCAGAACACAGATGCACACGTGTGCGCACTACCCTCCTCCTGCAACCTTGATTTATCGAGCCTCTGCCTAGCAGATGGCTGACATTTTAAAGTAGCCTCCTAAAACTACAGATCTGTTTGTCTGTTTATTTGATTGTTTGTTTTCCACCAAACGGACCGTAACAACTTCAGCCATAATCCATTAAAATCCAGGCTAGTAGGGTAAATGACTGTCACTGGAAGCCTGACTTGTCACGCTGCCATGGAGCAGTATGAAGCCCTGGGCTCTTCCTCTGAAGCCAGGGTGACATCATCTCACACATGCTCCTTTTACTAGCTGGTGTTTTGAGGTCCCTTCAAAAAAGTCCGTAAACAAGGACAGAGAGATTTGCTCATTGTTCTGCACCATCAGGGTCCCTACCCCTGGGAGAAGTTCCTTCTCTACCACAGACTTCCTCTGTGTCTTTGGGAAGACACACACACAGGCATTTAAAGATATGTTAGGAACCTAAAGGCACTGACAGATGTTTGCAGTTGTATGTCAGTCCGAAAAACCTGGGTTAAACCTGTGCAGACACCTTGACCACTCAGATGCCCCTGCTCAGCCAGAAGCACAACCTCTGGCAAAAGGGGTGACAGGGGCTCAGGCAGGAACAATATGAAACCACCCTGCATGAGGTGGCTGATGGGTGAATCATGACAAACACAGACAACAACATGCCAGCGATTTTTGCTCATAAGTTAAAAATAAAGATGGGCTGTTCAAAGAGGGGATTTGGTTCAGAAGATTTTGAACTCTCCTTTCAATCAAAGGTGGAGCTATTTATCACTGCAAACAACTATTAAGGTCCTAAGCCATTAAATCCTGCAGTGAAACAAGAACCGAAGCAAGAAATAACTGACCGGCCTAGATTCAGAAGCTGGTACAGGTGAAAAGAGAAGTGGAGAGGCACCCTGGAGGCAATTTTGCACCCCATGATTTCTGGGATTGGTTCAGTTTCTTTGATAGTCTCTTTAAGGAGTTAGGTTCTGCTCATGTCCACGCTTCTCCAGTCTTTTGGCAAAGCAACCAGAGCCCACAACAACAAGTTAAATAGAAAGGATGTTTGTCCAACAAACAAGCAAAAACATTTACAGGGAAGAAAGGAATGGGCAAGATGTCACTGCCTCTTTCTGGTTACAGCTCAGCATTGCCTCCTGGCTCCTAATTTAGGCTTAGAATTGAGAAGGAATTATTCCAATTAAAACAGTGGTGCCAAATCAGTATTGAGACCATGGAGAGGACTGTGGTTTATCAGGGCAGCTTCACAATAGGGTTCTTCAAAGCCCCAAAGACACTGGCACCACTCCTAAAATGCACTGGGATCCTCTAAAACCCTTGCTGTAAACATCAGATTTTTCTTCCTCTTCTGTCATAGGGAAACAGGGAGACAGCTGAGGGGAAGGAGGATGAGATGAAGGAGTATCTGGTCCTAGAATACTCTGGCACAGCTGAACTTGATATTGGCTTGGCTTTTGTAGCTGTGGCTGGTGTTCGCACCCAGACTCATCTGCTGAGCCCAGCGCGGGAGGCAGGAGGAAGCAGTCACCATCAGGGTCAGACAGAGGATGTGGTGATTGCCCCTCTGAGCTGCCCCAGAGTTCATCAGGATATGAATGTCTGTGCAGGAGTAGGCACTGCTTCCAAAAAGAAATCTGGACAGTGTTAATTTATCATGTCTAAGCCTGAGGCCTGAAATAACAGTTACCAGCATTTGTGTCTTTGTATACACTTTGAAAGTTCTGAGTAGCTGAAAGTGACTGGCTTTTTTCAAGAATAAAAGCACTTCTGACCTTCCTTTCAAATATCCTTTGTAAACACAGGGAGATATATAGGCACACATTTACTGTTTTTTTGTAGGGGGAAAAATGTGAACTTAACATAAAGTGAACTGGTAAAGAGAGGGCAGGGTAGCTCTGAACACAAAAGGTCTTGCTCTGTTTCTTAAAGGTTCTCCTGTACTAACACAATTAGAAAGTTCAGCTGTAATTTCACCCCTCATTCATACAGGACCTTGTCTCACCTTCAGCAGGAAACAGGGGCTGAGTTAGGAGAGCCTGAATATAATAGACGTTTGTGGCTGTGTACACTGCTGCCATCAATATAAATCTGTCATAAACACACTCCGGGAGGAAAAGGAACTTCCATACACTGTGGCCTCTACATTTTTGGATGCAAATGCAGATTTATGGTGCATGGGAAGCAATCAGCCTTTGAGCCAGTGTGGGCCTCGCGAGTGTGCGGGACTGTGCAGACTGGTGTTCCTCAGCTGGACCGCACTGCCACAGCTGCATTTGTACCTCCTGCTGCAAAGAGGAGCTGGGCCGAAATAAGGCTATAGAGATAGCCTTGTTATGCTGGATTTTCACAAAAATGCAGCCTACAAAAGGAAAGACAGAACTTTTAAGCTGTACTGGGACTGATTTACAACACGGTCTTCAAACTGCCACCCTGCACTTCCATGCACATTAAATGACCTCTTCTGTTGTTTTCATTCCTACGTGGTATGTCAATGGGACACGTATGCAACCCAGGGCTAAGGGGCTATCCCATATGAGGAATGGTAGAAGAATCCGGCCCAAAAGTCACTGTGATTCCCATACAACTTTGTTCACCTTTCCAGCAAACTTCTAACTCCTGATAAAAACTAGAGCCTTATCTAGAAGTCAGTTATATCAAGTGACTGGATTAAGGTGATTACTCTTCTGAACCACGGTATATTAGGAGTGTTTTTGCAAAAGGGGACCTACAAATTAAAGCAGTTTTGAGCAAGTTGAAAAACAGCTCAGTGTCATTATTAATTAATGAAAAACAATTTTTCCAAGTCAGCCTAATAGAAGGCTTCCTACATGCAACCAGTAACTGATTAAGTGAGTGACTCAAGCAGTAAAATCACAGTCAGGCCTATTTTCTTCATCCTGGAAGGCCAAGTTCAATATTTTTCCTATGAGACATACTTACTATAAAAAGAATGTGATGTTTGAATGTGAATATCTCTGCTCTCAGTGCTGGCACATGAAGCCTTTCCTATCCCTCCTGCCACATTTCAAGAGTGCAGGATGAATCACAATCATGTGGTTCACCTCCCTGCCAAATTCTTTTCTTCTGCTACCACTGCGAGTTCCTCTCAGACTGCTGCCAGCAATGGCTGTCCCCTAGCCAAGACCTTGGAGGCAAGTGTCAGCGGGAGAGACGGGACTCCCTCCCTCCCTCCCTCCCTCCCTTCCTCTTTCTCCTGTGAGGATACAAGCAAGCGCAGCTAGAGTTAGAGAACTGTAATCACAGGACTAGCTAACTAGATGGTGAAGTCAAGAAGGAGAAAAGGAGCAAGAAGGAGGTTGAAATGGAGGGAGAGAGGGAAAGGGAGGTGAGTGAGGCTGGCTGGACGCTGCAACCTGCACAGCACTGTGAGGTGGCTGAGCACCACATCCTCCCACCCACTCAGAGACACTCTTCATCTGTCCATCCTGCAGCCATCGGTACAACACTGCTTCCAACCAGGCAGAGCTGTGAGGCTGCCTAACTATTGTGAGCTATTTTCTGTACCATCAGGACCCATTCTATAGTGAATGGGAGAGTGGGAAGAAAGGTGTTAACTGAGAGGAGTCTGAGGAACGTAAGTGCACAGGTCATATCATTTCACTTTGCTAAAGGAGAGAAAAGAGGGTATCGTGTAATGCTGTTTTGTGTGCCAAGTTCAGCCTCACAGCCGAGACAAGAATAAATACACTTCATGTGTGAAGGAGGGGGGGCATGCTGCAAGTAAAGCACACGAGCTGCTGGATGCTTCAACAAGCAGCGGACACGTACAGAAACTTGCAGGTCCAAAGACAGGAGTTTTTTCTTCCTTTCCAAAAGCTGTCAGCCCTGTCACTGAGGGCTGAGAGTATCTTGCAAGAACAGTAAGCACCCTCAGCAAGGTGCAAGAGCATCTCTCACAGCCTCACCTGAGGTGGCCAGCCACCAGATCAAACACTTGTGCCTTTAACAAAGGTCTTTACCTCAGCTGCAGAGATGAATGAGAGGTTCTGTGACCTTCTCTAGGGTCTTTGCTACTGGCACTGATTCTATGCAGAATGTATCCAGGAACTGCAGTAAGGATTGACGATACAATCCTGAAATAGGGTTTTAAGCAAAGAAAAAAAGGTAGTGCATAGCACTTGCAAGTCATTAGCAGCTGAATGTACCTGCTAGCTGCTATTGAGTAACTACAGCTGAAAGAATACAGTGAGTACTCCTGGTAAAAATAAAATAATGGAAAATCCATGCACTCATTAACGCGGAGCTTTCAGACAAAAGAATCCTACCTTTCAGATGCTTTTCAAATAACATGCTCGTCTTATCTAGCAGTGCAAAAATCATTGCCCATCTTAGAGAAAGTATTTCCTTTCCATACAAAGAATGGCAGTGACAGCCCAGAACACTAGACATATGAGCAAAACTGGAGATTGAGGATCATAAAAGGTTTACGGCACAACTGAAAGCATCTCTTCTGGGCCTTAGAGATTACTAGCTTGCTTCTAAATGATTGGAAAATGATCAAGATGAATGTTCAGCCACAGGAAAAGATTTACTAATCTTGGATATTTTTACTTGCTTTAAGGTAATGAAAATGTTCTAGTTCAATAATGCTGAACTAGCTATATTTTTTTTCCCAAATTATTCTGCCCTGATTCTTACATACAAGAACAGCCTCAGTCTCTCTGATGGCACTACACTGACTTACACAGAGCAGAAACCTTGAACTTTTACAGCTTACCTTGTGCCATAAAGAATATGAGACTTAAAATGTGTACAGTAAATCTAGACTTATATTATTCTCCCAGGTTTATTCATTGTCCATAAAAGCAAGGAAGGAAAAGCACACCAAAGGATATTAAACTCTGGAATCTCTGAGCTCCAGTGTTTTGTTCTGTGTATGCAGCATTCCCAAACCCAGATACCCTTGGTTCAGGGACATCCCATAAGTGAATGTCCACCTTCCTCAGCCATTGCAGCTATGCTGACAATCCCCCTTTTTTCTAAGCCTGTTCCCATACCATCATATTTTAAATTAAATTTAATACCCAAATCACATACCCACATCTTAAACTTTCCCTGACAAATGTTTCTCAGGTAGGTTTTTACTGCCAACCGACTGCCTCTGGGTCAGTTCAAAACAGGAATTGCAGGCACACAGTCGAGTTACTGACCACATGCTGGCTCACTGATAGCACTTAAGTGATGCTGTTTGCCTTCCAACTGCAGCAAGCTAACCGCACACATGTGGCTGGCTACCCCAGGTCAGCCAACAGGCAAAACCAACCCTAGCTTCCACTCCTTTGGTGAGTTTTCTCTATGAAATAACACACAGAAATAATCACAGCTCCAACCGGCTTTGTAGGGAAAAGATACTGAATAAGAACATGTGAAACGCCCGGGGTCAACTCTTGCTCTTTTTCTGTAACATGAGCAGCCCATTGACTAGATTTTCCATTTTCAAACTATTCCTTAGTACGGACCCGAGGCAGAAACCGCTGGCTCACCACATAAGAAAAAGGACAGTCTTTGGAAAAACGTGCTGTTAGTTTCTGAAACACCTCAACAGTAATCTTTTGTCCCAGCTAAGGGATAAAACTTTTCAAAATCCATTGTTTTTCTTACAAACAATAGGAAAATATAGTATGTATTTTATAATAAAATATAAACTCCTGAAACAACACTTATAGGTAACAGAAATACAGATAGCAAAGTCTACCAGGCAGGGAACGTAGCATCAGAATATGCCACCAATTCACTTTCTGCTGCCTAATTTCCTACATGGAACAACAGGATTCTCCTTTATACAATGCCCAAAATATTTACACATTAGAAATATGGTACGTGCAGAAGATATTCAATTTTTCACTTTTGTAAAAAGTGCTTCCCCAGTGAAAGCTCCAGAGGACCAAAACCAAAAATATCAAGTGAATTTAGAAGAAAAGGAAACTATTTAAGATGCGGATCAGTCCATTTAAAACAAATGACTGTTAACTTTCCCTGACTACATCACTTTATCCTAACCTAGACTTTTCACAAAGATGAAATCGTTGTTACCTCTGTCTTAAAGGGAGAAAGCAGTGTTTGTAGGTACCAATAAATTCTGGAAATAAAAGTTCCAACTACAACAAGGTCATACTACTCACGTTAGAAGTATTCCCTTCTATCATTCTTAATAGCAAGTTGCTTGAAAATATAATAGACTGATCTGAGTCTTTGAACTAGAGCTGGTCAGTGGTTCTACAGGGTTAGCATCTTGTTCTACAGGGCACAGCACCTTGGGTATACCTTGACTCCCATGGTCATCACATAATTTGGTACTTCAGAATGAGCGGGTGAAAGAAAAACTGAAAGATTATTTTTCAGTGAGACACCCAGAGCAGAATTCAGTTCCAGTATCAGTACATCCTACTACCAGTGGGGAAGGCTAGGACAAGCCTGCTTCCATCAGCATATATCCTTTCAAATCAACCCATCCCAAAATGATGACTACCTTGACAAAAGGCTTTGTGGTAGGAATTGCATTCATATTGCCAGCTCACATTCAGCATCCCAAATGTCGTTTCTTGGCTACTTCTCTGGAGGATGTTTTCAATTACTTGGCTGTTTTTCTTGCTTCCCTACCCCCTCTATTTCTCCCAACTATTATTCAGACCCCGTAAAACTATTTCTGTTGAAGCTGTAACTTGGGCATGAGACACAGAAGTGTATTTGCACATGTAAGTTAATGACTCAGATTCTCTCATTACAGGCTGTTTACAAGATGCTTTTACCATTTCCTGGTCAGAACAGGTATCTGGTTTTTTGCTGTACCAAAGCTCAGTTAAACCATCTAATCAGCTTGATCGGTTCAGATTGAATTCATTCATCTCCCCCTACATTTGAGTAGTAAAAATCTCAGGGTTTTTCTTATGGTGTCTTTTGTTTGTTTGTTTGTTTGTTTTGATGTGTGGGGGGTTTTTTGTCTAACGAAACAGCTTTTCAAGTGAAACATATGCCACTTCTGCTTTAGGCATTAAATAAATTTAAAGCCTTTACTGCAACTGAAGTGGAAGGGAAGGTCTGGGACACTGCTCCAAAACTATTCAATGAACCTATTCGTTAGCACACACAGCTGATGTGATGGGGTTGCTTTGTGCTTTGTTTTGTTGCTGGATCCACTACAAATACAAGCCATTGGCAGCTCAGTCAGCAACATATGAGAAGGGGCTTCCTCTCCTGCTGTAGTGTTCCTGGCTGTTTGAGCATGAATAGAAAAGGTGGATGGATGCCAACTGGCAAAACAGATAGAAATAGCAGTGCATGAGTCTAATATAAGCAGCAAAAAGACCAAGCACAAAACATTTCTCTCTCTCCCATTGACTAAGGCTCCTTTTGGCAAACAGCAGCAGGCTTTTCCATGCTTATTTCCCTCTGGTCAGGGAAGATAGCTTTAATTATGTAGCCATGCAAGGTAATACTGTACAGCCTCTGGCACTGTTCATTTATTAGGGTAATAAATAGAGGGCTAAAGGACTGATCAGCTGCTAGTCAGCTCTTAGACACTCCCCACCTCAATTTTCAAATTAAATTCCACATAAGAGGCATAACTGGAGGACTACTTACACCAACTACATGCACTGCAGAAATGCATGGGGAAGGGTGTGTACCTACAGGGAAAGGAAGTGTGTCAACAGTGGTGGCACAGTAATCCCTGCACATTTATGAAAGGCAAGTTAACTAGGATTCACATCCTTTCTTCATCAACAGATCTTCATTAACAACTGCATGGAACTTGTACGGAGTAGGGCAGAGGGCAGACAATATTATTTCAACAGCTTTCTTTCTTTCATTCTCTTTTTGAGTGTCCCGCAGGATATCAGTAGCTAAAAAGTAATGCAGACTAAGGCTGAATTTTTAACCACTTTGCAATAAATACTTGCAGGGGTTCTTTTTCATAAACTATTCTTAAGATTATGATTTTTATTATTCTTATGACTGTGAGTATGACTATGACTATTACCATTTGCTTTTAAGGATTCTCTACCCACCCAAACATTTACACTGAGACCAACCAAAGCAAGATGGCTAATTCAGGGACTCGATCTCTGCTTGTTCTGGAACTGGCTACTACTGATTTTATTTTATTCCATTCACTCCAGTTTTAGAAAAACTAGTCAAGAGCCAATCCCTACCAGCTCTCTCTATGCCTCTCATGACTTTTTAGACTCTTCTAAATCTCTTCCAGGTTCAAGAGTCCCAGCTTACTCAGTCATTCCTCACAGGCCACCAACTCGTATGGCAGCCTCCTTGGTTACCTGTTGGGCTGCCTTCTGTTCTACCACTCACTTTCTAGGATGAGCAGACTGGAACCACATGCCTTATTTCTAACAAGACGCAGAACAGTTTACAGACTCCAACTTACCTTCAACTTGCATGCAATAATTTGTTGGGGAGCTCAATACACAGGGAGTCTAATCCTAGGAAATGGTACCCTACAGCACCAGCAGTAGTATCATCTTAATAAAAAGTTTTCTCTGAAAGACAAGACAAATTCAAATACACAGCTCTACTACTACCTTGTTGTAGTGGAAACAACTTCAAAGAAATAGTTGGCTAACAAAAAGGCCTCACTGCATGTACAGAAATCTTTTTACTTGGCTGTGTGGGCAGGTGGGGAAGAAGGGTGGACTAACAGAGGGGAGAATAGTGTGTTTTGTTTATAACTTGAGTGATTTGGAAGTGTGTGTTTTCCTGTGGGAAGTCCCTAGCTCTATCTCTAGTGATCTAAAATCAGTGTCAAAGGTTTGTGAATGGGTTACAGAATCAGCAGAGGCACCTCCCATTGTTAGCTGTCTACATTTTTTATAACCACTTGCATACTTTTGGTCAACCACTGTAAAATAAACAGTCCTTCCCAAATGTTTTTGTTTTCTTTGACAGCACAGCAATAATTCACATGGAATGCTGCAGAATATAAAAGCACTTTAAAGCTGTTGTAAAGCTGCATTTTTATGATTTATGCTTGAGTGGTTTTCAAGCAAAAAAGATGCCAGAGCTACAAAAGCATATGAAATTAGAAGATGTATCATGTGTGCATGTACATGATATAGATGTGTGTGTGTGTGTGGGCCCATAAGGGAGACAATATTTCAAATAATTCTCATTTTCTGGGGAAGATCTGATAATTTTCCTGTGTCTTTGAAAAATGACTCAATGCAATAGCCAGAATAACTTCCGCAACTACCAAAATTGGATTAAAATGACCAAAATGAGTGTCTTTCAACATGAATTCTTAGGACCTCATGCTTACTGCGCCCCTTTAGTAGAAAAACACTCTCCTAACTGGTCATTCCACCTGACCTCAAGAAACATTTCACAGATGGATCATTACATGACTACAAATACAACTGGGAATTATACTCCAGGCTAGAGCAGAAACCTGTGAAAATGACACCAGTGTCTGTTACAGTGCACTAGCAAGGAGCGAGTCTGTGTGACCACAGATGTTTCTGTTCACCTACCCTATTTATCTCTCTCATATTTCTGAAAACTCTTGTCTCCAGCCTGCACAACAGAGACCCTAAATCGTGCTGTAGGAGGAACAGGAATAAGCTGTACGTTAAGTTTGCTCTTGAAGGCTCAGAGGTTATCGGTTTGGCCATCACACCTGCATTCCTGACAAACAGCTGGAGACCCAGGGAGGCCTGGCCCAGCTGAGTGCTTCTCCAGCAGAGAGCAGTGATACACTGTCAGTGAGCTCAGTCCTGGAAAGCAGGGCAGCTTCCAAGCTGGAGAAAAGGCAAAGCTCAAAGCTGGCAAGCTTGCCAATGTGAATGTCAGAGGAGCTGGACTTGGGAGAAAAAGATGACAGTGTGGGGTCATCTGAAGAGAAAATCATTAAGAGCACCTACAAAGGCAGAACCTGAGCCAGCAGCCACCACTTCAGGAGGAATACTCACACGAGATCAGAGATGCAATCCTTGCAGCATTTTGCACTCTAAGTCCAATGCAGGGGGCATTTGCACCACAAACTCCATCCACCTTCAAACTAGCGTCAAATACTCTCTGGCAACCATTGTTAAAATTGCATGTACCTGTTCAAGCGACATCAAGAAGAAGATGCCAGGCTGCCAAGAGAAGAGCACGTCTTTATTAGACCTGCCAATACTGACTTAAAAAACCCAACAAGCTTGTCTCAATCTTTGTCCTGTATCAAGCTGCTTCATGTATTACATAGATTGGCTTACACATATACACAGGCACATCCACACACACTGGCGCTTCTCCATTTACACCCTGTGTGTATTTTATCCTTGTGTATATTCTCGGTATAGCCACTACTAGTGATAAAGTCAAAATGTGAACCCCTCTTAGGCAATAAAGGGTACTGAATGTTACATTACAGATTTCATTGCTGTGGTCTAAGCAACAGGTAGATGATGGCCTTACATAACCCAACCCCAAATGAACTGATCTGTACCCCTAGAAGAAGGCTTTCCTGGGTAGAAAGGTTTCCCTCTGTCCCATGTGCTAGTAAAATAAATGTTTGGCTTTTCATCTAAAGATACCAAAATATTTCATAAAGTGAAAGACTAGAGTTACGATTCCTATTTTACACATGATGAAAACTAAAGCACACCAAGTACACTGTCTGGACTAAGGACCTGAAGCTGGGCAGGCAGGCTTTGCATTGTACACTGATGCTTCCCAACCTGCTTGTAACCAGGACACCTTGCCACTGCTTTTCTTGCCTGTCATATGATCTCGGCTTTCTGCCATTGCCACCTCAACATCCCTCACCACTTTACTCTTTCCCTTCTGTCCTGTCAACATCAACTTGCTCTATCCTCCCTGTTTGGTGCCTCATTTCTCCCCCACCCTCCTGTGAGAGCAGCCCTGGCGGGGATGCTCATACTCTGTGCTCCCCACAGTGCCCTGACCTAGTGAGAGCCACCTCCTTGGATGACAGAAGCTGATTTAAATCATAACTCATCTCTTCAGGCTTTGTGTTCACATGTAGACACAAGTCTGCACTTAACAGTGAAAAAAAAACCCACAGAGCATCCAACATATCACTCTAATTGTATTCTCTGAAAAGCATTGTTAGGTCAGCCTTAATATTTGAGTTATAACAGAATTTAGAGTATGGGTGAGGCTGGAAGGGACTACAGTGGTCATCTGGTCCAAACTCCCTGCTCAAGCAGAGCACATGGCACAGGACTGCCTCCAGACAGTTCTTGAATATCTCCAGTCAGGGAAATTCCACAACCTCTCTGGACAACTTGTTCCAGTGCTCGGTCACCCACACAGTAAATAAATTCTTTTTCATGTTCAGGTGGAACTCCCTGTGCACCAGTCTCTGCCCGTTGCCTCTTGTCCTATTGCTGGGCACTGATGACAAGAGCCTGGCTCCATCTTTTTGGCACCCTGCCTTCAGATACTCATAGACATTGATGGAGTCCCTTCTTAGTCATCTCTTCTTGAGGCTGAACAGGCCTAGCTCCCTCAGCCTTCCCTTATAAGAGAGATGTTCCTGCAGCAGCTTTCTCCATCAGCCTACGCTGTACTGCCAAGTGGCATGTTTTATCTATGGATCACTCCAGATGGTCCTGTAGATCATCACATCAGTAACCTAAATGGTAAGAAAAATAACCATGAAAGCAAAAACTAAGGACTTTATTGGAAAGATCATTTGCCACACACGGACCCTATGTGCTCCCCTTGCAGGAAACATCTTTGCTTCTGTTCGAAGTTGAAAATTGTAAAAACCTCTCTAACTGTCATCAGTGTCCTGAAATTAAGTTTGGCCCCAACTAAAAAGGTAAAGAGCAATTTTTTTTTTAATTGCTATTATTATTACAAAGAGAGTTGATATTATTTCAAGGACAGCCTCTGTAGGGCTTTCTGGTATCCTCTCAACAAGAGAGCTTTAGGAAGCTTCACAGGTACCTGGAAGACATAACAGAAGTAAAACACTCCTCTGTGCACATAGCAGGAAAAAAGCTTAGGAGCAGATGGTCATCTGCTTGGGAAAATTTCTGGGTTTAATTGGTACTTTTTGTAGCTTGCTGCTCATCAGTACCAATACAGTTCATACTGGCACACCCTTGTAAGTCTCAAGCTCTTGTGGTGACATTTTCTCCTTTCAGGATAAGCAAGAAAACAAATCTTTTTCATAATGTTGAGGACATTTGAAGGAAATCACCCAAAGTTCAGCTAGAGTTTTAATTCAGGATAGTGACCCCCAGGACAGCGATGAGATGCTCTGTCTATGACAGTGCTTATTACAAAGCCTGTAAGAAGCAAAGCGATGCTCTCAACAACCATAACAAGGTTCCACCTTCAAGGAATGGTTCTGGAACCAAAAACTCAGTTCACCTTCCTGAGTGGAGCATTCAAGGATAAAGTGGAGGAAAAAGGATCAGAGTGGCATATTTCTCAAATGGCACACACAGAGCAAGGTGATTTTTGGAGGACTGGCTCTTCTCCTGGAGCAGGTCTCAGTGGAGGGCTATGAAAATGATTAAAGGACCGAAGCATCTGTCTTAGGAGGGTAGGATAAGGGAGCCGGGCCTGTTCAGCTTTAGAAGAGACAACTGAGAGGGGACCTCATCAATGTCCATCAGTATCTGAAGGGAGGGAGCCAAGAGGATGGAGCCAGGCTCTGCTCAGTGGTGTTGAGCAATAGGACAAGAGACAACAGGTAGAAACTGATGTGCAGAAGTTCCAGCCGAACATGAGAAAGAACTTCCTTACTGTGCAGGTGACCGAACACTGGAAGAGACTGCCTTCACTGGAGATATTCAAGAACTGTCTGGATGCAATCCTGTGCAGTGTGCTCTAGGATGACCCTGCTAGAGCAGGGAGTTTGGACCAGATGACCCACTGTGGTCCCTTCCAACCTGACCCATTCTGTAATTCTGTGATATTAAGCAACACACTATGCTACACATTCATCCTGGCAACCGTGACCTCCTGCTGCTATGAGAGATTCTCTCTGAAGGGTTCCTACCCCAGGGCCACATTTTTGGGCAGCAGCAGCTTGGAATCCTACCCCAGGGCTACACTTTTGGGCAGTAGCAGCAAGGAAATGGTGCTTATCACACCTCCACCCGGACTCCCCAGCCAGGGAAGAATGCAGGCTGCTGCGCAGGCTGCAAGGCTTGGGAAAGTGCAGCCCTGCTGTTTCATGTCAACATTCCTCCCCCTCTGCCTTTCCCAAGGTCTCAGCAGAAAATCCTTTTTTGTTCTTATCAGTTCAAACAAGAACAATGAATTCCTCAAGCCCGCAAGAATGTGACAAGGTGCCAACAAAGCCAACCAGGAAGGTGATGTATGGTCTATAGGCTGCAGCTCAAATAAATCACTTCACAAACCCATGCTGCAAGGAGAGAATTCAAACAGCTTGGAGCTTCTATTTCTAGTTCTCCCTTTCAGATATTCACCTGCCAAGTATCTTGGATAAAAGCAGTATGTGTGATGCTAAAATGCCGCATGCCCTTTGCTTTTATTACCAGGAACAACTCATTGAACAGAGCTTCGAAATTACAGCAGTGCATCTACACAGCCTCACTGAAGGCAGAGTTGCAGGTTCCATTATAAACCCCTACATGTGAGTTTACAGTTGGCTCACTGGGCACAACTTGGTGCACACAGCTGTCAGTCAGGGAGCAAATTTTTTTAAACCACATTTCAGAAATAATTGTTTGGCTCTCTTAAAATTATACTAATATTTTGTAAAAAAAATGAAGTTACCACATCTGGTTGCTTCTTAGTATATATCTTCCATTTCTACAAAGAAACACTGATGTCCTAGTCAACTAGTCTGATTGGGAAAATAAAAGAATAATGACCCACACATTCAGCCACAGAAAGGCAGCTTGGAGGTGCATATTCTGGGTGTGCAAGGATTCAGATGTCTCGCTCCTTGTTTGAACAATACGCCTTCTCACCAGAGTTCACATGATGCCCAACACTGAAGAAATTACAATTGTTTCATACTAAATTACATACATGATGGTGAAAATTCTAAGCCCAGACAGAATGGCAAGCAGGTGTCTAAGATGCTCAGTTCATGGGCTTTTCACGAGCCGGAGACTGAAACAAAGCGTGCCTAGCCTTGCTGTGAGTTAGGAGCTCCTTAGTTTGGTTTTGCCTGTGCATTCCTACTGCACAGATGCAGCTCCCAGCCCCATGCAGGCACACTGCATGTGCAGGAACTGCTCAGCAGTGCAGCCAGCAACCGGCTAGTTCTCTGGAAAAGCCTGGATGCTACTGCTGGTATGTAAAGCATAGATCTGGTCATAGGGAGACAACTTTCTGGAACAACCATTCATGATTCTCCATAAAACTTTCCGATGTATCACTAGGGTCGTAACATCAAACCAATCACTGGGAAAATAACAGGTGTTTAAAATGGTTCTCACTGTGGAACCTTTTCTTGACCAGAGACTTGCATGTTTTTCATGGGGTCAGCACAGTGTGGAAGGAGAACAGACTGAACACACAGGGGGAATCCACCTGCCAGAGCCAAGGCTCCCCATGGGCAACAATCCTGTGCCACTGTTCTCACCTAAGGCAGAGGGAAATAAGGGCTTACAGCTTGCCAGTATGAATTTGTAATGCCTCCTCAACCCTGTGCCTTACCTGTCTGCCCCAGGTGCAGCACCAACAAAATTTTTCGTATTTATATAGTTCAGTGCTGTCTGCCTGCAGCTCCCCAGCATAACCGTGATACGGCGCCTCACTGATGCAGACAGTGTCTTCATCACAGATGGATTTTTGCAATTTTACATCACCTCAGCTCAGGAGATGCGCTGCTTGGTAGACACTCCAGTACTGCTACTGCTCCATCACCTACCTCATCTACATCCTGCCCCACCAGTATACATACCACTGGGATGCCAGCTGCAACAGGCACACTAAATCTGTGCGTCCCTGTCTTGTCTATGCATCCTCAGAAAAGAAAGCACCACTGTATCTCCTGCTATTAGCCTATGGCAACCAGATTTTGCTGGATTTGCTACGTCTGATTTGGCTGTACTTGCCATCTAGTGAACAAGAAACACAGTAAGGATGAAGAAATAATGTACCTGGCTGATGGAGCATGATGTTTTTCAGACCAACTTCTACTGCTTGTGCAAATAACCGTTAATGCACCAGCAAACGGGCTGCAGAGTACCAAAAAAGCCATGACATCTCTGTAATGAGAAATCTTAGTATGGCTTTGGATTACTACATCTTTCCTAACAAATAGGGAGAGTGGCATTGTGTGAGGCTCCTGCCTACTGCTTGCCTCTTAAAATGGCTTTGGTTGAAGCAGCACTTGGTCTTACACCTTTAATAGACAGACTCGTACGTATCTGAAGAAGCAGTTTTATTTAACTACACACATGTATGTTCCCCCCATCCCCTAAAAAAAGATCCCCGCCCTAAATTCATATTTTGTACAACATACCAAAGCATTCAAGTGAGTAATTTATATGCTGGGTTGAAATGGCTTATTTGGAACTACTGCAGTCTGCTGAGAATGCCGTATGGGTCAGGAAAACATCCTCTTCAGAGATTCCCATGTAAAAATTATTCTAGCAGAATGGGAAGCGTTCCCTTCTGACATTCACCTTGCCACTTGTACTGACTGGAGTACTATTTGTAGGCACAGATCTAAGCCTGGAAATACTCATGAATAAGAATACTGCTGGGTGATGCCAATCAAAATCATCCTTCCAGAAATGCAGCATTTCTGATGGGTGAGGTGTAGCAACAACAGAGGTGAGATATGGCACAGAGCCCAAGCTCATTCCCTGACACATCATGATCAGGCTGAGCACTATGCTGCCTTGGTGGGGCTTGGTAAGAGGCAGAGAAGGGAGGAAGAGAGGAAAGGTTGTGCTACTGGGGCCAGCAAGGTAGGTTAGGAAGGCAACAGTTCTGGGAGTGGACACAATGCTGAAGAGGAGAGAGGATGGCAATGAAGACTGATAGAGGAACAGCTGGGAGCTGCCAGCTTGAAAGACTGGTGCACTAAATTCCGTGATGGGTCTTGTGGTACTTGGTGATTTTCTTAAACCCTCAGATGCTGGAACCAAATGCATATATAAAACATTAAAATACATCACCATTAAATTACTTTTAAAGGAAAAGTTCACAATCCTGAAGGCAAATATAAATACAGCTCCCCTTTCAAGTCTCTTATGATTTTCAGCCATTCTTACAAAGACTGGTGTATATGCTCTTTTTGAGAAGAACTTCTGTACAGAAATTACATACAAAAGGCACTGAGGTACCTTTCAAAATCACATTTATAGGTTTTATACAGGAGAGCTTTTGAAGTTTTAGGAGAAATTACAACTAAGGGGCAAGGAAGAGAATAACCAAGGAACAGAGTTTGTACATTATCACTATACATTTACATTTTACATTACTTGAGCGTCTCTATTTGCTCTAGAGTCTGCTGGCCCAGTCAAATGGAAATTTCAAAAACATAGAGCCCTTTCAAATAAAATATATAATTTCATTGTACTCAACTCCCTTTTATCTTCTAGTTGTAATTCAGACCTTACTAAATTGTTCATCTACACCACTTAAAGATAAAAAGAGCCTAAACTCCCCTGAAGTTAGCTCCAGTTTTCTATTAAATCCCTTCTTTTTCTATATCAAGCTTCAAGAACACTGAGGGCATTTTAACTAACAGGCAGTATGTTAATCCATTTCACATCAACTGCACAAGGTCTTAACACATATTACAAGCAGAGATGCTCTTTGGCATCCTCTATTCTCGGCTTGGCACAAACCTCCCAGCTCAAGAAAGGCTCCAAATGACAAAAAACCAGATGTCATAGGCTGGGGTTGAATTGTAATAAGTAACCTCCTATCATGAGCATTATCTCCTGCACTTAACATGGGCATATTCTGCTGCAGCATCTTACTCAAATAAATATTTGCATAGCAAATGAATGCACATTTTTATTATAAACAAATGATGCAGTATGATTAATTACCAATTTCCTCCTCTGAAATGGTGTCAAAGAATGCCAGCTGACCACTAGCAAAATTACAGCTCCAAAGTAACATTTAACAAAATTCTGTGTGTTCAGTTTATCATGTACTGATTTTGTGGCACTTATTAAAGGAGAACCTAATTTTCCATGTGACCTGAATAAGCACTGTCATCTGAGGGGAAGGGGGACAAACAATGTAATCCTGCTTGTTGCCAGTTTGAAATCACTGTGCTCTCAGATGGACTTCCTTCACTGACAACTGACTAAGCACCTGGAGCTCAGGGATCTCACAGAGTTTCCAAGCAGTTGGAGCAGGGCTGCAAAGGTCTCTCATAATGAAAATGAGTGACTGGTAATATGGTGTGCTTGATCCTCTCCTTTCAGCTACAGTAACGCCTTGTTTAGTTGGTTACTGGCATCCTGTTAGTAGTAAAATGTCTGCATCATTATTCAGATCTCAAATACTACTTTTTCTACATTACCTCTTTCCTAAAAAGATGAGAATGGGCATTTCTGTCACACTGTCAAGGCCAATATCCTTTCTGAAATAGGGGCAACTTAGGGAACAGCGTATGAGTAAGACGAGCATATAGTGGTATTTCCCATAATGGTACCTCAGTTTACAACTATTTATGGCTCTGAGACTTCCTGAACCTAAGCTGTGGCATTGAATACCCCAAGACAAAAATCACATTCTTTGAACCTACCCAATTAATCTTTGCATTTCCATAAAAACTTCCAGTTTCTGCAACATAAGGTGCTTCAATATGCTTTATATGATAAAGCACCTTCTTTTGTTTCTTTCAGCCCTAATAGACACTACTTCCATTAAATGACTCACAGCTCTGCTGCCACAAGAATGAATAAACATTTCCCTTTCTCTGTGCCACAACTGATTTGTGAGATTCCCTAAATGCATCCTACCCACAATCACCTTCCCTCCTGGCCAAAGAGCTCTGCTCTGTTAGATTCATCACCTGAAATTCATTCTACACCTTCAGCTGTTTGGATTAGTAATAATTCCTGTTGCTCTGAGGTCATGCAACACATGCAAAGTCACCCTGACTTTGCCCTTTACAACTCAATCAAGCTCTGATGCTTTTCCGATGATAGTGTGAACTCGGGCATCATAAAAATCCAGTGTGCCCTTTCAGCACACTGCTGAAGGAAGAAGCCTGCTGCTGTCTCAACTTCCCTGTGTTAGTCACATAACCTTGCCCCAAAGATGGGATAAACTACTTAGCAATGGCTGGAAACCTGGTGCTGACTGATTCCTTTTGTCTTTTTCCTCCTCTGGCTTGTTGACCACAACCCTTTCCTGTGACTGTACAGAACATAGCACATTTTGGACACAGCTCACTGGTATTGCCACACACCAACTCTCTGTCCATCCCTGTAAAGTATCAGCTCAACTGCAACCTTTCCTTGGGACCCCTGGCTTCCCCAAAAGTTCAGTGTGCAGAAGGCAGGGGACATGAGGCAAAACTGCAGACAGGTATGCAGGTTTTATCTTGACCCCTTTACAGGTCTACAGAGATTAACCAGAAAAAAAAATACAGCCTGTGGCTGTTTCACTGAGTTACCAGAGTTTCCAAGACTCTTATTAAGCATGAAGAGTACATATTCTAACTATGTATTTTTGTCTATTGTTTCCTTGGTTTTTAGCAAAGCTAAATTAGTTTTGCAGCAACCCAGCTCTGCCCTGAGCTGCTCTAAATTGCTCCTCACAACATTCCAGTTGTTTTGGGAAACCCAGGATCTGAAAAATGGTAACACAGTCTTCCTGCTGTTAAACTGTCCCCTTCAGCCAAGGGGACAGGAGCCTGAAGGATCTGGTTTCCTTTCTGACAGCTGCAGTAACTGGACCTAAATTGGAACTGGAGTAGAATTTTGTGGTGAAAATGGAATCACTGTCATCACATTGTCTCTGCATAGAACTCTGGGCAGATGTGGGCATTTGATAGATTTTTATGTCCACTCAACATCTGCTATTCTACAAAGAGGTAAAAAAATGGGGAAATCAAACCATCAAGCTACATGAACATGACAGAGGCAGGCACTGCAGTGTTTGGCAATGATTTTAAGTCTTGAATTAACCTGATTATAAACATATTTTTAAAAATGTGCAACTGGTCCCCCAACTTAATCTGGAAGCTCTGTAAAATATTACATAAATCTACCTTGGCATGTGCTCAGTTTCACAAATCACTGTTCAAAGGTTTCATGATTACGATGCAGAAGCTGATGCAGGAGGAAGGACCCTGTAGGTAGCAGGACTGAGAGATTTCAATGCTGTTCCTCGTTGTGCTTAAGACTTTCTATACTCCTCTGAGCAAAACAGGGAACGTATTTTTGCTCACTATAAAACGAGATAGTACTGCCTTGTATCTACTCCAGTTTAGGTCACAAACTTCTATAGAAGTGCTTGGACTTTACTGCAATAGGCAAAGACTAGGTTTTCAAATGTTATATGGCATAAAGGCTCTGGTAGCATATATTAGTAAACATCCCTAACTCATGCAACGTTCCACTGATATAAACCAGAGAAAAAGGAAAAGAAACTCGGCCTTCCCATCAGGTGGGAACAGTAACTGTGCCATACTGCAGAACATGCTCTAACCCAACCCTTTCCTGCTGTCCCTGCTGCCAGCAGGATTTAGCCTCTGAGAGAGAAGTTGCTGCCGCCCTCCCTGTAAGCCCTGAGGAGAGCTACCCCAGAGACATCTCTCTACCCCATCTGCCTCGGGACCTACACATTGGTTTTGGGGTGGATTTTGGGAGTTTTGTTTGTTTGTTTTTGTAAGAGGACGAATAAAGTCATAGAATCATTTTAGGTTGGAAAAATCTCTAAGATTGTTGAGCCCAGCCATGAAGGACAGCAGTGCAGTAGGTATTTTCTTGCTATGCCTGTATTTATTACATCTCACCTCATGCTATTGGGATGAAATTCAGTGAATCCCAGTGCAATTTCTACTGAAATATGAAATCCAGCATGTCCACAAGTCTTTCTATGTAATAAGTACACTTTATATGTTTAATACTCAACATTTGGAAATGTTTGAGTACTAATACAAACAGTTTTTCACCTACAGAACTTATTTGCAGTGTGCTAAGGGTTATTCTCTCTCACAGGCACATATATGTGGGTGTATATATATGCAGGATAACGGAAAAAGAGATATAGATACATTGCTATGGAATTGAAGATGTGCTGTTATAGGACAAATCATCCTACATTCATATTCATTAAAAATACTAATATTTCCATTCAGTGCTCAGAAAATGTCTCCAGCAGCACACTAACATAAACTGGCATATCTAAAGCAGGTGAAGAACAGACAGAAAGCACACAGAAACAACCATAGTTTCTCTGCAAATAACAGAAATTATAATCTTGATTCGTGTCATGTAAAAAGATATCAAAGCTGGGACATACAACTCCAATATAGGGGTCAAAACATATTCTTTATTGTAGGGTATGTTAGAATTACTATCTCAGCTGAAATTTCTTATTATTTAAGTATTAACTATAATATAGAAGAATACTGAACTAAAAATTAAGACCTAAAGAGCAGTGAGTCAGAATACAAATCTATTTCTAGAGTGGTGCCAGCTCAGACAGCAGCTAATAATGGTTGCTGAGGAAAAAACACGTGGCAAATATGGAATGACATTTCCTGCATTTTTAAAGTGGGAGATGCCATTAAGTCCACTGAGTTTAAAAACACTTTCTGTACAAGGCCTGTAAAAATCCTTTTTCTGTGTCTTAAGTTTTTCTTTTAATTTGTGTAACAGATTTGTAAACCAATTTACACATCTGACATGAAGAACTTCTATGCTAATGAGCTTGACAATTTAACAATTTAATTTAATTAACAGTATTAATTAAATTATAGGATATCTATATTCTAAGCAAAGTTTTTGTCAATACTGTTAATCACCATTTTAGGTCATTGCTTTTCTGTATTAGTCAAATATTTGTATCATCATTCACCTAACAAAAACTGTGGCAATAACTGTTCTGCAAGGAAACTGATTTAGTGGCTTTGAGCTTTTTGCTGTTACTGAAAGACCATGACCTAATTAATTCTTTGGTTAGAATTCAGCTTCCAGGAATACCTGTGAGGATTATTTCAGGGGTTAATTTTCTAGTTCTTAGATGTTTAATTGTCTATTTTGCAGATGTGATGAGGTAGTTAGTGTTCTAAGAACCATAAATGGCAAACACAATTATTTCCTGAAGTGAATTTCCAGTCAAAAAAAATGAAGGCCATTTTTCAAAACCATACTAGAAATGTGTTTTTAATTGTAGATAGAAGCATCCTCAGCTGTACTAAAATGAAACTAGAGGTATCGTACCCAATGCGGCAAAGACTAGGTTCGTAATTGTTAGATATTGGTATGTTTAATAAAGCTGTAAATGTTATGTGATGACAAATATTACTTCAGGCTTGGCCTTTGCAAACCTAAATTATTATGGATTGAAAAAAAGCTGGGCAAATGCACCTAAGATCTGTTTGCCCATTTGTTCTTCACTGCACGGTGTCTCTTGCATAGTGTGAATAAAAGTGACAATGAGTCTGGGACAAATGCTACTCTGAGTTACCCCCTTTCAACAGCATCACAAGCTCTGGCCTATCATCCTCAGGTCTTTATATTCTGTAGATTAAAAGCACAAAAGGCAAAGAGCATACAAGATAGACAAATACAGTCATATATGTCAGATATATAGACATATACAGTCTGTTACAGTCTTCCTTCTACAGGATATTTGGGCTGCACATGGCATAATGCCTTGCACTGACATCAAGACTCCTAAAAAGATGAGGCTGGGATACGGGAACTGACTAGTGACCCTGCCAGCAGCACCTACTACAATCCCAGTAGACCTCAGCATTGCTGTTCTTCAGTTTTCTGATGATTTATTCCAACTCGTAAAAAAATCCCAAAACATGAAAACCAATACTATTTTTAAATAATGAGTGCACCATGCTGGAATCCCCAATTAGTATAAAATGTAATACCTTATCAGAGTTATTGCAGCTTGCTCAGCTAAGAAATCTTATTCAAACCCCTCTCTACCTCCACTCACTTACAACCTGGCTTCTGCTCACAGAACTTAGCACCTCTGCAAAAAGAAGGTCAGAGTAACATAGACCTCTAGATTATCTTAAAACATTAAACTGTGTCTATAGAATCTTTCCATGGGAATAAAAATCCACAAAAGACAAAAGGCATTTTGCCTGGTTTTGCCTTGGATAGTAATGAAAGGAAATTACAGAATCAACGCTTGAACACAGAGGCAAAGCTTTCTTTTAACTTTCATTTCTTTAACACAAAGTCTCATCCGTGGAATGCTGGAACTGGAAAACTGAAAGTCTGACTCAATGTAAAGCACTTAATTGTAATTAGATGTGAAAGTGAGGGGTATCTCTACCATGCTTCCTGTCCTGGAACTTTTAAATGGAACATATGGCACAAGTGGGTGGAGAGCTTGTATGTGAAAACACAGATACAGTTTTCTTTCAGAAAAGACCATGAAGAGTAACTTACTGATCAAATGATGGTAGAAACTCACAGCATACCAGATATGGTCAAGGAATGTCAGAGTTTTAGCAACTGTTGATTAGTTACAGAGACCTAAACTTGCTTACAGTTGTTGATTATCTGGTATCCATTAGGCTTAAACACATTATAAAGACTCAACCCATCTCAATTGAAAGGGAAGGAAACAAATTAAAACTGGAAAATAGTATCTAGACTCTTAGTCAGCCCTTCTAGCTGATATTATTAAGGGACAGAAGTATATTGCACTGTTGAGTACCTAAGATAGGAATGCCATCTAAACACTCCTTGAGTGATACTCATGTGTGGTTTGCTGGGTGACGATGCTTGAACAAGTCCTGAGTTATTTCCTTTACCCCTTAACCAGGGACACTAATAGCAGAAATATTCTGTCTCATTGCTCTTATAATAGAGTTCTCCTCCTACACCAACAATTTAGTCAGAGGGCATGTCAGTGGGCAAAACATGCTCATGACTACTTCCTTTGCTTCAGAAACACTTGCCAAATTGTAATGGCAAAAGTTCTGCATTTGTCTTTTGGGCTGACTGGTCAGAGACTCTGGAAACAAGTCAGTGTAGAGGGGGACAATTCTGCTGACCACACTGAGCTCCTGACCAGGCTGTGAGCATTGTCTTCAGGATTGCTCACTACAGCTTCCCACACAAATAATCTTAAACAGTGGATAGCTTCACTGAATCTCTATTCAAATGCACAAGTATAAACGCAAGAATTGTACAAGTTTTACTCATAAATCATAAGGCTTCCTCTAGAATTTTGCTTTTTTTATGCCACTCAAATAGTTATTTAATCCATCCCTCCTCTGAGCTCCTTTCCTTCATTCTGCTTCCTTAGTGTCACAAAACAAGAGTCTGCACTGTGGAAGACTCTTCACCTCCTCTGGTTCCCCGATTGCAGGAAAGCCCAATGACTTTCTAATACATTTTTGTATAATGCAATGTAATCTCTTGCTTTTTCTTACCCCCTCTGGCTTTGCTCCACTTTTCCTTTCTTTTATGTTGTACAGTAGATTAGAGCCTATCTTTCTTTCCATTTGTCCTTAGTGTCTGTTTCCTCTTTCCTTTTCATCCACCTGTTTTTTCCTCTTTTTCTTTCTGTGATGCCTTTTCAATGCTATCCCTGCACTTTCTCTTCTCTTTCTCACACTAAATCTTTGCCACTCAATCCTATTTTATCATCCCATCTTCATACCCTAGGGCTCGGTCTCCTAACCAAAGACACAGAGGAAAGAACCTCTGGAACCTCAAGTGTAACACGGATTACTTCCATACACTTTTCTCAGGTTTTTAACTGTCTAAAGAGTATAACTCTTTCTTTGTCTATCCTTTCAGCCTCTCTTTCTCTGAAAGCACGTTCCTGTTCACCCCTCTTCTTTTGATGCATGCTTAGTCCCACTGCCCATGGACTTTTCAGACTGGTCCATAATCACTGTCAGATGCTCTTTCTTACTCAGCTTCTTCTCAATCAGATATTTTCCCAGTTTCTGAGAAGAAACACAGGTCTGAAGAAGAAACATAACAAAGAAACTAAGTGTTGGGAAAAGCTCTTAAAAATAATAAGGTGAGGGAGATGGACAGGTCTCGCACAAACAGAAGGCTTTAGCAGGAAAGAGAAGCAGGCTTTCCTAGGGGGGAAAATGTCTCACCGCTGAACTAGCTGAGGCAGATAGAAATTGACTACCAAAAAGAAAGTGACTCTGTGATCAGAAGAGAACAGAAGCACCGGAAAGGACATCATAGACTTCCCACATTCTCTTTCCCCATAAATCTAAGAAGAAACTGAAACAGGGAAATATGTGTAGACATTCCTATTTTGCTTAGGTCTCCATAAGCTAGGGCATCTTATGATACTTCACGTTTAGAAACCCTTGCATGTCCATTTTCTTTCATAAAGCATGTGACGAGAATGTCACACTGCTGGCAGGATGGGCCCTCTGGGATATCATGAACCTGAGAAAGAGCAAGGGGGATCAGTGGTTGCAGGAGACATCTGGCTTCACATCTGTGAAAAGCTGCAGCTGTAACGCCAGGAGAGATTCCAGCAGACCTCGAGACAGGGCTGTGATGCCTTCCTAGACTGAGAATGTGTGGGACTGCACCTGCGGCGGCATCAACACCGCAACCTGGCACGCTTCTAGGGGAGCGACTGACAGGCAGCAGAAGGCAAAAAAGCATTTCAGATACTCTTCTGCATATTGACTCTCAAGCCCCTGGATGAAAAAACCCCACCTTTAATTACAAAAATCTTTGCACCATGAATTCCATTACTGTTAAAAAAAATATCAATAGCAGCAAAAGAAAAAACCCTGCAAAGCTAGTGAACTGAATAAATCATTGTATCTTTGCTACTGCATTATACACTATACTTTAAAAGAATATATTTTTCTATTATTTGTAGTTCTTTTAGAAAAAAAAAACCAACTAAAGAAACAAACTCTATAGCTGCATCAGTTTCTGTTATAATCCACCATTAATGACTTTGCAATGAAAGTGAATTTTCAGGCCTGCTTATTTAGCATGTTCAAAATTCCTTCCCGGGAAAGAAAACCGCAAAAATCACTGGAAAAGAAGTACTGAGAAGCAACTACATATATATTGGATGTTTTCTGCGTTAATTTTGTGACTCATGACTATTAGTGCATCTATTCTGGTTGTTATACTCATTTTTAATACCTAGAAGAAATTTTAAAGACATAAAATTCTGTCACTACTATGTGAAGGAGGTGATTTAAATTGCAACAGGCTAAGATAGCTTGGCAATACTTCTGTCTGACCTACAAATGCCACTTAAAAACAGACGAAAAAAACACTTGGAAGTCTGCCTGAAGGGAAATGGTTTTCTTGTGAAAGACCTTGTCAAACATATTAAAATCAAAGTTTTGGACTTTAGCTGAACAAACAGCTTTTATTGCTTTGCTCTGCTAACTGCATTCTAGCACTAAGGAGACATTCGGCAGTAATAGCAAACTGACAATTTTACATCAGCACCTCATGACTATTCACAAATCTCCACTGACCACCACAGAAGTCAGTGTTAATAAAGGTCAGAATTACCATGTATCTACATAATCTCCTGTAAGAACCATGCTGTAAAGGATCAACCAGTCTAACTGTTTAATGTATTTGCAAAAATCTGATTAACCCACACTAAAGTCATAGAAAACACTTCTACAGATTTTAAATACTTGATTCAAGCCTGAGAAATGAAGGTACAATAGGTTCTTTATCAAATATTTTAGTCTGATATTAAATTATTTCCATTCCTTTCAAGAGTACATTAGCTGACTTATTAAATCCACTAGTTACTCATTTCAAATTACTTCCTCAGTTTGTGGTACTAGGAAATGACTCTTTAACAAGTATTCTTGAAAGTGTATCATTGCTCATTCACTTGGTAAGACAAGTTCATGCCTTTTAAAGCAGCATATCAACTTGCAACTTTTAAAGTAAAAACCGAGGCAGCAATTAGTACTATAAGCATGCAAACAAGTGAAAGACAGGATTGTTCAGTTTTGATTATCTACCTAACCTTAACTCTTCTCACTAACCCCGCCAAACATTTACTTTCCATATTTATTTTATAAAGTGCTACACTATCATTATTTTCCTGAAAGAGATTAGTTGCTGCAAAACTTCCTTTTCCCAAGCACTTCAAGAAAACCAGTGCATATATCAGTGAACTAAATGGAAAAGTCACAGGGAGCTGAATGCCACATGTAGGACATGCCACATTAAATGCAGCCCGAGCTGCATGCAGGGAGAGTGAGATTGTCTGCAAAATCATTAAATATTGCTTTAGTGCATTCAATACATTTTATGCACTTCATACATAGCATTCCATTTTATTTATTTCATCATTTAAGGATTTGTATCACATCATTTTCTATTTAGGAAAACAACATTTTAGTGACTAAGCACTCAGAAGTAATCATTGATCAATGCTTTTTGGTTGTGTAGGACTACAGGAGCAAGATGGACTCCTTTTTTTTTTTTGTAAGAATTATGACATTAAGTAACTTTGCTATCACTAGGTACAAAACAATGATGCCTTCCTCACAACCTGAAGGTTGAACTTAATCTACAGACAACTCAGTCTCCAGACCTGAGCACGCTTCCCCACAGCTGGGCATCAACAGACAAAACATAATCCATCAGATGAAATGGAGACAGAAGGTTGGCCAGCTCTCTTTAAATGATATCCCTGTATGCATTTCAGATACAAAGACAAGCTATTTAAGGATAAAGTAAAAATTACAATTAAAAAGAGAGAAAGGAAAACATCACCATTAAAAAGAGAAAAAGAACCAAGTGATTTCACTGGGGAGGTTTTAGTATTTAGTATGAAAAAAATGGTTTTAGTATTAGAGGTCACTACTGCAGAGTCTCTACAAGAAAGGTTACTAAAGTTCTGGTTGTGAGGAAAGGGACACCAGGAGGACACAAAACCAACTGACCTTGACTGTTGTAAATCTCATATTTTTCCAGCTTTTGGGAAATAGTATATGGCCACATTTTGAGTTTTTTATTGGGCACATTTTTCCAAATATAACCTGAATTTTCAAGTTTTTGGTCTTAAAAGCATTAGATTGAAAAGTTTTAACTGCAGTATTATTTTCTGTATTATTTAGTATTTTCTGTTTGTATATAGTTAAACAAAATTTAATTTTATGTACAATTTAATGTTTTCTATTTCTGTTATATTAATATTTTCTGTTCTCAATATTAAAAGGAGCTTGCCTTGCTACTTCTTTGGTTTGAATGTCTGAGCGCATCTGTATGTAGAAAAATTGCTCAAATACAGGCACTTCAAGGGACCTCACAAGCTACCTACTGGTCAATCTGTTCTTTCTCAGATGGCATCCAATTCACCCAAAGGGTATCTCTTTCTGACTTCTCATTCACCATTTCATTCTGGCCAAATCAGATCTGACTGATCCATACACAACTCCTCACCACAGCCACTCATAACCTCCTGACTTCTTCAAACAAAGGCATTATTCAGGTGTTACAAAAAGACTGAGGGCCCTTTAAGTATTTTTGCAAGTTACATATATATACCATAGTGTACTCTCAGCCATGGTGGTTTTACATTTGTAACATTTGAAGGATATTTGACTGAATGAAAACTAAAACACATTCCCGTCAGTCTCTGGAAGTTCTCCTCCCCAAGGCTAATGGAATAAAATACTCATTGAAGAAAGAGAATCAGCTAAGGAGAGACTAAAAAAAAAAGTCAAACCCGGAACATGAGACTAATCTCAACTTTTTTAACACTTAAACCTCCTAGTGAATGTGTTTGTCTCCAATCCTAGCTCCACAAGCTTCAGGAAATTCAGCTTCTACTTTAGCAGAGATATTCTGGTGCTCAAAATTAAATAGAAGCTACTTACTTGGAGGCTGTGAGTTAAGTACTCCCAGCTGCAGGAAGCCCCGATGCGCAGCCTGGCTGCAGCAGAGGTGTGGTATGGAAGATTCCAGCCTACTGCCCCCCATTGCTGCTGTTTGCATTAAGATGTTTCACACTGTTGCTGGTGTAATCATTCCAGGTACAATGACTGTAAAACTGAGACTAAGATAACCACCCACAGGATGTCTAAAACATGGCTCAGTGCATATAAAGGTGAGTGACTTCACAACAATTGCAGCAGGATTTCAGCGTGCTCCTGGACCAGGAATGCGAAGAGTGAGTGTTTGCATTTATCCACCGACAACCACAGATTTTCTAGGTACCTGATAAATGCAACAGGTTTTTATCCATTTTGTTCTTTCTGGCATACAAAAATCTCAGCAGACACCAGCTGTTGATGTCTGTACATTTCCTCCCAAAGCTGAAGGATTTGCTCTTTTGTCTACAAGGCCCAGGGAAAGCAGTGTCTACTAGGGTAAGTATTTCTAGGAGCACCAATCCCATACATCAGGTTCACTTAACTGAAAGGGAACTGGAAAGAGAGGCCTATAGCAACGTGCAGCAGGCTGGAGGACCTGGCCCAAAGGACAAAAGGGAAACCATGATAGGCAACAGGGGGAGGAAGAATAAAACAAGAACCTTACAACTAATCTTCTCATTTCTTCATGGCATGGCTTTATATTCGGACCCCAGAGACAGCTCAAGGGATGGCTGATCCCCTCTCATCTTGACTCATTACTCACTGAGGAAAAGAGATTAACCACCTTAATTATAAATCTATCCTAGTTAGCTGAGTATCACCCACACAAACTGAATACTCCACATCCCTGAAAAGCTGTCGGTATCCCTGCAACAATCTAGTACACTCACCTTCACACAAACTTGATTTTCAAGCACCTGAAGAAACTGTACTGGGGACAAAGTTACCAAAAATGCCTTACTGTTCAAAAGGGAAAAGGAATCATCTTGACAAATAATTGTGAAGTTTACACAGGAAATATGATTTAAATGTTATGCACAATACATCCCACTTCCCAGAACGACTGTTCTCATCTCGTCTCATCAAAATGAACAGCAAACCTACACCGGTCGTTTCCTCAGGATGGATAAATCAAGATTCAGCAGCCCCTCCCAAACAGTCCTGCTGCTCAGGAAAAGCCCAAGGCATCTGTTGTTCTTACACCACTACCAGTTGTGAGAAGACTTTCTGCTCTCTTGGGAGCAGCAAACAGAAAATTCCTGTAAGAAACCCAGTGCACATGACTCTATTAGCAGGCCATGGCTGGGCACAGAGGATGTAATTATTAAAACTCCAGGAAACGGAGAATCCCTGTCCAAACTTTGAAATGCTAGGGGAAAAAAAGAGACTAATCCTAGGGGAAGTATTTCAGAGAAACTAAGAAATAGCGCCTGTGGGAAACTGCAAGGGAAAGGAAATTTGGAAAGTATGTAGAGTTAGAACAAGTGGCCCACACAGAAATCCCTCCTGTTGTTATCAGAAGAGGGAAACAAGAGTAAGACAAAGATGCCTGAAGAACACAAACATAATTAAAGAAAGCAAGACCTACTGTAACTATATTAATTGACACACCAATAAATACGAATCCTGTCTTGAGGTCTGACATGTGAAGAAGCTGAAGAAAAAACATGGAGAGAGGAAAGCTCCACACAGGATATGCAGCCCCTTTAATGAAACCTCCACAAATTTGCTATTCTTTTTGATAAAAATGCCCAGAGACAGGGTAGGGGGAGAAGATTGCTACCACAGGGAGATGAAGTGGTTAAAGGGTGACAGGTACCCATCTGAAGCTAGCCAAGGCCATGAACTCTGCACAGTCTTGAACCAAGGCCAAAGCATGAACATGGACAGGTTCCCATCTCTGTCAGGAGCCAGGAAGAAGCATTAAGAAACAAGGTTGCAAAGCTGCTGTGATTTGTAAGCTTTCCCAACACTGCCCAAGAAAGAAGAACAAGGACTACAGGGATACGAACGTAAAAGCAGAGCCCCAGAAACTACCTGGTTGTTATGGACTCAGTACTGCATCTCCTGTCTTGTTTAAACTAACAACTCCAATGTCCTGGGGAGGAATTAAAAATCTGTCTGCCTGGTGGGGATGTAAGGGGGACAGTTCCCAACACCGAGGACTGTCATTACTCTTTCAGGCACGGTTTATGAGTCTCACTAAGCAGCAGAAGTGGAAGAAGACCTGTAAATCCAAAAGTGAAGTTGGATGTAGGAAACACTGCCAAATGTAAAATTACTGCTAGTAGAATTCCTTCACCATGTCCCTTTATTTCAACAGTGAATGCATTGAAGTTCATCAAAAATTGCTGCTGCTGATAATCTGAAGAAGCTTTTGCAAGAAACTCATTATGGCTCTCACCTACGCAAGGATCACATTCACAACAAAGTCCTTGAGGAAAATAGTGTCTTTTTCAATAATAGTTATACCTTGGAGGCTTGTGTTGTTTGGAAACAACACACAAGTCAAGAGCTAACTTTGTTCTGACAAACACAGCAGCTTTAAATAGCAACTTGAGCATTTCTAAAGAGATGAAAAAATAATTTCTTGCAGATTGATGTATTTTTATGGCCTTCAAACAATACTATAGCCTCACAGGAAATCCCAACAACTGTTTAGCTTGAAACAGCTCTATCGGTACTGCACATCATCTCTTCGGGGATTTTTACCCAACTCTCTTATTCTTTATTAATAGGGTCATTTGTCTGAAAACCTGTTTCTTAAGAGTTTGTCTATTCATTCTGCACCTGAAGTCGTAACCCTTTGTTTGCAGTCTCACAATTGGTTGCTGTGGAAATCATTATGATGTCACAAAAAATAAGGATTAGTAAAACTGCAAGTAGGGAATAAACAAGTTGAACAGATGAACTGTTAAAAAAGTTTTACTGCAAGTATTCACAGAAATAAAAATAAAAACTAACCAAAAACTTTCCTCCAGACCTGATCTACGACATATGTTCACACAGTGCTGACACAGACCAGGGACAGAAGAATTTTCCTTCACGACTTTTGGTCCAGGGGCAACATTCAGGAAAATCTACTGGCTAGGAACGTATTTGCTCCGTTTTGATAAGATACAGAACACAGGACCTTACTTTCAAACTACTGTGAACCTTATGCTTCTCTTTCTTTCTAAAAAGACAACAAAACAACTATTCTGTGGCTAATCTATGGATGGATAACGTTTTCCCCTGGAAAACAATGCCTTTGGCTTAGTGGTAAAAATAAGCTCCTTGATGGACTTCAGATCAAACTAAAACTGACTCCTCGTGGTGCCTACCTGCTGCAACACCCATCAGAGAAACTGCTGCCCACACATCTTGGCCATGAAACACCCTAATGGTCAGACTGGTGAACTCTCTCCCTTTGGCAAGTCACATGGCTGCAGTAAGTCACAGGACATGGCAAACTGGCCAGCTGCAGGGTCAGCATGGCAGTACAGGCATAAGCTGTCAGCTGAAACTTTTGCCTGATAGGGCCTGAGCAAGGACCTTTCCATCAGATTGCTGACCACTGCAAGCTCTCTGTCCCAGTCTGGCAGCAGCCACGTGCAGCAGTGGAGTGGCAGATCCATCAGCCAGCTGCAGCAGGTGAGGTCAGAGCAGAGGAGAAAGGCTGTGGCTATGCGTGATCAGCATGGGGTGTGTAGCCCACACACATGGGAGCACTTCCCCTCTGCAGGCCTCAAGTGCTGCGGCCAACAGAGATCCCAGAGCTAACTGTGCCTCGATTGCCACCCAGACAGCTCCTGGATCACTGCAGCTTGGTGTGTAGCCATGCCAGTTCACACGCCCCTGATGCAATGACAAGCTGCTCCTCTCTTGCACAACAGACACAGAAGTGCAGCCTGTCTGCACATACATGGGATACCTCAACAAGTGCCGTAGAGGAACAAGAATAGTGTAAGTTGTCTACTACCTTTATAGCTGATCCTGTGACAGGCAGAGATCCATGCTGTTTTCCTATTTTCGCAGTCCATCCATGCGCTGCCCCCAGGTTCTTCCCCTCAAAGACCTCCAGTAGGACTGCCAGGAGCACAGCTTTCTGGCATGTGCCCTGCCTTACCACTTGCAAAACAAGCACAGGGTGCTTGGATAGATTTTTGTCCCCTGGTTCTGCTCTTCTATATAACACAGCAGAAACACAGATGAAATTGCCTTTCACCTTTATTTAAAACAAAGAGCAGCAGATTCTCAGCACAAGGGGTAAAAATCCACTTAATAATGGGGAGAAATCTCTTTCTCTCAGAAGCAAAGAGCACACACAGTACTGGGATACCATCTGGCTCTCACCAAGACTTTCCAGAATTAAGGTTCTTAGTCCTCCTCCCTTCACTTAGCAGTGAGTGAGATGGGCAGCTCAAGCAAAGCTGGGGCAACTCTACTCTTCATTCCAGGCTTGATCTGCCACAAAAGAAAACCTGTAAGTAGTCAAAGCTCGAATACCTGCCATTTCACTACTGGTGCGGAAGGAAGAACACCTTGGTGGCATTTTCAGTCATTAAAATACTAGAGATACAACAGGCTCAAATACATTGACAGATACGGCGTTAAATCATCTAAATTTTGTTTTGAAAGATGCCTGGAGCTTATCTCATCCAACCTTCTAATCAAAGCTAGGCTGACTTCTAAATCAAAAGTTAGATCAGGTTGTCCTGGGCTTTCTTCAAGGAGGGAGATTCCTCAGGCTGTCTACAGAGGATGTCCCCTGCTTACACCCTTCTATGGTGGATTTCTTTTCCTCACTTCATGGGAATTTCCCTTGCTGAAACTTGTGGCTGTTGCCTCTTGCTGTCTTACACCGTGACATAATTGGGGGAATGCCATGGACAGGAGACCATGCAAGCAAGGGAGAGCCAAGTTCTGTTTCTGTTAGGAATTTCGCTTGTGCATTAATAACACCCTTCATTTACTTGCAGCCTCAAAAGCCTCCACTCCCCATGGCCTGACAGTAACGTTATCTCTGCCTCCTACCAGGCTTAGAAGAGGGAATTCTAGTATCTTCTGAATAAGGGCGAGAAATGTGCATATCGGTACATGTAACTTATCCCATCTTTCCACGTGACTTACAAATAATTATTTGTCAAGGTTTGACAAGCACAATGTATTGATGCTCTATTTATACTGCAGATCAGTAAATTTAAGGGGTTACAAGCACTCTGCATATAGAGTTGGTGAGGCATTCCTTTGGTAAAAAAGTAAAAATTGCAGTAGTATTTAGCCTTGGAAAAGAGGTGCTAAAATGTTCTTTAAGAAATACTTGAGTCTTCTTATTGAAATGAATGTTTCAGCCACACAAGTAACAACCACCAATCTGAAAAAAGGAGACACCTTGCACTTGGTAGCTATTCAGTATTCATGAAAGCTTTGCAACCTCCTTAATGGAAGACAGCTTTTGCTTTCATTAAATACGTATATGTTAAAACCCCAATAAAAAACACTCAAAAAACATCAAACACCAGAAAAAATACATTGAAATAACATTAAAGATCTAATATAAACCTACAAAAGCCAGGAAATTCAGAGATAAAGAAAGACTTTCAGACAAGGGAAAACCTTCCAGTGTATTAAACTGGAGCGTAAATTCACTTCCTCTCTATGCTTGCCATCAAGTCATTCCAGACGCAGGGGGTAAGTTCCTCCCTGGGGTAACTCAAGTGCCTTCAGCAGTACTACACCAAAAATCAGTTTGGCCCTACAGAACTATGTCTTATTACTTTCTCTATTTCTGATAATTGCCATTGATTTGAGTTTAAACAGCAACTTCCTGTCTTACAGCTCATTTTCCCATCGTTCAGAGACTGTATTTGTGAGATCGCAAAACTTTCCATGATTACAGACTATGATGACAGCTGTGGGGTTATGACTTCACTGACAGACTGGCTAAAAGGAGAACCCCTGTGCGAAGGAGAAAATCCACACCCAAACACAAACATATCTGAGATTAGCAAAGACAACACTGCACCTCAGTGGGCATGGACGTTTCCATCTGCACAAATAATAATCTCCAGTTTTCACTTGAGCCAAGTATGAAAACGTCCCTTAAAATTTCTGTTTAATTCGTAACTCATTCATGGTGCTGATGTGTTGCCACCCAAACTCAAGCTTGATGTCAGCAGCAGTTTAAATCACAAGCTGTGGGTCCAACTCTTCGCACTCTCTGGAAGTGCAAAATCAGACATACAGCTTAAGACAGGATATGAAGGGAATGAAGTGATTTTGAACTGCCCTCAAACCTCCCATGATTCTGCCCTCCTCCTCAAGCTGACATGGCTTTTGTCTCTGGGGTCTGGCTATTCCATCTCCAATAAAACAAGATAACCATAATGAACCAGTTACTAGGAGATCCCCAGGTACCTGGCTGAGCAACAAAATCCAAAAAGAGGAATGTAACCTCCTGAAGCGTATCTTTCCACATCTAACCCAGGTACTAAGAGAGTTACCCTGAGCCTTGATAAACAGAGCATAAATGTTGTAAACAAAAGAGCTTTACACATCACTTTTGTTTCTGAAAGAAAAAAACCTATTTTTCCTTTCAGTCTCCTAGACTGCAAGAGGCAGAGAGGCTATGATAGGCATGGAAAATAAGAGCTGGATAACTTAGGCACTCACTCACGCTACACTGAAAACTCTAATACCAGCACATGGGACACAACTGAGCTGACAGCTGGTGAGATCAAATTCAGTCCAAGAGTCCAGAAGTGACAATTTCCCACTACTCTAGGTCTTACAGAGATTTCAGCTCTTTGTTCCTTCTTTTTGCCTGTCTTCTATTCTTTACTGTAAGATTTCCTCAAAGGTTACCTGAAATTTCTCATATTTCTCATATTCTCATGGTTAGTCTTGGATTAGATGTTTGTTTTGTTAGATAGCTTCCAAATAAACCATCAGACTTTTTTTTAAATTACACAGATGCCCTTTTCAATTTTTCAAGAGCCTGATCATGTTCAAATTACTCAAAATGAGAACCTTTCCAAAGTTTCTATCCATAACACTTATGTAGCCCTGAATGAGGAGAGCAGGCAAGTTAAGGATTCAAATGTTGACCCAGAGACAAAAACACAGAAGGGCTACAGCTATGTTCACCCCTGCTTCTGTACTTGAGCAAAGTGTCTGGAATGCTCACACCACAGAAGTGCAAAGAAAGGACAGAATTTCTTCACTTTTTCTTGTTTTGTTTTGTTTCAAGGTCACTAAAAACTTTTCTGAAAACCAGTAAGTCAAAAAAAAGAGAAAGCTAAATAAATCACAAGAGTTCTGCTTCCCATTTATTATACACTCAAGATATGGCTTCGAGGATATGAAGAAAGGTGTACAGAGCTTTGCAAGGCACAAAGCTTGCTCTGGGACATTACTTAATTACTGTTAGAAATTTTAAAAATGCAAAGAAAACCACAGTGATTTATAATTATGCAAAACTATCGTGATGACTCTAACTTCTCCCTTAAATAGCTTTTTTAGTGATTTGGCACAATGGAATTAACAACCTCTTCCTTGGAAAGTGATTGCATCTGGTTTGCCTGCAAAGGTTCTGAGACCCACTTCCTGAAATGAGCAATGAAAGACATAAAGTAGCTTTCTGCTTGGAGCAAAATTACTATTAAGGATATAACTTTGAAACGTTTCTGTGCTCACGTGTGAACTTCAGCTATAGCATAATTTCTCTTTGTTGTTCTCTGTGCAATGGATACTGTCTTTACCTAAAGGATTTGTTCTAGTTTAAACAAAAAATACAATGTGCAAACCCTTCTCCCTCAAGATATACTGCAGATTAAAGGGCAAATTCTTTCCCTTATGCAAAACCATAACAGGTGGGTTTTTGTTAGCATAACTAAGAAAGGGTTTCCAATTTATATATTGCCATTTACAAGCCTTTGGAGAGAGAAATCCTGGCTACAACCAAGTAAACTGGAGTCTTGCTATTGGATTCACTTCAGTGGAAGCACTGCTTTACACAGACTCACCTAAAAAGGAATTTGTTTCAGTGACTCATATACTCTCAGTACGAATCTACCTATGACCACAGCTTAATGAAAGTTATGCATGCAGAAAAAACAAGATAATTCAGGCATTTTCAAAACCATATCTTTATATATCTTTGAAAAATTTGCTGAAGGTTACAGTACAGAGGTGTCCATATTTCACTTTTCAAATAGTCCACAGAAATGATTAAAGAAGAAAAAGGTTCTCCTTTTAAGATGTGTTAGTGTTTATGTGGCATACAAGCCACTTTACAATTAAAAAAGCAAACATAAAAATCTTCGTGTGCATCTCTGCACAAGTCTAGTCCACTTGTTACTCATGCAGTGACTGTTCAAAACTTAGCTGACATTAATAACAAATTTATCATATTCACAGATTCAGTCAAATATTGTTCTTGTTTTGTAAGAGTCACCGTAAAGTTTCTGTTGTACATGTATAGACGGTCTTCCTCAAATTACCTGAGTTTCATGCAAACATGGTTACTCACACAATTTACAGAGCTTGTAACCAAGCAGCAGACACAGGTATCTATCACATTAGTGGTAGAGGGAGAAGGGCTGAAATCCAGGCAAGGGATTTCATTAGGAGTTTGGCCCTTGACTTCAACAAACCTAAAATTTTATCATGCATCTCCTGGCTACATATTCAATCTACTTGACCAGGGGCATCATGTCTCACTGGCAGACCATTTGTCAGTCTACCTACCTCAATCACACCTACATGTAAAGCTTGACAAAACAATTGCTTGAATGGTCATTCCTGACTTGAACGGGAAGTTTGCAGAAGTACCTCAAGAACTTCGTACACCTCTGATGCCTCTGAATAATTTATGAATGTTAATGAACATTAATGAGTGCAACAGTGCATGCCATGTGAGAGGGCACCTTGTCTCCTCTACATATTTAATACTTTGATCCAAGTACTGTACATACTTGGTCAATTGTGTGAGATGTTTTTTCAAAACCCAAATACACAGCTGTACATGGAAGGAGGGTCCCCAAGCAGATTTCTCAAGGCATTTAGCATCATTAACAGGAAACAAAGCAAGAGAAGGAGCCAGAGCCTGAATAGGTTCCCTGTGAATACTAAGGAAACCCCAAGAACATGGTAACACAATGCAATTTTGGTAAGATCATAACAGTGAAGCTCACATATATGTTTCTACTGCATCTTGTGAAAGGCTCTCATTGCTGTCTATTAGGATAATTGATAACAGTCAAAATGGATTTGGGTAATATATTAGGTAAAGTCCTGAATTCTGCTGCACACAGAAACTACCAGTCTGACTGTTTTTAAGCTCTCAGCAGTTACTCTGAACAGACAGAATGTAAAAACCCCAAATTGTGCCAATTCACTCATAATCTTAGAGTCCCCAAAATGGAGACTGCCAGCACTGGTAAATCACTTTGAATCAAACCAAACCAACCGCTGTGGACCAGATGCCATTCCCATTGACACCAATACAGATATATAATCAAATTTAATTTATCAGTACTATTATTTAAATCATCATAAGTAGCACCAAAGTCTGACCCTGCAGTTCCACAGTTCAATAGTTGTCAGGATTGACAGAGTACAATAAAACAAACTGAAAATAGAGAGTTTATTTTAAAGAAGTGGGAAAAAAAAGGAGAATAAAGACATTCATTATTCATTACTAGTCTCCTACAACTGCTATGGAAATAGCACTCACATAGATATATAACCGAACTGCCAAAAAACCCCCTGAAACTCTACAATACTTGCAGTAATAACAGGGAATACAATTTTAACTGGCAAGGAATTAAAATCACATACAAATAGATTCCAGCAAGCTGTTGCCAACAAAATTCCAGCATCCATGCTATAATACACACAAATAACATCTTATGTATGTGGAGATTTCACTAGAGTGGGGTTTGATCCATCTGTTCTCTGCAGCTACCTCTGGAAGTTCCTCAGTTGCTTAGTATTTTCTTTCTAACCTTCAAGCCCTCTCAGTTTAATTAGCTGAACATGCTCAAAACTGATAATCTAAGGCATCAAGCCTTACCTCCCTACTAAAAGTTTCAAGTTTCAGCCAACAGCCATCCAAAATCTAGCTCCATCCCTGGAGAAGCCTTCAGAGCTATGTTTGACCAGGACAGAGAATAGCACTGTTCACAGCGCTCAGGTCCAGCCTGGACATCAGCATCCCCGAGCAAGACTTTTCCCGGGGGGTCTATCTATTAGCAAACGTGATGAAGGGTTGAATTCACACCTTCTACGTAAGCGTCCCGATCACGAGTTCCTGTGTTTTCCTGGATTAGGAGCATTCTCCAGCCCTTCTCTTGAAGCTGAAATGCCACGCAGGGGAGAAGCTATAGCATGAGTATTAATTAAGGCCAGTTTTCAATGTTTAGGTTGGAAAAGACTTCTAAGGTCATCAAGTCCAACCATTAATCCAGCACTGCCAAGTCCACCACCAAAAGATGTCCCTAAGGACCACATCTACATGTCTTTTAACTGTCTCCAGGGATAATATATAGACTTTTAAAATATTTCAGGAGCCTGTCCTGGAAGGGAACAGATGATAGAATCCAAAACCCTCGTGAGACAGGCTGTAGCTTGGGCGTAATGGACTGCTCACCATGACATGCCATGAAAGAAAAGGGATGAAACCCTGAGATGCCTGTGTTTGGGAAATAAACCCACCTCCTCCTCCCGCCAGCACAGGGTGGCTGGTGGTTGCCCTCGTGCAGAAGCAAGACTTCCTTCCTGAAATGGAATCACTGCAACATCAAAACAACCTAGAAGCAGCCTCCTTGTCTCACTGTATTGCAAAGAAGGAAACCATATCCCACTAACAGCCTACAGTAACAGCAAGGCTAATTAGCATCTTCTGTGCAACCAGAACCATTCTGACCAGGGAGCAAAACAGGAATGCAAAACAAACAGTGCTCTGAGCATTATCAGCCTCCACTCCACAATTACATGCTTCTCAACATATGGCTTTTCATTCAGACTGTCATTTTCCTAGGCCTCCATGCTTCCCATTTCAGGGTTCCCCCAAGACTGAAAATATCTGGATTCTCTTGGACCTGAAATGATTTCTTCCTCTTCTAGCAGCAGTGTTACTACTGCATCTTTAAATCATTAAACTGCATATCCCAATCTGACTATTTAAGCTACACAGCTTGTGAAGTCACAATTTTCAAATGTCAGGGTCTTGTCCCCCTACTTTTATCTTGGTTTTCCTTTGCAGTTTGATGATTATCTCACACAGGGACAGAAAAACAGGTGGACTTGTAAATGCTATTGTAAACTATGCTCCATTTGTATTTTAAATGGCAACTAGCACAAAAGAAATTCAAAACAGCAGAGACAAAAATAAAATATTTTTCTTCCCTCAGTGTTGTATGCTACAGAACTAGAAGATGATTCCTGGCAAGGATATTTTGCAGCTATTTAATGCAGGAAGCCCATCTTCTTGTTGAAAATCCAGCCTCATACCTAAAATGTAACACTGAAGCGTAATTTGAAGTGAGGCTTAGACTCAGGATTAAGGAAGAGGAAGTAACAATACCTGCACTTAAAGCATATAATGACTTTCATTCAAACACCTGAAAGTACTCTCCAAATATTAATTATCACAGTATCGGCCTCCCCCCAAGTCTTCCAGAAGAGGATCAACCCTGCATTCCTTTGGCATCCACACTGCCTGCTTGGGTCTGTACAGAATGCAGAACAAAGCCAAAAGTATTACCCGTCTTTAATTATTATGGTAACTCTTAATTGACAGGAGTAAATTCACCCACACAGGGACTGAGTGCCACTTATAAGATGGCCTTTTCTGGCAGAGAAAAAAATGTGGTATCTTCCTGTAGGGCTATTGCACTATGGGGGCTTGCAGTATAAAGCAGAATTAAATTAAATTAATTTACGTTGAATAAGTGGCACAATTAGTCAGAAATTTTAAGAAAACCTAGGAGTCTTGACTCTGAATCTTCTCTCCTGAATCACACATTAAAAAATGGGGTTTCATGCCTTCTGCAGCATTACCTTTCAAGAAGACAGGGAATGGAAATACCATCTCCAGATGAGGTGACTCAGAATGGCCCTGTCCCACAGCCATGGCTCAGATCGGCTAATGCTCAAAAGCAGAGTAACCATATTCCAAATATTCAGGGAACCAAGCACCTTGTTTTGGTGACAATGTCTGTCATTTAATCAATCGGTATTGGACTTCTATGTAATCAAGGTATAAAGATGAGAAAGAATCATCAATATGCATCAAATACCCTTCAGGCTTGTATTTGGGATCAGTTCAAAATGCTTCTGGTCCTAAATCTCTTCATTCTATCCTGTACACAGAATCACATAATCACAGAATTATTTAGGTTGGAAAAGACTTCTAAGACCATCAAGTCCAACTGCTAATTCAGCACTGCCAAGCCCACCACTAAATCATGTCCCTAGGGACCACAACTACGTGTCTTTTAAATATCTCCAGGGATGATATACAGACTTTTAAAATATCTTACTCATACTCCTCACTGCCCACCAGCTAGACATATACTAGAGGTACCAAAATAGTCACACCTGAATTTACAGAAACAGGTAAAAAACCATCTATTGGTTTAAGATACAGGATTGAAAAGTGTGTTTCCCTCCCTCCCTCCCTCCCTCATCCAATGTGCTCTCAAGCAAGCTTTACTGGAGGAGGATGGCCTTGAGCTGAAGGCACAGGGCAGGCTGCCAGGAAATCCGAGTTCTATTCCTGGCTCTCCTACAGATTTCCTTGGGCAAGGCAATTAACCTTGTGGAGTACACTTTCAACGGAGGTGAGGCCCAGCTTCTCTTTCTGCATCCATAATAACATTTTTAATGGTGAAAATGGAATTGTAGGAGCAAGAATGAGTGCCTGTACTTTTCTTTACCTGATACATTTTCTCTGTCAGGTATTTAGATGCACAGTTACTGATAACTGTCAGTAAAAAAACCTAAGAATTCACACACTGCAGGCGTAAAAATGCCTCCTGATGTTGCCACAAACAGCTTCAGTGCTCACTTTCCTCATATGTAAAATGGGCAGTGAGGCTTATAAAATCAAAGTACACAGCCAGATGGAAAACTAATTTTTAAAGGTCTTGAACACCCGTTATCTGAGATCATAAAAAGGAAATAGCAGAGAATTTCAGTTTGCCTTTCACTAGAGATGCTCTAATTTTACTTTATGCATTTTTTACCTCATAAAATTTCCTCTTTGGACCATGAACAGAATAAAGTATTTTCCTTTAAGGAGTCTGAAATGTCAGATGAAGCCAAAATATTTTTTTTAGCTAAGATGGTATCTTTTAATATACCTCAACAGAAGTGAAAGTGAATGAGTCAAATATCCTTTTGCTAATATAAACACATTTTTGAGAAGAAATATCATGGCTAAATTTTCTAAATATTTAGAAAAAAAAATTTCTTAACATTTCAAATAAATGTTGCCACATCCATTTATACCAACAAAGAACAGGACTCTGAAATTCCTAGGAAGGACACTATTTGCTTAGACAAACATCTAAAGAAATGAAGACACATACCTCTCTGAAGGATGGGGAGTCTTTTTAGTGATTTTTTAATGCATTTGGTACAAGCAGGTAAGATTATTTTTTTCCTTTCCTAGAATGTTGAACAGAAAAGGAAAAAAAAGCCAACAACCAAAAATTGGCAAAAGAGAAAAAAAAGAGCATCTGCTAGTCAGAGCAGGAAAGTTCAGCAATCACTGCTCTTGTCAAAATGTTCATGTTTTGAGAGATGATTTCTTTCACAGGTCATCTGAACTGGAAAGTAAGTGTATAGGTATAAAGATTTTAAGGCTTTTAATTCATGTCCTTCATCCACTTCTTAAGTTTCAGAATTTCAAAGGAGAGAGGTCAATAGTTCTTTTATCATCATTATAAAAGCCTCTTCAGGCTCTTTAGACCACTGAAACAATGAACACTCTCAGGTGACCTTCTTGCCCACACAGATGTAGAACATGCTCAAGAAAGAAGGTATTTTATATTACCAAATTATAAAATAGTATCTATGACCTTCAGAAAGAAGCTAAGGTCGTCTGGAAGATTATTATTTGGCAACATATGCAAACTTTCATGATGTGCTTCACATGAAGCAGTAATACCACAGATACAGCAGTCAAAAGTTGTAAAGACTCAAAGTAACTGAAATTATGCTATTCTTGCAAGAACAAGAAACTGAATTTTAACCTGTGCTATCTTCCTATAATGACATAAATAGTAACTTTTTCACTCATCATCCAATGTATGCGACTTAAATTTTACCTTAATCATGGCTTGCTCCAAATGGACCTGGTAGTCCTTAATTTAAACAAACAAATGTTCTCGTAACAGCAGAATCTCTAGCCTTGCTTAGGGATACACTGGCAAGCACCACATCAAAGGGGGGAAAGTCTCACACTAACCTTTTGCTATCTAAAAGCCAATTATGTGTCTTATTTTATTGTCTAGGTTGTCTTCCATAGTGCCAAAAGATTAGTATCTCCAGATGAGAATTCACCACTACTATAACAAAGCCTTCTTTGGAGCAGGATGGACTACGATCTCAGAACATTCTTCTCTCTCTCTACCACCCAGTGAGGAAGCGTGCATGAATTCAAGCACCTCTTAGACCATGACTTCATATGAGACAAAAGTGACTGCCTGCATGAGAAGTAAGAAAAATTAGTTAAATGACTTCACAAGGTATGTCACTATCAGGCAGAAACTTGACTTAGAAATTTGACTTTGGTGTGGAAAGGCTCAGTGTTCACAGATTCACAGGATATTTTGACTTGGAAGAGACCCACAAGAATCATCAGGTCCAACCCTTAAGTCTGTATGGGCATTGAATCCACAACCCTGGTTTTATTAACACCATGCTCTGACCAACTGAGCTAATATGGGCAAGAAATAGCCTCAAAACATTGATGGTTCCTCTGAGGCAATGGGATTTCCTTGACACAAATTTCATCAAAATTCGGAACCTCATTTTCAAAATCTTAATGAGCATTAGGAGTTCTTGCTCTGACACAGGAACTGCTGGCACAGAAACACCTCACCAATTCCATGTTTAAGGTTTTGTATCTCAGCTATGTCAGAATTGCACTGGCAAATAATCTGAAGAAAAAGTTACTATGAAAAAGCATTTTTGTAATGATTTTTTAAAATGTGGTTTGGCAGCGCTTGAACTGACATTCTGTACAAAGTGAAACTCTGCCCTCATTAAAAAAGTACTATAATTATCAAACGGTTTGGGTTGGAAGGGACCTGGAAGATCACCTCATTCCAACACCCTGCCATGGGAAAAGACACCTTACACTAGACCAGGTTGCTCAGAGCCCCATCCACCTTGGCCTTGAGCACTCCCAGGGGTGGGACAGTCACAGTTTCTCTGAACAACTGCTCCATTGTCTCACCACCCTCATAGTAAGCAATTTCCTCTCAATATCTAACCTAAACCACTCTCTTCCAGTTTAATGCCATTCCCCCTTGTCCTATCACTACCGGTCCTTGACTACAGGTCCTCGTAAAACGTCCATCTCCATTTTTCTTGTAGCTCCCCTTGGGTACTGGGATGCCACTCTATGTCTTCAGACTACCTCTGAAGCCTCCTCCAGGCTGAACAGCCCATACCCTCTCAGCTTGTCTAGATGATCATGACTAGATCAGATTAAAAATCTGCTTAAAGAAATTAATTTCTTACTGTATCTTATCTCCTACTGAACTGAAATGTGCTATCTGTACTATCTAGCAGAAAACGAAATTGTTGCAAGTTTTCTGAACAAGTCACAGTTCTTACTTGGGCTTCAGTGATGAGACACGCAAGCAGATGCTTCACATGCATACTGCATGTCCCTGGGCAGAAGGTCAGCAACTATCTTCTGCTGTTACAATCATGCAAGTTCTAGAATTCCATCTATCCATCTTTTTAATCAGCTATATGGCATGGAATCAGCCATCTCTGCTCTCTGCTCCTCACCAAAGCCCTGCTCAAGGCTGTAAAAAGTTCCCTGGACGTTTGGAACAACCCTGCCATGCCATGCAGAGAGCCTGTGGTTCAAGTTAAACAATTTGGAAACACAAAAAACATTCCACCTAAAGACTCAACATAAACAATGGAAAAAAAGCCCAAATGCCATTTTAAGCGTCAGCTTCAAAACTGGGTTTCAGATTCCTCCATTAACCTGATGCCTGAGAGCACTAGAAGGCTATGAAACTTCCAGGGCTTTTCAACGCAGTTCTTTGGAACAAACAGCAAAACAATTGATTACTTAAGTCTTCTGCTCTACTTGTAAACCTTCAGTCCCTTCCTTTCAGTCAAATTACAGGCATACACAAATTAAATAAATAAAAAACCTTTGATAGCTCTTTACAGAGGGCTATGTGAAGCCATGAGCAAAACTTGTCGCTCAGTCCAGGAGCAGCAGCAGCATCAGGCCTCACTGACAAACACACAGCCCTGATGAAGTTAATGACAAACCTTTCACTGACTTCTGTGAATGTGAATTCAACTTTATGCCTGTGCTACGTAAAATAATTCCGCTAATAAAAACCAGGTTGCCTCATAGCCTTTTTTAAGCATCAAAGTCTGTGTCTACAATACGGACCACAGGATGGTGCTGAGGACCTAAGGTCCAAACCACACACCTTTCCAGAGATTTTTATTTCACTCTAGCCTTGTCCTGTGGGTTGAATGTCTATCAGACTGCACTTCTGCAACACATCTTCCAAACCGATTTTCATTTGAAAGGAGTCCAACCAATGAGCTCTGTGACTGCTACACAATGCATGCAGTAAAAAAATTAGGGGAAAATAAGCGGATGCATTTCCAAAGCATACTCCTGATTTCACCAAACACACTAATGTAGATGCACCCAAGGAGCTTAGAATAGGTTTGTGCAATAAAACCTCTAAAATTAAGGGGAGTACTGAGGCCCCCATGAAGAGTGTTAATAGGTAATAGACTCACAGCCTTCAATGTGTTCCACACACATGCAGCAACCTACAGTGAAGATGAGTTTTACAGCAGCAGGCACTGTGTTTCCGATTTCAACTATGTTCATATCTCACCTGCTTGACCTTGTTATCTTCAGGACTTTCATTCAATTAGCTGTCCACATTTAGAAAGCTTTTCTATGCAGCTGAATATTTTATTTTCAGACGATTTTGTTTAATCTTTACCGTCTGCTCTATTGACAAGGGTCTTCTTTCCTTTGACAACTTCGCAAAGTACACATTATTGCATTAAAAAGATCATCTGATGTCTCACATGCTTGTGATAAACCGGACTTCTTGCCCTCTTCACTTGGGCTCTCCCTCCCCCTCTCAGTTTTATACTAGTCAGAAAAGATTTACTTCTCTTCTAAAAAATAATATATAAATAAATACATTGTAAGTCACAAACATTAAGTACTTAATTTGAACCAGCAGAAAGACCAGCTACCAGAATTCTACAGTGGTCTGTTAGCTCGTATGTCTCTGCATGTGCATATTGAAGGAAACAGCAGAAATAATACTTTACAATTTGATGAACAACATATGACACGGACCTTCTAGACTCCCAAAAAAAGGGTTACAAATGTAGGAAAATGTAGAATTCTGCCCTCTCCAAGAAAAAAACCGTACACGCTCCTTACTTGCACTGATACTGAACCATCATCATTAAGGCTTGATAATAAGTAAATTGGATTAAGGAAGAATATAATCATCAAGGATTAAACTGAAGTATGGGTGATAAAAAAAGGACACTTTCTGACTACATGTTGGAGGTCTAAACAAAGGATGATGCTGTACCATCTGCTTTCAGGCAGACTCCTCCCTTGATTTCCAACTATAAGCTTTGCTTATAGCTGGCACCATAATGGCGTATAATAACTGAATCACATTTCTTTTTGGAGAAAAATATAACGTTACTCTCTATTCATTACGCACAGAGAAGGAAACCATGAACTTAATTTAAACTGGAAAGAGAGGAAAAAAGAGAAGGGAAAAAAATGGCATATTGACTGTCATGGTCTGCAGAATTATCTCAATGCAAGCTGCAGACTGGAGCATTATCTCTGAAGATTACAAGAAATGATCATATCATTGGAATAAGAAAATAAAAAGACTCCGCTTTCAAGAGGCACAACAGCAAAGTCATATTGAGTTTCAAAACATGCATTAATTTAAAAAAATAAGTGAAACTGTTGTAAGTATTGGTCTCATAATAAAGAAACAACACATACAACCACTGTTTCAGTAATTCCCATTTCTGAAAATCAGATTCTTGACCTGACAAATAGCCCATTCCATACTGAATGCTCCACTGATACTGCCTATTCTTTCTTCCCCATAAAGACACAAACATAGAAGGGAAACATTCCAGCCTACAAGATGCCAGAAGTGCTGTATTATCCCTTTTCACTGAAAACTCACCTTAGTTTCTGACTATGAGTGCTTGGAAGAGAAAATCTTTTTAACATTTCAGGCTGCTGCCCCTTCCCTTTCCCCCAAACTCTTCAACCATCCCTATTCACCTGTCACACATTCTTAATTCAGTGGGGACGGCCTGACTGTTATAAATTAATTACTCTCATAAACCAGGTATTTTTGCTGTTTCCCAGGGATTGCACCCCAGGTGAGGATCAAGCAGGCAACACTCATTATCCACATATGCAAGGTTCAAGCCAGACAGGAGGAAGCAGACAGGAACCGGTCCATGTTTTACTGCACTTGGCATTTGCCTTCTCCAAGCTGCTTATGAGAAGATCACCAGCACAGGTATGTTTCAAAAAGCCACCTTTTTTTTTTTTTAATGCCAGTTAGCTTCCTCACGTATCTGAAAAGTGCCTGACTTAAAAACTACAGGTATAAAGCACTCATCTAGTATGCAGTGGTCTGTTTTCTCCAAAGAAATATCCTGTGGTACATTCACTAGACAGTGCAACAGAACTAGCTCAAAGTGACTGCTAAAGCCAACTTTCCCGTGTTTAGTGGCTGATACTCTGGAGAACCTTAGCTGTAGTTTTCAGTACCTTCTGGTGCTGTTTGAGCTTTTGCAAGCATGTACTTTTACAACTCTTCACAGCTATGCAAAAGAACTGAACAAAATGGAGGGGAAAATGACAGGACTGACAAGAGGAAAGAGAATACAGAGTGAAATAAGGGATTGAAATTGAGATGGTGGGGGTGGATTTGAAAGAGAAGTTTGAAGAAAGATGTTGAGCAGGTAAACAGAAAGGGAACTGGAAAAGGGAAAGCAGAAGTGTTAACTTGTGATGAAGCACAGAGCCACACCTTTATCCCATTTTCCCAGTGACATCCCAATCACTTTTCTTATGAAAGCCCACGCACAAGTGAAAAACATGCAGATGGGAGGTGCACCAGGCAGACCCTCATTAGCTATAAATGTCAGTGAAAGCACAAAATTTCAAGTACCTAAGACTGAAATACTTCCATGGCCGAAGAATAAAAACCCACATCTGATAGACACATTTAAAGACTAAATGGGGTCAGGAAAAGCAGAAACTTTTAATGAAATATATTACCAGTCACCACAAATATATGAGGCATGGTAATCACTCTGAATGGAAAAACTAAATTCTAATGCAAGTATCCTGCTGTTCATCTGTGGTCTTTCTCACTGGATTTAAGGAAAATAGGCATGTTTCCAGGCAATGTAGAACAAAAAGCATTTTGGTTTTTAAACTTTTATCTCATGCACCCTACATCTGAGTCTTATCACCCTCTGATGTCTGATAGTGCCCCTTTAACCTTTGTTACTCAATTACTGAACAAGCTATGTCATTGTTACTCTCTTTTGAAGGAAGAGTTGAGCCTCTTTTCATGCTGATAAGATACACATAAACATTCACCTGCAGCAAACATTTAATTGTAAAATGTCTTGAGCAAACTACCAGAGTCTAAAGGTAGGAAACTGTGATCAACTTCTTTGCTCTCTTAACTCTTTAGTCAATCCACCAGAACAAACAGACACAGAAGATGGATGCTTTTTTTACAAACGAAATTACTGTTCTCTAAAAGAAGGGACTTTAAAACAGGGTTTATAACACAGCAAATAAATCTGGAAGTGAAATGCCTACCCATTTTCTGGGCCGGCCTCTAGGTCGCTTTTCACCAGTGGCTTCTGCTTTCTGTAAAAGGAAAAGAAACACAACATATTTTATACCTCAGCATTACTTAACAGCCTCAGTAACTAGGAACTCCTTTCCTGTAACATTAGCTACAATTACACCTCTTGGGTGGCACCAGGCCCCCTAGCTAACCCGTGTGTTTTCTGGTGGAATGCCATTACACTGCTTTTTCTGACGTTTCCTAGCCAGTGTGGCCAGGCAGCGCCTCATCTGCACCCAAGGGTGTCCCCAGCCCGGATCCACGCTGTGTCCAGGGGCATGGAGGGATGTGCCCACACACCCCCAGCTGCTCAGGGTCCTCGGCAGAGCCTGGGGTGCCCTGGCCTAGGCCAGCCATCGGACATGCACGCTGAGCGTGGGGACACAGGGCAACCTGGAAACCTGAGAACCTCCAGTAACATCAAACCTAGTCTTTCACAGGCCACCAAAAAGTACCTCAAGATTCTAAATTAAAAATACAGCCTGTTTCAAGCTTGATCAAAGCAGTTTACAGCAGCTACAATTCCTTTTATAGTCTCACTATGTTCATGCATGAAATTAATTAGGACAGAATATCACCATGAACGTGTCTGTGTTACTATTGGGAAAAAAATTCTCTACTTTTCACATGAAGTTTTCCAGGTAAAAGCACATCCTTAAGCTGTAAGTAAAGCTTTTATCACCCAAAACACACCTTCCCTGTCCAGGTTTAAGGAAACGATGTGGAAGAGGCCCTAAAAGTGACAGCTACATTTATGTAAGCCCAGCAGTTGTTCCTGGAGTTCATCTTAAAGGAAATACGGGTTCTTTTAGAGGCTCTTCCACTAATTCCACTGTGTGACACTGTGAATACTACTACTACTAACAGTACTTAAGCAGTACACTAAAAAACTTACAGAGTTTAAAATTAAAAATTCAGGTTATTCTCTCTAGCTAGGCTATGCTCATACATTCACTTCACCAGGTATATAATCCTGTTCCACTCAGGTTGATGAGGATTTTGCCACCATCTGTAGTCAGGGCAGGACTTGCCACACACAAAGTCCCCAAAAATGGAGACTTTTAGTACATATGAATTGTGTTGTTTTGGTTTTTTTCCCCCCAGTTAACTGTAGGTGTACTTGATTTGCCCTCAGAAATCAACTGTGCCATTAAATAAGTCACTTGCTGGTCAATCACTGTAACATATACTGTAACCTAATGCTGTGTAAATCGGATCTCTCTAAAAGAGAACTTCAGCTGAGCGGAGGAATCTCTACAAAAAAAACCTGCCCTGTGAGTTAAATGCAATTACTTTGAAATAAATACCTCGCCAATAAGAAAGCTGTGAAAAATAAAATTCACACTCCTAAAGGGCAAAATTATCACTCAGACTTGTTAAAAGAGTAAACTTGAGCTTTAATCGTTTATACCGGTGTTACATGTAAGGTGAAACCCTCTTAAGAGAATACTTGTTAAAGTGCATTTACTATATCCTGCAGCTGTCTATTTCAGAGTTTTGTTTCCCTTAAGTGTTCAATTTCTTTATGCCTTGTAACCTGAAGGATGCAAAAAAACAGATATGGTTTAGTTTTGATAAGCTGCAGCCCCCTGCTTCTACGTTTACTTCATGAAAACACTGGGCATAAATCTTAAAAAGAAAATATAGGTTAAAATTGTTCTTAACCAATCAACACTTGACATGTTATCAGAGCACTAATGCTACTTATTTTCTTCTGTGTATTACTGCATCTGAAGGAAAGACCCTTTTCCAAAACTCGATTAAAAAACAATTAACTTTTTGAAAACAAAAACTACTTTGGTCTTATAATTAAAGTCCCTACAAACCTGACACAAATTTTAACTACAATGTATAATAAACATGAGAGATTTCTTTGAATAACTAATCTTTGCTCCCTGCCATAAACTGTCACAGCATGGGTGCCTGGCATGAGCAGTGCTGAGCTCTACCACCACCAAAGGTCCATGTCAGAAGTGGCTAGTGTTCCTGCTGGCTAGTTTGGGTAATGGTTAGTCAGGTGTTTGGGGACCTTGCAGATTGAAAGGCACTATATTCCTGCAGTATATGACTTCCACCTCATGTTAGAAGAAAAACATTTCCACAGTTCTTATCAAAACCAAATCTTTCCCAGAGGTGAGCTGAGCAAACATCCAGGAATACCAGAGGTGATGTTTTGGTACAGAGAGATTCTGTAAGTAAACAGCAAGGTTTTCACAGATTAAACTGCAGAAAATGAATGACAAGAACCTCCAAAGTGGAAGTTTTAATCTCCTTTCCAAGAGAAGAGAAAGGCGAAACACTTCTGGAACAAACAAAACAAGTAGTAGCAGCACAGTGGTAATGATAAATACATGAAGTTTAGGAAAATATTTCACCTCCTTCCCTCTGGACTTTTTTTAGCTTGCATTTTGTTAAAATACAGCCTGTATTTTCTCCAACAGCATAAGACTTTCTTGCAATTGAGGACTTGAAGAAATGTTTTACTGTCTATCAGATCGAAAATGTAACGTTTCTCCACGAAAGTGCTAAAACATTGCCTTGCCTCTGAACAGGTTCTCGCATCATCAGAAACTCTCCAGTCTGCTGGCTCTTGGCTTTAATTGAAGTGTTGCCTCTGAAGCTACAGGCAAATCCAGACAGAGCTCCAGGCCACCCAGAGGTGGTGTTTGCTATGGGGGTTTTTAACATTTGGTGCTACTATGCTATGAGGCGTGACCTTGCTTTTTACAGCGAAGACATGAAATCACCAAACTTAAAGAAGGGCCGGGTATGTTATCAAACACAAAGCATATTTCATTAAAACCACGAAATTTCTTATGAACAATAATATGAATACACCGTTTTTGCAATGTCACATTTGAGGAACAGAACCAAATTTACTCACGTTTAAAAGCATGATCTGTACGGGAAACGTTTTTTATTTACCACAGGTGACATAGATCACCATTCCAGTCCACTGCTATCGGGAAGCCAGCTAACAGTCCCCAGGAAGATTTGCAATCCACTTAAGCCCTGAACCACAGGGCCATCAAACCCTGCTTCCAAACAGCTTCTCTGAGCAACTGCAGGACTTGACCGCCCATGATCTCTGCCTCCCTATTGCAAAAATGTGCCGTGCCTAGACAGAAACTGAGGCTCTACTACTGAAAGCACCTGACAAGACAAGACAAAACAAATATAAATAATTGAATGGCTATAAAGTGCTTGGGCATCTAGGTATTGTCAAGGAAGACCTCAAATGCAACAGAACCCAGATTTGAAGAACTCTATCTCCTTTGCAAAACGATCTGCTGGAGATCTCAGATAAAATGTGTCAGAGCTGTAAGTCAGGTGAAATAAGTGATAGTTCTCAGGGGAAGATCACTGTTGTCAAACAGCATCGAAAGACCCTGCCCAGGAATGTGTCCCTCTCAAAAAAATGCCCAGTTATTTAGTCAAAAAATACCCTTAAAAAAAACTTAGGCATTGACTAAGTACAAAAACATCACACTTTCCGTGTCCTGTTTTATCCATTTTAGTTCTAAACAAAAGCCAGTCTTCTGCTTTTCCTATCTTGGTCAAAACACCTGACTTTGAGGTCTCTTATTTTTTCAGTGCAATAACCACACTACAATCACTTGATAACTTTCATCTTGTTTTCCCTTTAAGCCTGTAATGACTGGTGTTGGTGAAAATGAATGAAGCATGGAGAAGCCAACTAGATTTTCATGAAACAATTCAGGGCAGAGTCCTGATCACATGCACTTTTCTGGTTGTGTTTTTTTTTTTTTTTTACCTTTGGACTGTTTAACCCACGGACATGCCTTTCTACATACCAAACCCTGGCCATGACAATAGAGACAGTAGCAAGTGTAGTCACACACAGAATCACAAGTTCTGGTTTTCAGAGGATGATGCATCAAGCTCTGTAAGCATTTTCAGTGAATCTCACTACACCAATAACTACAACAAAACTCAACATATTTTACCTGAAGTTAAATTTTACCAAAGAACTTTTACCATTGTATATTCCTGGGACATCCCTTGACAACTGCTTTAAAGACAATCATATAGTAGCTACTACTCCTTTTTTAATGTCACAGATGTGCTTCTTGCTCCCAAATAGGAAACTATTTATGCCTATACAGAATTTTTGTCAAGCCAAACTACAGGAGCTAAACAAAAAAACAAAAAAAACAAAAAAAGCCCTAGAAAGGGAAATGTGATGTGCTGGGAACACAGCTCACCAAACAAAACTCAACCACAGAACACCCAGGAAATGAAAAAGGAAGATTCCCACTACAATCCTCCTGAAAAAGTAGTTGTGCTTTAGGAAGAAAAAAAACCCAAACCCCACTTCAGATCTTGTTTTTTTTTTTTTCCCCAAATATTTTAAATGAATAACAGAACAACTTGTTTAAAGATGCAGCCTGCATAATAACAATCTAATTGTGGGGACTCAAGTGCAAGGGGATCAGGAGACTTTTCTGTCTCTACCTCTTCTTATCTGGTAACATACTGTGTTCCTCCTGCCTGTGTAAATGAAACAATTGAGAAATGGTTTGGTCTTCTATAAAACATAGCTTATTTCTTGTGTCTAGTTTGTTAAAACTTAGGCATATGTGATATGCAAGCTTATTACTCAAAAAAGCTTATTGCCCAAAATTAGAGTAATTGCCACATTATTAGCTGTTCAGTTAGTTTTGCAACATTCTGTATGCATTGTCAAGTTTCACATTGCTAATTTCCTAACAAGCACAGTTTGTTTTCAGATGCCCCAAGGCCAGTTTACTAAGACCAAACACAAGCTCTGAAAGCTAAAGAAAAAAAAAAATTTAAAAAAAAATTCCTGTGAACCAAGAAATTTTAAATATACAGCACAACCACAATTCCAGGGTAAATTGTCCATCAACTGATTTACGGGTATTTCCTTTTTGAGTTATAACAAAACAAAGCCCCAGTTCTGGAGTGTTTTTAACTCACTGCCAGTTTGTGCAATACATTTTTAATTGTGATGTGTAATGCTTTGCAAGAGAATACCCAATCAATTAATCATGAGTGCCTTCTCATGGCTGCTCGGTGGGTTCTCCTGGTAGACGTTTATCTAACATGTTGTGAACACTCTGAAGCATTTCAATGAGCTCCCTTTGAAACACACAGGGCACGCACTATTCTTTAGAAATTCCAGCAAATTCCAGTTGGGTGCACAGTACCCAGGTTCACATGTACAGTGGCTTGGGCTAAGATAGCTAGTTCTCTTCCTGAGAGGTGAGACAGGCTGGAGAAAGTCTTAATAAATGTATGTATGCATATGGATGTGTAAATATGTTTACCACAAAATTGAACATACAGCTCACTCTTTTTAGAGGTGATTACCCTCACCACCAAGTGAAGCTTTCTTACAGTGCCAAAACCTTCCCACCCATATTACAGTTAGAAAAACTACTGGAAATAATATTACATTAAAAGATACTTTGAGATACCTGGTGAGAAGCTGAACCATTTTAGAGAGGGTTAATTATCAATTTGGAAAAAGGGCTAAAATATTTATTTGAAATGTGATATGTCTCTTTCTTCTAGTAAGGCTTTATAACTGTTTTATGTTTTAGAGGATTTATCAAACATTTATATACTTTATCTATAAACCTAGAAACCAGTAAGACTTGTAATTACATACCACTCAAAGGGTTTTTTTATTATAAAAAAGGACATGTGGTCTTTGGTCAATTTTTTACATTAGCAACACCCAAAAGCTTTAATTAGAGCAGTAACTTGATGCATTCTGAAAATCAAACTGTTACAATAAATTGCTCAGTTTGTAAATAAGATTAAGAAAGCACAACTATGCACCAGAATCATCTGGAAAACCCTGGATTTGGTAAACCTACACATATAGGAATGTTTTAAAATTATTTTCCATTTATACTGATTTCCAAATCACTCATGTAAATGAAATAATGTTAATACTTCTTTTAGATTCATCTTTTTAAAACACATTTCTACAAAATACTTAAAATTCAATCTTATTACAAATGTTTCTCCTTGGAAAGCCAACACTCCTAGGAGTGATATTTAAAATACTAAAGCTCAAATTTGGATTTGCTAGACTAATAAAAAACTGCTCTCTCTCTTTAGAAGAGTGACATATGAACTATTTGTACATGAATCTGAGGAATGCTTTTACTGTATAAAGAAAAAAAAAAATCAACACTTTAAGCACATTACCTTGCAGAAGAGCTTTGATAGATTTTTAATACTTAACCTGTAAAGCATTTTTTACTAATTCATGGATTTCTTGACAGAACATGCTGCTTTTTTTCCAGCCCATAAAGTAAAAAAAAAAAAAAACAACAACAAAAACAACCCAATTTTGAATTTAAAGACAGTTGGAAAAGTATCTCAAACAAATGTTGAAAATACTTTAAACAAAGCAGACATGAAACCATAGTCACCTTCTAATTATTTAGTATTTATCAGTAGTTGCTATAGTAATTTATAACACTGAAAACTATCAAACCTAACATGGTCGGTACCATAGGCATATTGAAAAATGAACCATAATTAGATGAGGACACAAATACCTTCCACAGGTTTTGTCACAAACCTCCTTAGAAGATACTGATACACTTGAGCACTACAGTTCACTACCAGATTTTGTAAGCTTTTGTTTCCAATTTAGTACCTGTAAACTAGTGCTGACTGCTGTGTAACCATCAACATAAACAAATCTCCCATATTTGTTTTCAAGCCTATACACAACTATTTGCCTTCACTAAAATATTTCCTGCAGAAGGGTATGCATGATTTGCCTTGATAACACAGCTTTTTAATACTGTGCTTTCCCCAATTCAAATAAAATCTAGTCACACTTTCATGTTGTATTTGTGATGGAAAGTCCATGCACTAAATGCAGTGACTTCAGGGAGCTTCTCCTATAGCTAAAGGCAATCAGAACCACCAGAATGAAAGTTTGTTCCCATCACCAAGCAGAAACAGTGGTTCAGAAGACTAATAGCACTTCCAGTAAAAGTCCCTTTGAAACTGATTACTAAACAAAATATAACAGGCTTTTGCTGTAACTCAGAGTTTACTTTACCATCACATTTTTAAGCTGTAAATTTCAATATATGCACTTATTTCTATCAACACATAATTGGATTTACTTCTAATTAACTTATGTTTGACAAAGCACTTAGCTTTAATATACAGATTTGGTCTGCAGTAGTAACAACTGTAAGTGGGCAAGAAATTAATCTTCCTCTTACAAAAATCTTAATGAAGAAAATAATATCCTTAACATCGATTTCCTTACTAGATACAGGACATCTCATGGTTTCTCATGAAATACATTGTTATTTCACTAATCTGTAGACTACTAAAAAAGCAAGATGCCCTTATAGGTTCTGTACTTAGGGTCTTCATGTTAATTCTTATTTTAAAAATGTGAACTTCATGCTTTATGTAGCTTCCATTATTAAAAGAGTTCCAACCCACAGTTCACAGCCTAAATGGTTGGATTTTTTGCTATCAGCTGATGAAAAAACAGCATTAGTAATTCTTTCCCTTTAATAATCTCACCTTCTGAGCTGCTTTAGAGGGACTCTTGTTTTTGCTTCCTTTGGGTCGTCCTCTTGGTCTTTTAGGAGATGGTTCACCAGTTGGTTCCTAAATACAGGAAAACATGCTATTGTGGCAAGAGGCTACAACTAACTCACATGGTCTAAACGATAAACTAAACTGAGAAGTTGCTTAAAACATATAAATTAACAGTATCAATACATAACATAATATTAATAATGCAAGATGAAAAATTTAACAACTCCAGGTGAAGGAAAAAATAAATTTTGCACATAAAGGAGTTTAACTTCTCTTGCAATTGCATAAAAAAACTTGGAAGAGTGTGCATATTCAAACATGTAAGTTACAGCAGGAAACACATTTTTTAAAGATGGCTATGATTTCCCTCATATAAGAGCAGTTATTCAAAAAATAATACAGTTACCCATTTAATTCAAACTGCATTTCGTTACAACAAGATACAATTATCATATGTAGTTTCTAGCACAAACTTTTTGGGGAAAAGAAAGTTAACTACCAGAATACTGTAAAGTAAGATGAGACCACTTCTCTCTCAAGGGAGCAATTTTTTTTCTGTTGTTCTGCAGTCGGCTTTATATTCACACCTATTCTAAAGATAATTGATTTTGTATTAAAATGCAAATGTAAACGCTTCTTCAAATAGAACACAAGGAAGCCAAAAAAACTCGACCAAAGAAAAATCTGAAGCAAAACCCCAACTCGAAAATGAGTCAATACCGATTATTTTAGCTGTTTTCTTAACTAGTTCCTTTGCCTGACAGTAAATAACCAGTCCTTAAAACTGGGTATGAATTACTAAGAGTTCAGATTCCAGATATTTATTCAGTGAATCATAAACACTATAAAACTCTTTTAGTCTTGAATATTACACATTTCATTCAGATTACAGGATGTGGTAGAACTAATTAAATGCAGTTTGTTAACCTAAACCAGTTTAAACCCCTTCAGCTTTTATAATTCCCGGGTAGGTTAAGGGGAGGCTGGCGAGGGAACTCCCCAAGTGCTGCAGCTCAGTGGCGAGCCCCGCAGGCACTGCACATCTGGGCTGAGCACGTTGAAGGAGACGCGTTTTTCTTTCACTTCCATACATTCAAATGGTATAGGAGAAAAAAAAATAGGAAAAAATAAAAGGAAAAAAAATAAAAGAAAAAGAAAAAGAAAAAAGGAAACCCTGGCACAAGCCCGCAGGGTCGGTGGGTGCCGGCTGCCGGGGCTGGGCGAGGGCAACCAGGAGGTGAAGCAGGAAGGGGGACAGAGCCCGCAGTCACCGGACCGATGGAGTGTCACCGAGGGCAGAGCGAGAAAACGGGGGGCTTTGCTTTTGCGGCTTTCCAAAAAGTACTTTCTGTGCAATTTACAGGACCATATCGGGGCGGGGGAGGGGAAGGAAGCAAAGCAGCCGGGTTTCCCCCAGCTCGTGGCTCTGCTGCTCAGCTCTCTCCATGTTTCGAGCCCCTCGAAGGCTCTCGTGGCAGTGGGGCTGATGCCAAATGAATGGGAGTAAACACGTTTAAAGCCCGCGGAAGCTCGCTTTAAAATGAGCTCCACGGACAGCCCTACTTCTCAATCGTGACTTCCGAGGGAGGCAGGGAAAAGGCTGCGGGCAGCTCCGCGCTGCCCCCGCCGAGCTGCGGGATTAATTGGTTGCATCCGCAGGCAAAATCCTCCTTCGGCGGCGCCGGCGGAGGGGCTGCAGAGCGCGGGGGCTCCCCCCGGGCCCCTCGCCCGGCCGCAGGGGCTGAGCGCGGCTCGGCGGCTCCAGGCGATGCGACAATGGCACTTCGGGAAAGGAAAAGAAGGGGGGTGGGGTTGGGAATAACGCAAGGATCTAGCAACTTTAGCTCGAATTCAGGTCTTGTAAGTCAAAAAGAGGAGCCTGGCGCGTCCCTTTCGGGGCCCAGGTGGAGGCTGTGGGTGTGGGTGGAAAGGAGCACAGGGCTCCGCTCCCCGCGTCCAGACACGGCAGCGCTCCTGTCGCCCCGACCTGCTTGGGAAAGCGCCGGAGCAAAGGCAAAAGGTGTTGCAAATGCAGGGCAAGCCCCCTCNAAAGGCGAAAAAAAACTAGGCGACTTTCTAGACACCCTCCTCTCCCTTAGCCCCAGCATGTAGGGGCAGTTCAGGGGCCGGGCTGGTCAAGATCGGAGGCGGCAGCAGCGCCCGGTGGGACCCGACACATGCACACACACACGCGCGCACACAGATTGAGATATTGCGAGGGCTGGGAGAGGAGGGAGACAGGAGAGCCCCGTTCCCTGTTCCTCGCTTTCGCAATTTCAAAATCAGCTCGAAATGACCCAGCGAGCGCTGGTTGGTCGGAGCCACGCTGCTCCATGTTCCCCATTTACATTGAAAAGCCCCAGCTCGCTCCCAGCACAATAGTGAAAGTCCCGAGGAGGCTCCGCGGCTGAGCCACGGGCAGGCAGCGCCCCGTCGCTCCGGGCGCCGGGGTCCCCCCCGGCCGGGGCGCCCGACGGAGCCCCTCGCTACGCCTCTGCACCACCTCGCCGGGAAGCAGCGCACAACAAAGCCCCCCCCCGCCCCGTCACCAGGACTGCTTCACTTGCAGCACAATATGTACATGCCTATAACGCTACAGATCTGCGGCTCTACGTATCTATACGATACTGACTTGTGGTTGTTTCCTGGGTCTGCCTCGTCCTCTCTTCTGAGGCTCTGCGGTTGCAGGTTGCTCCTGGGCAGCAGTGGAAGGCTGACCGGGTCCCTCACCTTGTGCACTCATCGTGACTTCTGCAGCTCAGCCTGAAACCAGTCTCTCCAGAGCACCTTGGAAGGGGGGGAATCAAAACGAGCTCTTGCTGCTTTTGCTGCTCGCTGCCACCACCACACCGGACGTCCTGGTGCTGCCAAAAAGGAGAAGAGAAGGGGAGGAGGAGGAGGAGGAGGTGATGGTGGTAGTGGTGGTGGTGGTGGTGGAAGAGGAGGGGGAATGAATCTCTCTTACAATTTAGGAATGGTTAGTAACGTGAAGCAATTCAAAAGAGGGGAGGTTAAAAAAAAAAGAAGAAGAAAAGGCAGAGTAAATTGCAACTCTAGAAATGCAAGGAGAGAGGGAAATAGTCCGAGGGTAGTCGGGAGCAAACCAAGAAGAGGAAAAAAAGTCCTACAAATTGAAAGCAAGTGGTGGCTATCGCGCTTAGATCGGATCAGGACAAATTAAGATAAGACACACTGAAAATGGACTGAGAACACTGCACAATCTTGCCAGAAGCATGCACCCTGGGAAGACGGGGATTTCGGCAGCAGCGGGAGCAGCGCGCAAAAGGAGCGATCATTTAAAAATAATAATAATAAAACGATTTGGGAGATTGGGAGGAAAAAAAAAGGAGGGGGGGAGGGCGGTCCTGGGTTCGTGTCTGTGATGCGAGCTGCTGGGACTGGAAATATTATTATGCGAGTCCTGCCCACGGACTAAAACTAGGATGAGGGTTAAGGGAGAAAAAAAAAAAAACAACAACAAAACCAAAACCAAAGGAAAAGAAAAGAAAAGC
>VXBT01001724.1:44506-77866 GCA_013400235.1 Oriolus oriolus | reverse complement strand
CGCCGCCGGGGTACGATGTGGGCGGTGTAACCCGACGGCGGGTCGGAGGGGTCCTGCCGGGAGGGTGACGGCGCGGGGAATGACCTCTTGCGGAGAGCCCTACCCCGACATTGTTCTTCCCATGAGCATGGCGGGGCCGCAGGCTTCACCTCTCCCCAGGGTCTGTAGGCAGCGTGTCCCGCACAGCCCTCTCCCTCCGCCGGTGTTCGTTCCTCTCCCGTGCAAGCCATGGTTAGGCGCCCCTCCACTGTGGCACAAGGAGATGGCCACAAAGGGCAGGGAGGAACCCGCTATCTGTGCGTCCCCGAAAGAACGCGGTCACGCCTGGGCTTCATGTGCGATTTGGGCATTTCCTCAGTCCCACTCCTCCCACAAGGTCTTGCACTTCGGCTGAGAGCCACCCCTGTAACTGTCTGGTGACATCCTTTCTCCCCTGCTCGGGGGTGGACAAGCGCAGGAGAGCGCTCAGAAGGAAAAGTTGCATTATCGTATATAATACGGAAGAGGGCAGAGATACTGCTGCAACATTCCTTGTGCTAGCTATCCAAATACAGCCAGTTGTCTTGACACCTTATAAATTCTTATGATTGATAAGTCATTATTGATAAATAACGAAACAGGCAAAAAGTTACTACAATCGAACATATGCAGTCATTGACCAGCAAGGACTGTGCTGAGGAGGCAGCTGAGTTATTTTCTGTGGAATAGAAAAAGTACGCTGCAGACAGATGGGCTGAAGAAAGAGTAATCCTAGAACACTTCTTAAGGCTGAAAATATTGCCAAAGTGTTCTTAATCCAATCACAAGACACCCAAAGCCTGCTTCACTCCCATCCCCAAAAGCAACCAGCTATGGAAGATAGACACAGTCCACCTGTTAAATCCAACAGCTATCAGAAAAGCCTTGTAGTCCCACTGCATTTTGTAAAATATTCAGTTCCCATCACACCATGAAGAAATCCATAGGGCCCTACATCTACTCTATACATCAAAAGAATAAGCTGCTGTATGCAGTCGGGATTCCAAGCAGAGGTTGTGAAGTATAGCTTAAAGTGCAGCAGCACATAACTTCTATAATATCCATTAATCTCTTTAAAGCATATTCCTGTATCCATTTCTTTGGAAGAAAGTGTTATGTGCAATTGGTAAAAGCCTGTTGCTCCAAAACATCTGTCTCTACAGAATCATCCTATATGGGCTATTAATTGTTCCACTAGTCTTCCCTTAAGCAGTTCTAGTAAAAATGCTATAGTTCAAAGACTTTTTACATACAGCCATAAGCAAATAATTTTCACATGAGATCAGTATTCTTAAACTCACTGTTTGAAACCTGTTCTGTCAAGAAAAGCCTTGACGCTTGCACTGTGCCCAACACAACAGAGTTTGGGTCTTTCTACAATCTGACTACAGATTCGCCATCATAAGAATCAGTGTCCAAGATCTAAACAACTATGGGTCTTTCATTTATTTGTAACTATCCTGATTCCCTCCTTAAGCAAAAGTCCTTAGATAATAAATCAATGTGATTTTCCTTATGGCAACTGTATGGATACAAAGCTGTCTAGACTGATCAAAACACTTATGTCATTTATATACAGACTACCTTAACACAGGTAAGCAAGATGATATCCAGAACCCAGAAAGCCTCACTTCCTCGAATGGCTGAGGGAAGCTGAGGAGCCAGAAACAGCTCTTGGTTTTGTTCCAGGTTCCTTCCCAAAAGAGATGTGGTAGCTGTTCCTTCCACTGTTCCAATCCATCCTTTGACAGTATAGCTGTATTTGCACAATATTCAGTGCAAACACCAGTGAATACAACTGTATAATTAATTGAAGGGACTACTGCAAAGTTACTGGAGTAGAAATGGCCTTTCCACCAGTTTTGGCCTGAGATTTAAGCTTTGGTCTATCAACAGAAGTATTACTTATCAGTCTTTTTATTTTTTTTTTTCTGGAACCATTCATAACAGGGTAGGAAATTTGTAGACATAAAATCTGACCTGGTTTCTACTCTCCATGAGTCTTAAACTCAGGACATTTCCAATGAAATTAGAGGAACTTCCTAGAAGATTAAGAAGAAGACAATGAAAAATAATGTGCAGATTTTGCTGCCAAACCCAGAACACTTTTAAGGAGGCCATTTGTTATTCTGTAATCAGTGTGATGGCTTGTAGAGGGTTAATTTGCCTCTCTTCCCAGAGGAGTTTTTTTAAATTGTGCATTCTAATAGCAGCAGTAATACTTTGCATCAGAACAAAGAACGAAGGTTGCAGGAAAGTATCTTTTAGATAGACAGAAAATTACAGGTTAAATAGGCCTTGAAGATTATAAATAGCAGCAATAAATAGCTTCCCTTGCTCACTTCTTTGTCTATTTCCTTTCTCAAAAGCCCACGGATGCAGACGAAATCATGCTGTATATGGTCACAGGGAGATGTCACCTATAGATAGCAACCTAACATAACCCGTACAGAAGTATAACTAACTCCCACCAGTGGAAGTCTGTGAGCTCAGATGGTCTCAGCTGGTAGTGCTTTACACGAGGAGAGAACTTTTTTGGTTTTTTACAATTTGCAACTGAAGGTCTGTGATGCCAGCTGTGTGATAGGAAGTGTGTCACCAACTTTATAATGCCTGCTCACCGTGCACATAGGAGGGCAGAGTCAGGGCACCCCTCTGTTTTGCTCAAGGGGGTCCTGTTTTCTCCACCCTAATTCTCATGGAGTGCAAACTACTCAAAAGGGGTAGTGATAGTAAGTTTAAGGCCTTAGCTCAGGGGAAGCAGCAATGTTTTAGCTCTGAGAGAGATCTCTTTCCCGGAATGGGAGAACAGATGGTAAAATTCAGAAGAACTTTTTTTACTGTTTCCGCAGGAAGCTTACAGCTCTGCACTGCCCCAGAAAACTCCTTAGAGGAGTAGCCTCCTCTAGCCTTGGCCTACCAGGACTAGAGGCTGCCATGTCTAGAGGGTTATATTTTTAGTGGGTATTTCACTTTTGTGGCCAACAAGAGAAGCCAAAGATATTTATGTAGTTAAAGGCTACAATGGGTACTGTAGTTAAAGGCTACAAAGGGACCTGGGAATCCTGATATTCTGCTTCTAGAGAACCAGTCAGTGCAGGAGAAGTACATCTTGCAAACATTGTATATATTTGTGGGAAAAGTTAATTTTTGTTTTTCCTGATTCCTTTAGAATGTGCTGCCTCTGGGGATGCAAGAGGGAGAAGAGCAGACACAGGAACCTTGAGTGCACCTATGGGATGGGCCAGGGTGTATCACCATTCTTCCACTCTTTTCATCCAGCTGGTGGGACCAAGAATGGCTGTTGCTTCATAATCGGCAACCTGGAGATAGCTCTGAGAATGCTTTAGGGAAGCATGACTGTGACTGACAGAAAAGACCCAGAAAAGAACATTAAGGCTCACTCTCAGGCCTTGTCTGCACTGGGGAATTCCTTCCCTCCTCCAAATTCCCACCATTACCAATATGAATGCAGCTGCACAATTGTTAGAGATATTGGGAGGCAAAATATATGAGTTTTCATCTAGTCAGCCATTTGCAGCGCTGTGTCAATTAACCCTCCTCAGCGCAGGGTTAACTGATACAGTGCTGAAAACGGCTGCTGGAACTGAAAGCTGTCTATACTAAGGTTCCCATTGTTGCTAACTCTGGTGCAGCTGCAGTGGAATCAGTCCACGTGGGATTATTTGGTAACAATTCTCCAACCAAAAAAACTGCTTCAAATGCAACACAGCCACCTAATGGGCCAAAACACGCTTCCGCTGTACCTCAACGGCTATGCACCCAGGCTGTCGCCATTCGTAATGGGGTTTCTTTCAGTCCAGAAGGTACTTTTTGCGTTTCTGTGTGAAGTACTCAGTACTTCATCTAAGCAAACTGGTGTTCCTGTCACCCCCATAGAATTGCCTCTGCTCATTAGTTCTTAGTAGCTCTGGGCTTGAAGATGTGTGTTGGAAGAGCCAGTTTTCCATTAGTGTCTTTTCATTGATTCATGCATTCAATAATTCAAAATTTGTCCTTTCACATGTGGAAATTTTGTAGTTTGTTTTTGGTTTTAATTTCTTTATGCAGATCCGGTTTTTAAATTTATGGCTGGAGTTTCCGGTTCACTAGCAATTTTGCTTTTTTTACTGTTAACAAGTAAAGCCTTATTTATGCAGAGCAGCACCACGAAGACTCAAGCTGATTTCTGAGGGAGTAAAGTTGTATTTTGAAGGAGCAGAGTTGGCAGAATCAGTCCCACTTGTTTCCATGTGCTTTAGGAAGCAGTTATGAAACAGGCTGGTGAAATGGGTATTTCACCCTCTGCTGAGTAAGACTAATACTTCTAAAAAGCCCCTCTCTATCCTTCTCCTACATCCATGTCCAACACTAACTAAAACAAGGAAGTGTTGTTTGGCATTTGTTACACTTTTGAACCACTATTTATCAGACAGATGCTGGCAGTCAGGTTTTTTTAAGTGCAGTTTGCAAGTGTGAAAATGTCGAAGCCTAGGCTCAGCAAAAATCTCAGGGAAAACCTCTAGCTCACTAAGGCCCCTGATTAATGACAAGCAGGTTTCAGTTCATGCATGGCATTTTATGCAAATACAGAACGCAGCTATTTGCAGAATTCTGGGCAACTGCATATGCCTATGAATATCTACAGAGGCTCTACATACCCGCCCAGGGAAATGGCAAAGGGGCAGACACAGAGATACAATCCACAGCCTCCCAGCTGTAGCGGTGAGCACTACAGCTTAGCTCAGGGTGTTGGGATGTTGAGCAAAACTGATTTGGCAGAAACTTGGATACAGCTGAGTATTTTGAGAAAGGGGAAAGGAAGTGGCTCACTCTTCCTTCATTCCTGACACTGCTGTGGTGGCTGTTTCTCGCTCCCAGAGATCCCTTTGGACAAAGGGAGTGGGCACAGTAACCGAGTTGCCTGCAAAGCAGGTGTGACAGCTGTCTGTGGAAGGAAGGAGTAGCTCCATACTGACTACCCTTTTAACTCAGATTGTGTGCATGATCACAGTTGTCATACAACTTGGTAACCATGTTTGCTTAAACAGTTTTCATTAATCTCCTGAAGGGTTCTTACAAAAATGCTAAAGAACTCCCATCCCAAATCCCAGTGGAACTGGATTTCTCCTCTCCCTTACCCCTTTTCCTTTTCCCTTCAATATTAGGCTCAGTATCTTGCATATGGTTTTATATGAAATTCAGTGATTAAAACTACTTAAGACTGGCTCATTTTTCTCTGCAATGAGTTCAGTTATTTCCTTTTTATACCTTCCAGAATTTACTATACCATATCTAAATATTGGCTGCAGTCCACATGTTTTAGATCATTCTCTATAATGGTCCTGTTGTTATAGAATCCTTTGTGTGTGTGTGAGAAAGAGAGAACATGCATATGTGTTGGAAGCAAGACAGGGTGCATAGAATTATTTGGAAAGAGAAATCAGGGTATACCAATTCCGTAAGGGATTTCTGAACTGATAACATAAAAGTGATAAAAATAGTGAGCACTGAAATTATAGACCTCCAGTTCATTACCTTCTATGTGTGATAAGTAATATTTCTGATCCAAACATGTTACTCTACTATATCTATTCTACCAATGTATCACTCATTCAACTTTTGTTGCTATATAATTTTACAGATCAGATTTATTGTTGTCACATTTACTCATTTTTACTTGTATTCTAAATGTAGATCCTTTGATCTGAGTCCTACATGTCACTCAGTGGTAAACTGCATGAAGATGAAACTAAGGCAGTATCTGAAAGTCCTTACTCATTATACCAAAAACTCATTACCTGCTGAAGACCGTACAGAGAACATGCATATGTAGGATAGATAAGTGATCTAAGGGAAAAGCAGAATTTAATGCTTCGTTTGACAAATCATAAGCTTTAACCAAAGCAAACAAAAAACTCACAGTGTCCTAATGTATGGCTAGAACTTGTGAGGGTGTAACTAAGAAATGCCTCTCTACTCCCAGGAAAAAATGAAATCAGTAGCCCTGTTGCAGTGGGTGCCTTTGACTCTTGCCTGTTACTCCACATGTAGAGGATGCATTTAAATGGCAGGCAGACAGACGTGGACTGACTTTGTGCCCAGCAAGTGTGCCCTGCCTCACAGCCCATCAGATAAACCAGTTCACGCTCACAGCAGGCTGGGCGTCCTCACAGATGCACACGTGGAGTCACAAGAGTGTGTCAAATTTGCTCTCAAATTTCTTTCTACTTCTCATGGTGGGCAAATCTTAAGACAGCCTGTCAGTGCTGTAAATTCAGACCTTTTTCCCATGTGGAGAAGTTCTCAACCACCCAGAACAGAATAGAACAGATGCAGAAAACCCTGCACTAGCTACTCTGCTCATGTCCCACCCTTGTAGGGCCCTGGGCTGGAGATTAGGCAGTTAGAGGGCTGAGTGGATATCATTTTCTGCTGGAATGAATTTCACCCAAAGACAGTATACTTAGTTTCTATTCCACCACCCCCCCCNTGGTCCATTAACAATACTTGTATTTTTAATCAGAATTATTTTGTACTGTATTTTCTTTGGAAATAACAGTAATACAGTTTATGTGAAATACAAACAAATGAGGGAACCATTTTTACCTCAATGTATGAATAGCATTTTGCAATTTGTCATTGTGATATATTTATCTTTTGAACTTTAAGTGAGCTCAGCTGAAAAAAATGTTTCTCTTCATCACATGACTGGAAAATATATTACACCAGAGAAGAATATTGCTGTTTTAGTTTAGAAATTAGAGGCTAAATATAATTTTCCAGTATACTTACTTACACAAAGTATGGAGTAACTTATTTACACTACAGTAAATTCTTAGTACATATTCCAAAAGGTGGTAAATTCAGCATTCTCACTCAAATTAATGGATATTTTGTGAATGTGCATTAAAACTAAGACCCTTAAGATCTTGTGTTGCCTGCTGAAGCATTAAAACCACTCTAATATAGCTAGAAGAAAACAAATTGAAGCCTGGAGGAAGGAGAAGAAACTAGTATGGAGCAGAGAGACACGAACTGGCCAGTGGAGTCACAACAGAGAAGCAGCTGAAGATTTGGGTTTGCTATCTGTGTGACACCCATCCCCTTCTAGAGGTGCAGCGTATGCTAGTCACTACATGTAGTCTTTCTAACCAAAACTTTGCACAAACCCCGACGTGCCTATGGTTTCCAGCCAGGCGTGCTACATCCCTGGCTGCAGCGGGAGCCGGGCAGCGCAGAAGCTCCTTGCCCGGGCGCTCCTTGCCCGGGCGCTCCTTGCCCGGGCTCCCCTTGCCCGGGCTCCCCTTGCCCGGGCTCCCCGGCCGCCCTGGCTTCCCTGCACACGGCCGCGGTTTAAGTCGCTCCCTGCTTCTGAGCTGCCCCAGCTGCAGCCACAGCAGCAGAGAGTCCCTCAGCCTGTGCCCCGCTGCCTTAGATCCCCCGCACGGCTCAGGAACCGGGAGGAGAGCCGGCTGCACCTCAGACGAGTGCTTCCAGCAATGGCAGCTGCTCCCAGCCATTTTGCCCAGGGGTCATTTGCCTGTCACATCGCAGACACGAAACCCTCGTGCGATGGGAGAGCAGCCAAGCAGCCATCAGCAAAGGCTGGGGCCGGGTGGGAGCTGTGGCTGCTGCCAGAACAATTCATCTGACACACAGCCTGTTCCTTACATGCTCCAGAGATGTACCCAGGGAAGAAGGCTATGGGAACAGGCTCTGGGCCTGATAAATTGTCCCACCTGCCACAAAAGCTGGCACTCCATAGGATGAGAACCTGTTTCCTACAGTGTACGGTCATCATGTTTCAAACCTGTTGTGTTTCTTTGATAATTGGCTTGCTTTTTGTCCATTTTCCCTATGTGCATATATGGAGTGCAAAGGAAGGTCCAGGGCTTATAGCATCAGTTGGGAGGTCAGGAAATGGAGACAATTCCTGTTCATTCTTGTCTGACCTAGGGCAAACCACATACGCACAACAACTTGGAAGTGTTTGGATACCTACCTCCCACTTAGCCGAGCTAGAATGAAAATCTGTGCCCTATCAGGAAAACACAGATGTGAGTATTCCCTATCTTCCAGGGCCATTATGATGATGAAGACATTTCTGGTCTACAAAAACTAGAGTAATGGCAGTCATTCAAAAACCATATATATGAGAGAGGGTAGTGCAAACACTGAGGAAAAGTTGCATGGTTACCTAAGGCAAAGAAACATCTTTAGATGTTTTCAGTTGTGGCTCAGAATTGGTAAAAAGATGTTTAACAAATCTTTATACTTAAAAGCTCTGTCTGAAAACATTCCTAGTCTTACTTATTTTTTTGAATAATGATATCAGTAAGAGACCATTATATAATCACAAGAAAATTAAAACTCTCCAGGGCATGATCTTAGCCATGTAATTAATGAAGGTGGTTAAAAGTACAAAGTGAACCTGAAGCAAAATTTGTACCAGAACCACACCTCATTATGTTTTGCTGCTTAAGTCTGTCATAAATAGAGATGTTTATTACACATCTGCCATTTAAAGTACATATTACATGCAGTGTTATATTTTATTTAGATTTAAAAATTTAAAAACACATGATGACAAGCTGTGTTGCTATTAACACATGCCTGAGGCTGCACATGCACATTGTGCTGTAGGTTATATTACAGTTCATTCACTTCAGAGTTACAAATCATTTACAGAAGCATATTGTGTAATTAGTGTGCCTAATTTCAGTCCATGGAATTTCATTGGTGTGAAAGAACAATCAAGCCCTGTACATCCATTCACATTTATTAGGCCAAACTTTGTAGTCTGTCCTTAGAGCATCGTTCCTTCCTCTGCTTTCAAGAGAAAATGGCATTAAAATCTCCAGAACTTCCCAAAGCAAAAGCAGTTATTTACGTTCCTTATGATTTTTTTTCCCTTTGATTCAGTACTGACTCCAGTGTATGGGCAGAAAGGGAAAGAGATGATGCACCAGTTATATGCTTCATAATTCTCTCTCCTTCAGGTTTGTTTTCCTAAACAGACTGCCCTCCTGGACTAGCTCCAGGGCTGGCTTTGAGGAAATCTTTCACAGAAAATCATCTTGTCCAGGATCTGCATAGAATGAAGTCCCTCTCTAAGCATGTGAGTTATTTCCAGCAGATCCTGAGCACTTTATCTGGCCAGTGAGGAAAAACAAATATAGTTTCTCCCGCGCAAAAACTTTGATGAAGAAAAACGCCACCCACTAGTCAGTGTTTCTTTGTAAGCTGTTTATCCAAATCATTCGCTATCACAATTTTCTAGTTGTCCTGTATATTAACTGTGTGTTGGGGTAGGACACATTTGTATACATATCTAAGATATGTATCTGGATAATGAACACTTGATATTGTGATGCTCTGGATAATGTTACTCAGAACACTGGCAAAGAAAATTAACCTTTAATATCAGCCCTCTCAGACTTTTCTGTAGTGTTTCATAGGATGGATCACCTGGCAGTCCTGATTGATTTCTAAAAAGCTGAAGTAGCAAATCTGAATGCTCCAAAATGAGCCAGGACCATCCCTTCAGACCAAATCCAGGCAACTACAAAGTACAGTAGCACCTTGAGTGCTTACCTGAGAAGTCTTTCAAAGTTTAGTCTTTGACTGATCAATCAATCTGCAAGACCTAGTGAAAGAGTGAAATGCTAGCAATTCCTGAAGTCTGTCCATCTGTATACTTCTCCTGATGAAATAGAAACACCAGTTACCCACATTCCTCAATACCACGCTGCAAGCCAGAGCTGTATAAAAGGTAACTGGCAAAAACTGAACCCAAGTCATCAGGTGTTAGAAAGGGGCATGCACTTAAACAATTTCCATGACAGCAACTTTCTCTACCATGGAGACCTCTGTCCTCAGGTTTTTAACTTAGTTCACAATCTTAGGGTCACTTAAGATACCAAATCACCCCAACAGAGGAAAAAATATGAAAATACTATCTGAGCTTAACAGCAAAAGATGAAGATGTCCTCACTGGTAGAAAAGCAGCAGTGGGAACCCAGCAGTCCTCTTCCTATTTTGTCTGTCATCACCCCTTTGAGTGTGCTCCTGCTGGTCAGGCAGTAAACATACACATAGAATGGAATCACAGCATATATAGCCTCTTGTGCATTTGATTGTTAGGGTTATGGAGGGAGATGGGCCAACCACACACACATGTGAGTGAGAGAATATTGAGGGAGAGAGAAAAAGGAGTAGGGAACAGAAGAGGGAAGGTACTACATCTGTGGTCAGGGATGCTGAGAAGGGCATATCAAGCATAATGCAGAAAATTGTGCCATTTATCCCACTTATGAGACTACTTGGGATTTATTAACAAGATTTTTCAAGCACTTTTTTCTTGCACTTTTGAAGTAGTACTTAGTACCATGGGTCTAACTCCCTAACTACTCTACGTACTGATGGAAGGAAAAACCCACATATTAACACAATAGAATCCTCTCAATATTATCCAAAATAGCTTTTCCATATAGCAGTTTAATACACAGAAGTCCAGTGGCAGTTTGAGGGTATATTTCTGTGTGACTGAATATGCGTAACAACTAATGCCCTAGAGATTCTCAGCTCACCTGTAGAATAAAATTCAACATTACCTGGTAGGTAAAAATGGATACCAGAAATTTAACATGGATTGAGGCAGAGTATTTTTTATCCTGCCTATTGAAGGACAGTATTCCATATTTATGGAAAAAGATAAATGCTTTAATGTGGGAAGGTGTTTTCACCTTCCATGGATATATTTACTTCCAAGGGTATATTTACTTGATTTTGGTCCACTTTCAGTACAGAATAGCCAAAAGCAAGCCACTCCAAACAAGAACTGGTAAAATATATGCAGCATACACAGTCTTTAGTGTCTAAATGTATAGTCTGTAAAGATAAATATCTCTACAAAAATATGAACTCTGAGTTTAAGAAACAGAAAGTTAGTTTTTCTTCATCCTCAAAGCCCAATGTTTAAACTTCTGTCAGACTAGTAATGAATATTTTAAATAGAAGCATAGTAGTCACAATTCCATTTAGAATTATTTTATAACAGGGTATCTTATATTCACTAAAGGTTGGAATAGGTGCTACATCGATATTAGAATTGGACAAGTAGTAACTGTTTTCTGATTTGTGACAATGTATAAGGTAATACTTGTGCAGTAACATCAGTACAGATGCTTCCATTGAATTGATCAGGATTCTTGGAGTGTAAGGAGTGTAAAGAAATCCCAAAAATCTAGATGCCGGATGTTTGAATGTTGGTTTATTGCAAGGGTGTATGTCCTTTAAAACAGAATATAATTATCTGACATTACACTGTTCAACAGACTGAACACTTTCCTAAATGCATGTACTTTGTGTGAAGTAAAAAAAAAATTAAAAATTGATGGAACATTCACGCATTAATTGGCATAACTAAATAATGGAATAACAGAGCTGCATGAAATATAATACTCTCCTATTTCCAAAAGTCTCTCTCACTTCAACCAAGACAGCTTATTTTCACTGAGAATTCAATACTTCATAGGCTCAGTACTTTGGCCAGGACCCAGCTGAGTAGGTAATTCTGTTCTTTTCAGTGGAGTTACTCACATGCCTAAAATTAAGAAGGAGATTAAGTACTTTGATAGACAGAATGCAGAATACTCCAGTTCTTTTCAGAGTCTCATCAGCAGGCTGCGTATATTGACATTTTCTGTTTTGTTTTGCTGTATAAGGCTGCATAGATTTGAAAAGTAGAATCAAGAGGGAAACTAATGAGACTAGGAATAAGGAGTTGAAATTAGTCTGAATTTTGATCCAAAAACTGACCACCAGACTCTCTTTGCAAGATTTTGCCACTGCTGCAGTCATCAGAGAAATCAACTGAAACCATCTTGGTTTTGAAGGTAAGTGCTATTTGTATCGCATAACATTAACCTTTAGGGCAAACTGCAAGGCTCTGCTAATTTTGGCAGGGTCTTGGGAATCTTAATACAGTGATAGTGTGGGGAAGACAGCAAGAGTACAGGAATATTTGGGAAAGACAATTTGATTCTGATGTCATGATTTGAAATTTGATTTTGTTCTGTGGGAAGAACAAGCTTCTCAGAACTGTACGCTTTAGGAAATCCCTAGCATGTCCTGCAAAATGGATGGCACTCCACCAGCAATCATGTTAAGCCTGTCCTTCTAAGGAAACAATCCACTGATTTCAACCATACTTGAAAGAACAAAGTCTCAAAAATAATTAGGCTCCTACAAGTAGCTAAGGGGGATCTAAATGACCACTCCGACAGAAGGAAAGTTGGGCAGAATTCAGGTGTAATATGTTAAATTTGAGAGTAGCCCTTTATCTAATCAGTACAGATGATTGACTGGTCATTCAGAACACCTTCCAAACTTGCTGCAAAACTCCTCTTTTTATCTGGTAGGGAAAGTCAAATGCGGGACTGTTCCCAGCAAAAGGGAGGAGGCAGACCAGAGGATAACCAACACCCACAGGGAGTGTGTTCAGGCTTCATTAGGTGCTCATAGAACAGTGTGTATGGTTGCTCCCAATTTAGCTGTCATTTAAGATTTTAAGGGGCAGGTGGATAGATGTAGAATCCAGTTGTAAACAGAGCAGGAGAGTGTGGGAAACAGTATGAAAGAAGCAAAATGGGATTCAAGTGATCAGTGTTTATGGGTAGGAACGCCAGTTATAGAAAGTACTTTTTTTCCCACACTGAAAACAATAGAACAATACACACTGAAGAAACACTTACTAGATACAAGAAATATGATGCTGCAAAAAGTAATAAAAAGGATATAGGGAGTTATTAAAATGGACTATTAAGAGAAGATAAACCACATTTATGTGCTGATTTCCTCTAAGAAATTTTACAGTGTTTGAAAACTAAGAATTGCCTTTTGAAAACAACAATCAAGTGTTCCCATGGATTCCCACAGAACGATACTCCGGGATGTGATGGACGAGTACAACATAGTAAATGGGTAGACAGACACAGGTGCAGAGTTACTGGCAGCTCTGCTCTGGAAGTCCAGCAGATTTGTCATGACAGGTCTCATTGTGGAATTATTATTAACGCGCCTTCTCCCTTTCCAATGAGTTCTGCATTTTTAGTTATTTCTGTAACGCTGCTCGTGTTCCTGAGATATTCTTTTGAAAGAAGATGCTTCAAATTCAAGCAGGGGAATGGTAGCCCAAAGACATGTTCTTTTGGATGTTTGTCTTCTCTGCTTTGCAGAAGGAGGCATCTGCAAGAGGAACTGAGTCTCCTTCCTTCACTAATAATGCCAAGGGTTTTAGCAAAACAGTGGAACAAATTCCTTAGATAAAAAATACTGTGTCTCTCCTGGCAGTTTAGAAGATGTTAATATCTTGAGGCCAGAATTTAAAGTTTTAACTTGATTCTCCCATTCCTTGGGTAGAACTCCATTTATTTTAACAGCTTTGCCTGAGGCAAAACCTCAGTATTCAACTCTTAGAGAATACTGAGTATCTTAAAAATAATCCTAAATGCAGCTAAGATCCTTCAGGCCCAAACCATTCCAGGGTCTACAAGAAAGATCATCATGAGTCTTTAAGCAAAAAACTGAAACATCATTATTTAAGCCTGAGAACACTGTTTTAAAGCAACACTCTTTGGTGTTCTAGAAAAATGTAAACAAAAGATGTAATTTGTGAGGTTGATAATTGATCAAGTTTTCAGAGTGCAAAATAGCCCTACAGGAATCTGGTAGAAGTATCTGAAATTACTGTAGGGAAGAAATTTGATCTTATTCTAAACATAATTAAAGCCTTCTGCATCTCCACAAAAACCTCCAAAACCCTGGAGATCTCTGATGGTTTACCCTCTGGGGAGAACACACAGATATGAATTTTAATAGTGTCTTTTGGTAATGTGGTGGATAAAGACAAATTGATTACAGCAGTCTGGAAAAAAGCAGGTGATGCGTTACCAGGGCTACTGGGTTCACATTTTCCCAGACATGGTGAAGGCCACCCAGCTCGTAAAAGAAAGCTGATATCTTTAAAAATTTGATTTGGGGCTTGATATAGCTTTCTTATTTCCGGATACACTGGATTATATCAAAGGAAAAATAAGATGTATGGTACAGATTCTGTTCCCATGTACACAAAATCAAATCTAGGATAAAACTTCTGACACCAATGGATTTGCCTCAGATTTGTGCCCAGTGGAAGAACAGTGCTGTCCTTCTGATTATAATGTCTACCATTATTTAGTATCTGACAAGCACTGTGAAACCAAAAGAGAGTAAAAGACTGAGAAATCTGAACTCTGAGATAAGTGTTTCTACATATTTGCATGCAATACCAAACAGAAAGGTCTTGTAGATGTCCCTTACGAAGATATTTATGCCTGGTCTCAGAGGACATGGTTATTTAAATTTTGTTTCCAAGAGAAACTAGGTGTGCATTCTGATGGGACATAAAGTGAGTGTGTGGTGATAACCATAGGCTTCTTGCACTCATTTCATTCTAGACCATTTGGATTTATGCTAGGACAATTAGAGACAGACGTATGAACTGAAAAGACAATTCACTGACATGCATGAATATCACAGCAGATGGAAAGTCGGGTGACAATCCTGTTGTTCAATTATCTATCCTTGAACTTTGTCTAATTTTGCTGATTAATATTTGGTACGTGTGGGTATACACGCACCAGTTCAAGTTCGCACATACGGATCAGGTTGACATTTGATCTACTTTCAGATCTAGCCACTTTTCAGTACCATAGGTATCCTGCAGCCTGCCACAGAGCCATGAACTTGGTGTGCTGAGGAGCCTCACTCATTCCAGTGCTTCATATTAGCCTAGGTTTGAAAAACACGTGGACCCAATCCAAGTAAAAACTAATTGTCTGTACAGACGTGTGGCTCTGGAAAGCTCTGCTCAGTGGCATCTAACTGAAAAAAATAAGACACCTCTCTCTGTGCCATGGGAAAGCCAGAAACTTCTGCTTTTTCAGATGTGCAGGGTTGTCCTTTCACAGGGTAGAAATGAAGTAAATCTTTTAAAACAAGCACAAAGAGAGAAATCCTGAGTTGTCATCCTGTCTGTCAAGACCATTCATATTTTTAAGTTAATGTTAAGTAGTCTTCACCTAAACCACAGCACCTGTACTGAAAACAGCAAGTAGAACTTTCTTATCCACTGGAACAAAGTCATGCTTGGCCTTAGACTCTTATTTACATATTGCAGTGGCAGAACCCTTACAGAAAGAATAGAGAAAGCCCATCTTCTCTCTCATACCAGTAGCCTTTAATCCAGCAGTTGGATAGCCCTGCTGGGAAGCAATTCTCTCGGGTGTGAAACCCCACCAGCAAAGCTGGGGATTGACCCAGCTCTTCTGTGTCGGAGGTGCATGCGCAAACCGTTGTATCAAAGGCAAGATGGCAAGGCTGCCAGAAGTGGAGCCTCATTTCAGAAGAGAAATGAGCTGTGCTGAGTCCTGACAGAAAGGACACTGATAACCTCCTTCAAGAAGTGCCAGGCTGCAGATGCAGAATGAATGGACACAGTTCCTACAGGCTTTGTGAGATCCACTGGGGAGTAGGTGTACAGTATTACCTATGCCCTTAAAATTTCTCCGCTGGCCAATTCCAAGCTTCTAGCGCAGCTCAACTTGTCAGCTGTTCAGAAAGCCAGCTCTTCCCCTACTGCAGAGGGAGCCTATGCATCTAGCACAGAGCACCGAGGAACAGATGTCAGAAGACTGGTGTTGCAAGAATTAACTTTTAGGCACCTAAGTCCTCACTGGATCTGACCTTCTGCATCTGTGAACCATTTTGAACATCAAACCACTAGCCTAAATTCTTCAGGTCTTTCTCAGCAGAATGGTGACTGCATAGTTGCAAGGATCTAGGTCATTCAGCTTGCATTTACAAAGGTGTGCTGGCCATGTCTGCAAGCTGTAGGTATCCCAGGAGTCTGGTTGCATTCCTTTGTCTACCCAAGGAACCTGAGATACAAATAGGCAGACATATAATTTTATTTGGTTTGGGGTTTTCCATGCAAGGTCTGAAATTACACAGGTCTGTAATGGGGGCTTTTCTTCTGAGTTACAAGCCAATGACATACCTTTATATAAATCCTGTTCTTTTACCCAAATAGGAGCTAAAGGCTTAGCTGGTCTGATGCAAGTTAGTATCAATCTTTTTGATCCAAAGCTCCTAATGTTGTATATTTTAAAATAATATTCCATTATGCAATGCTCAGTCTGCATCTTTCTTTCTCCTCAATAAAATATAATGTAGTAACTCACCTCTAGAACAGCAGAATGTTTTCATCTTGTAATAAGCATCAGTGCATGGTAAACAACGAGACTATGGTGTTTTCCTACACAACAGAGTGAGTCTTTAACGTGAGAAACCAAACTGGGAGAGGACACTGCTACACACACAAAAATTGTGTAAGAACAGATGTCGATGTCTTTTCTGATAGATTTAAAAGACTGGGATTTACTGGCTTCAGAGAGTGACTCAAAAAACAATCAAGACTAATTGAAGCGATACTATGTAATATCTGTTTGTCATATACATATATATTATCATGGTATGATTTTACAGCTTATTTGCAACCTAGCAGAGTTTATACAATTAAAACAATGATCAGTTAATATAGCATGACAACAAAAAATAACACAATAAAAGTGTCTCCATGACTTAAAAATGCAAGGATATGGGTTTCCCATGGAGTTGTGACAAAGAGTCTGTGAATTACAGTGGGTTTTTTTCCTTCTTTCTTATTTTATTGTTGAGATGAAACATTGACTAGTTTCTCCTATCCCATTCCAGCCCTGGATAGCTAGCATCTAGGCTGCCATTGTTCAATGATGTTGCCAGAAACACTGACAAGAACTGCCATACCACGGCTTTAAATTAGCAGGAAGTTACTAAGTACCATGCATATCGATGTGGAGTCCAATCCCATCTCCCAGAAGGTTATCGACTGATGAAGGATCACAAACCCAAACAGAAGGAAGCTTGGTGGCATTTTACTGGCATATAATGCTCCCTGTGCCTAATTGTTTAGGTCAACCACTGATAACTTCCAATAGAATAAGTTCAGCTTTACAAGTTGAGGGTTTGCATTTCTACAGGTCTCATTCTTTGTTCACTGTTTTAAACTGAATATATATGGTTGTAACAATCTAGTTGCTTTCTTTGTGCTTGCTAAGTTCATGGTCTGAAACTTGCAGCAATCAGTTCCTTTACCTAGCTGTTTACCACGTTAAATCATGTTGCAAAATCGATTTACAGCTGAGTGACCTTCAGTTACACTGGGAGAGTAAGCATCACATTTGTCTCCCCTACACTGTTCACTACTGCATACAGCCTGTAAAAAGGCACACAATAAACAGTTCTTGTCATTTGCCTTAGCTGGATCTCCCATCTGACAGACATTCCAATGAATTGCCCGTCTCTGCCCTGCTTTCTTGCCTTTATAGCTCAGAGTTCAGATTTGATCAACCTATCAGTTGCTTTGACAAGCTACAATAAAGGAAAAAAAAGCCACAGAGCTATAATTACACATTGCTCTTTCAAAAATGTGACCAGCTTTCAAAAGCTATCCAACACTGTGAGAAACTCGCTGACGCAACAGTGCTGCTGCCGGAAAACTAGCAGGAGCAAAATTAGCCACCTGAGAATATTCATGAACTTCATGAGAGAGAACCGGAGACCTGTCTTTGAAGACAGCAGCAGAAATAATACAATTCTGTAATATGGTTTTCCTGTGATGAACTAGCTGTTCCAAAAGCCAGTACACTTTCATAGTCTGCCAAAGCTGAGTGAAGGAAACATCCAGTCAAAGCCTGTAACTTAGGACCAAGTTTTCCAACTGCTTGGGCAGTTTCTGACTTGTACAGGTAGCAGTAAAGAGCACTGGATTCATATTTCACAGAGCTCAGGTTAAATGCAAACGTTGATGAGGGTCTCCTGAGAATACTTTGTGGGGTTTGCATGTACTTTTTTTTTTTTTTCTCTTTGACAATGCTGCAGTAATCTTTCTTTGCTCCCTGTGGAAATTTTTGACTGGTTTATGTTTACAGAATCAAAACCAGAATCAGTGGGAAGAGATAGGGAAAGCATGAAAACTGAGGCAGAGCAAACAGCAAACAGGTAATTACCAACCTTTGTTGGTACCAAACAAAACCTTACCCATTAGCTTTTGTTTACTCCCCGCATGTAGTACGTGCTCTGTCTCTCATTTTTTACAATCCTACAGATGAGTTAACTGAGAGGATCTATCTTGACAAAGTAGGGAATCCATTTTAGTAGGTTGACTGAATTAGTTGACTAGTCCTCCCATTGGAGCAATTTGCTAACAGCAGGAGTGTATCCAGCAGAATGTAGTTCTTCACACAGACCTCCCAAGTTGTCCCATCTCTCCATCAGAGAAACTTTTGTGAGGCCTGGGGAAGGGAGAGTCCTTCTGTAAAAATAAAAATAAAAATGCCATGTCTAGGTGGAACCCTGGAAAAATTCCATGGAAGACTATCTCATTATGAACTCTTTCCCTACACACTGTATGCTAATCTGAAATATTAAAGAGCAAGACAGAATATTAGCAGGGAAAGCAGAGAGGCTTCAAGTAAGGGGGATCTGGATTCATTTGCTTTTGCTTTTTCAGATTATCTAGGAGATCTTGGGTGAGAGACACAGCTGCTGTGCCTCATTTTCTTCTCAGAAAATAAAAATTAATTAATGCTAGTGATGTGCCTCCCAGAACCATCTGGAGAGACTATTTACTAGGGTTTAGAAAAACCTTGTAAGGAGGAGCAATGTATTTTTTAAATAAATGAAGTAAGTGTGGCCCACACTCCAAACAGTTAGTGCAATACACAGAACAAGGATTAAGCTGTAAGCATAATCCTTAACACTGTTCTGTATGATGTGCAGCATTCTGCTCGGAAATGCTATCTGGCTCTCTGCATCTTTTCTTCAAAATAGTTACACTGTTAAAGTCTATCTCAAATCAGCTGACTGAGCAGGAATTGAATGTGTTTGGTTGGCAATTGTTTTGAAGGTTTCTAAACCTTGATAGTTCCCCCAGAGAATGGCATTTGCTTTAGGCAATCCTTAAAGCTAGCAAGAGGAGAGCTACACAAAGGCAGATTTAATGCTGTTAAAATGGTTATATTGGGTTGTGCATTTGACTTGGCTTTCATGAGAATAAAATGGTTTATGTGGGCGTGGGTGAGAGAATGACTTAAAAGTGCAAGTTATGCACCTGGACTATTAAGCTATTTGTCTCTGTGTTCCTTAATACCTGGTTTCTGTCTCCAAAAATGCACACAGGAGTATTTTCAGGCTAAGGATATATTATAGTCTCTCATCAGTTATACAAGTGGGACTGAAAAATACCAGGTTCTCACTATTTCTTTGCTCTAATGCCTGTTTCAATAGAGATATGAGTTCTGGGAGCACTGTATGACTTCATGCTTTTTTTTCCAGAAGTAATGATAAAGAAGTAACATGAAAGACTAGTCCAAACAAAATCTTTGAACTAGAAGATGAACCAGATAAAAGATATACATTTCCCAATTCATTGCTATTTGTGCTTGTGAATTTTTGGCAAAGCAAGTGCTCCCTTGAGTTCCCAGATGCCCTATTCAATTTGAAATCTTAAAGGCACAACCCAAAGTATGGGTGATGTTTCATGAACAAAGGAAATGGGAAAACAGCATCTATGAATCACCATTTCTGAGTGCAAGGACCTTTTAAATTCATTTTGGTTCATATTTAAGAAAAAAATTTGCATACAATCTTGCCAGGATGTATGTTAGTCAAAATGTATTGTGCTCCCCTAGAATGAGCCAGGGAGGGAGAATATGAACTCTAACATTCCCTGGGCTTCTGCAATATTGCAGCTGCTCTCAATTAAAGTGAGAGGTGGTTTCTAGGGACTGTATCTATGGTATTTATCTTACAACCTTTTTTTAAAAATTATTTTGCAATGATTTCATGAATTGCAATTGCAGCTTAAATAAAGGGGTGTTACAGTAGTGACCATATTGTCTGCATATTCCTTCTGTTGAGAATCCCAATACATATCATGTTACTGTCAGAGATTTAAGGTACAGCTATCTATGAAGTATCAGGACATGAACAAGACTTAAATAATTAAATCCACTACAACCACAGAAGACATTCTCTGTTGAGGAACAGAAGGAGAGAAAATGTTTGTGCTTTCAAAAGCCTAGAGAAGGATACCTAGCAAACTACTGTCACTAGGTTCTGCCCAGTGGAATACAAACACAGACAAGCCTTGAACTTAAAACTCTAAGTTTTAAGTGCATAAAATGGGGTTTCATTCTGCTGCATAATTTTTTCCATCCCCCTTCCTCTGAAGCCAATGGGGAACTTCCATCCTACTTAGTGACCAGCTCAAGCATTAACATTCAAGGGCTAAAAAAGGACATCCTGTTTAAGAAGGATAAAATCTACTAATCAATTCTAATTCAGTCCCAAATAGTTCCCAGAAACAGGTCTATTCATATTTGTCACGGGAAACTACAGCTCGCAGCATATGGTGAGCTGTCAGATGACCTGCGTTATGGCATGTTTCTGCTCTTTTCTGACTCTGGATGGTTTGTTAACATTTACCAGCTTTGTGTGAAAGGGATGGTCACAGCCAAAATTCATTCCCTGTGCCCTTTCTCTCATCAGCCCTGGCAAGTTGTTACCCCTCCTATCTGCTGTATGGTACACCCAGGTAGCTCTGTCAGCTGCTGAGCAAGGTGAAAATATCCACCTTATGCTTATGATGTGGGGTAAAAAAGGAGGCCCCAAACCAAGTATTGAGAGTTCCATTATCCACCCACAGCATCATCCCACACTGCCAGATGTTGTCCTCTCAGGTATTATCCTGCAGCTCAAAACATCCATAGAGTCTATCCGGGTATAGCATGCTCAGCCCCATGCACAGAAACTGGACTATATGAACAGGAACTAGACAGAGTGAGTGGTGAGGAATCCAGAGGGCATAGGTACTTCTGATGAAGTGACCTCTACAGGCAGACATGAGGGTCTAGAATGAGCATGGTCGGTGAGTCAGTTTGACAGTCAGCTCATCTTGTTCTTTGGACAGATCACAGACGTGTGCCAAGAATCAAACCAGGCTAATCCTCTGCCAGGAATATAATGTTGATTGCAGAATATGAAACATAAAAATCAAGTCTCCAAAACTCTAATAGGTGCAGTAACAGAGGAAAAAAATACTTTCTGTTCTGATCTGCTTTTAAGGAATAGTCCTGCCAGCAAAACTGCAGAAATGTCAACAAGCCCATCATTTAACCCATACAAGCTTTGCAAAACTGTACTAGTTTAATTCACAGAGTTTTAAAGAAAAGGGTTAGTCCAGAAATGTTTCCCCAATAGAAGCATAAATTATCCAGAATATTTAGGCAGAAGACAGTGCAATAGACATGCCCATATAAGCAGGCATTCCCATTTTTGAATGGTTGAAAACACTTCCTTTTTACATAGCAGCCACTACAGAGAAAAAGGTAGTGACCACAGGTTACCAGTCAGTGTGAAAGAGAGTACTCTTTCCAAACCCAGAAGTCCAAGGTGACTACCGCCAGCCAGCTTAATATGAAAAAGGTCACTTCTCAAAGCTGCATGCCGCATTATTCTGTATTAATATTGAAATAATGACTTCTAATTACAGCACAGCATCTTACATTTGCTCCCCTGCTGTAACTAAAATATTTTGGAAGATGAAATAGTCAAGAATTTCTATATTCCAGAGAAAGGGCCAGGCAGCAGAAAAGGCAGGCAGCAGTCTGTGGTTTCACATGGCCCTCCCCACTTTGATTGTAAGTACCTGACACTTTTGCAGCCAGCCTGTATTAACATCAACAGACTACAGTAGTAGACTGCTACACTGATGTCGCAGAAGAAAAGCATCAGCATCTCTAAAGCAGCTGAAATAGTGAAAAAAAAAGAAAAAAATAGAGTTGTGTCAACAGATGTGTTTTACCACTAATGATCATGAAGCCATGGTGGTTTTAATTACCCAGACTTTCCCTTATAATAAAATGTTGACTAAATAAAAAATAACATCAATATACATAAAACAGAAAGCAGATGACTGAGATTTTTGAACCAGAAGCCATTGCTGGTAAAGGACAAATGCTTTTAAGAGTCGGTCACCTATTTGGCTAGATATATTGTTTTAAAATTAAATCTACAGTTCATGGCAACCAGACAATTTCTTTCAAGGCTCTGAATGTGCTCCTACCAATTTGTAAGGTGTGGTCCTATACTGAAACTGGCCATTGACAGAAAGCAAAATGGGAGACAATTCAGCAGCTTCTAGGCCACCGGTTTAACTAATCAAATAACTTCTCTCATATGGCCCAGTCTTGCAAGAACCTAAGAGTAATCAATCCCTGGTCTCAACAGAATTTGAGGAGGATAAGCACCAGAAGGTTTGGCCCTTAAGACAAAAGGTAAGTCAGACGCAGTTCCTAAAAAACTTTCATGGGGACCTATGAAGATCTTAAAAACATTTAGCAAAATGTGAAGCAATTGGGAAGATATAGAGGAGCACTGCAGATATTTCTTGTCACAGTAAAGAAGCCATTCACATTTAAAGTATTCACTGATTTTGCTGCTTCTTTTCTCCATTTACGGTTTTAGTGGTCTCAAGTGGACGCCACAACTGGCAGACTTCTAAAACTAGTGGATTTACCAAAATTACAGCCCCAGAATCTTTCCCCTTTCTCCCTAATTTGGAAAAATTACAGCAGGCAGACAGCAACATATTTCTATGTTTGTTAGATTTATTGAATCTCAATCTCTTTTTATATTCTCTTCATACTCTGGTAATTGACATACCTGTAATGTATCCTACTTTGCCACAGTGACAAGAGACTGACTGGACCAGACAAATTTTTAAAGGCAATAAACCTGATCATATTAATTTAAGAAGCTCTCTTCCACCTGAGACTTTCATACAATTAAAGAAAAAAAAAATCATGCCTCTGAAATCTATATAATGTGTTCCACAAAAGCCACCAACAGTAAACTTCTTTATAAACAATCTAAATTAGTGGCTTCACTTTAACTGGTTGACATATCCTAGTGGTAGGGTAGAGCCTTAAACAACAAGCACATATGCAAGATTTTTGTCATGGATTATACCAAAGTGTCTACGTATGTACAGATGTGCTGTGGCACTGAAAAGCCTGCAGTTCGCAGCCAAGGATTAGGAAAAAAAGTTGCTTTGTATAGTCCTTTCTTCTTATTGAATGTATTATGTTAGTCTTCTCTTTCCAGATTTCTTTATGTTTACTTGAAAATTGCTAAGCTATATTTACATGGATAATGAGTTATCGTCATTACAAATGCACTCCTTTATTAGACTAGTAACTACCATCTGCATTTCTCTATGATTATGCTTTCAAAACCTGCTCTAATGGAGAGGCCTAACCACGCTTTAAAACTGAGGGGAGAAAAAAATCATTAACTAAGTAAGACCTTAGTTAATCTGTTCAGGATTCTATCTCACTTTTTGGGGACTCAGAAGAAAATGGCAGGGTGACAGTCCCACTAAGTGGACTCAGGTTCTGAGATCCCAGGTTATTCAATGCTCAGCAATAGGTCTTTTAGCTGTTTACTGTAGGAAAAACTGACATTGATCAGTTTGTGATTTTTTTGAAAATAACCACGATAGAGTCTGGTCAGGAATTATACTCTTTTCAGTGCCTACACATGTAATCATGGAAAAGGCTACAATCAACAGTTTTTCCCAATACAATTTCTTTATCCTTTCTGTACCTTCCACCTTCCAGCTCTGGCCTTCCAGTTTCTCATGGCCATTTCCTCAAAGCCACCAGAAAACTGGAAGACACCTGAGTATGCCGACTCTTATTTTCTGCTCGTTTCTTCTGAAAGCACGCTCTTCATTTGATTAGCAGTGAGCAAGAACAGGCAACCCTCTAAAGTTGCTAAAAGGAGAGTTGCTATAATGGGAAGAGAAAATAAACCTACATGAGCATTCAGCTGTACACAGGCTGTGGAGCAACATTAAACTGCACCATTTGTGGCTTTGTTTGAGTATCATTTCACAAGGGCCTGAGAAGGGGACTGGAATTACTAGTGAAAAGGCATAGCATGAAAAATGGGAATAACAGGTGCATGTTTTAATAGCATTAGCCGGCAACACCTGTAACTGATAGACCAGAGTATGGGACTTCTAATAAATGGACACTGTCCATCTCTATAATTATATGCTAGAAAATTTCGTTTCTAAAATCTGTAATAAATTACTACAGAATGGAAGGCATGCTGGCACCTTTCCAGTCACTGTGTTCTTACCCACATTTCAGACTTTGCCCCAAGGACCTGCATTAGATAAGCAAAAGATTAGGGTGGATGCATCTGGACAGGATCTGAATGAGGATGGAATACAGACTGCTTGTGTATCTGAAGCAACATCACTATGGGAGGAATTGTGGTTCCCAGAGACTAGTGAGTATGAAGGCTGATAAACGCGTTGAGAAAATGGGGGACAGTGATTTTCTGAGGATGATGCAATGAAGACAAAGATAGTGCAGGGTTAGAAAATCGGTATTAAATGAGAAATATATGTGGACCAATCACAAGCATAATTTCCCTTGAGACTAAGTGAGTGTGAGGATAAATGTCGGGAAGCAGTCTCTGCACTAGGGTTCAGAAAAATGAGGAACAAGGAAGCAAAGCAAAGCTGTATGAAAACGGAACAGAGCAGTGCTATAGGATACTTCTAAGCAATTCCATTAAAATGGGATTTTCTCCCATCCCACAGAGGTTTAACTGCCTGTCAGATATATATGATTTTACACCATACTTCCAAGTAAGTACAAATTGATCTCAGCACATTTCAAGAACATTTGTTAGGCCATTTTAAAAGTTGGAAGACAGCTGTAGTTTGGGAGCTGTTTTGTAGCTGAAAACTAGCTGGTTTGTGTTTTATAAAACCAATCCATAATGGTGATTAGCCTCTTCAAAACCCATTTACATAATAATAATTGAGAAATTGACTGCTAAATATATGTAATACTTTTATATCTAAAAAATGTTGTGGGTGAATTTAGTGCATATAAAGGCAAAGGACAAACCACACTGGCATGAGTCAAGAGCTGCATGCAGGTACTGCTCAAGCTTTCACATACAGCTATCACTGCATTCAAGTTCTTATCTGCAACACTTCAATGTGAGGCACAGGCAAAGTCCTTGCAAATGGTGACACCTCTGATCACAACTCTTTCTCCTCCCATGAATATTCCCACTGCCATCATTCAGTCCAGTTGGACTGCTCAAAGTCGTAAGAGTCAAAAGAATCAAGTTATTTCTTCCTCTAGGACACAATCCAAAAATCTCATTACTTTTAGACTTACAAATCATGTGATCATGTCTGGAGTTGATAAAAAAATGTTGCAATGGAGTATTCTGATACTGTCAATAACAGCTTTCAGGTAAAATTCTACTCAGTAAAAGTTCTAATATATCATCCTTGCTCTGGTTGTAAACACACATCAAAATATTGGAGCTTCCTGCTGAATTAATGTTTCCTTCTCCAATCTATATGACTCATTTCAATTTTAGAATGCAAAGCTTTTTATTCCATTTTGTGAATTTGGATTTGTAAGATAAAGACTATTCATTCAACACTATTCCATCTCCCTCTGAGACATGCAGGATACCTGGGTGGTGTACTGGTTGTAAGTTCTACTCTTCTTTACCTTGTCTGCATACCTACAGCTGAACCAGACATCCAAAGAAGAATCCAGCTAAGAGATACCATCAGCTTGAATTTAGTGAACTCTAGATCAGATCACTTAATGTGTTCCCTTCTAAATCGAATTTTCTCAAGAAAGTTAGACCTCACCCTCCACCATTTTTTCTGAACTTGTAGTTAAAGTTATATCTAAGTTCTTTCTGGATTGTGTTACAGACAGCCCACGAGACTTTGCTTTAATTGTAAAAACTCCGTTTCTGCCCTTATAAAATCAGAATCGTATCTACTTGTTAAATACATTGTAGACTAAGTTGTCTGTAGGGGGATGAGATTTCCAGTAAGACCGTGTCTTACTGCAGGTTTAACATACTGTGCACAGATAGCTTGGCACAGATGTCATAAAACATTATTAATTTTCTTAAGATTTCCCCAAAGCATGACGAAACTACTTCAGTATTTGAAAGTGAAATGCTCACATGATCATTTAAGGTATCTGCAAAAAAAGGAAGCTATTCAAGTCTTTCTTAGTGCTCTTATTGGTCAGTGGCAGCAATAAGTTCAGAAAGCCTGTCTTGACGCTGTAATGACATGCTACCCGTGTGTTTCCAGTGTTACAAACTGCCCTGTGAAACAAGGCAATTTCAGTAGGCGTGATTTTGCTAAACTTTCAGCATGTGCATGTTCTACGTAGCTTGTCAGGTCCATAAAATCTCACTGAATTAAAACTAGTACAGACTGACCTGCAAGAAGCCAGTACACTGGCTGGCTGGTGCTGTCTGTAGCTTGATAGCTAGAAAATCAATCCACTAGGCAAGGAAGCGTCTTTCTGATTTCTCAAAGTTGACAACGTGAAGCAAAATGCAATGCAACATAGCCTGAGGTCACAAGACCACTCCTGTAAATTGAAACCAAGGAAAAAATGGTCCTGTGGATGGGATCTACCTCTAATTTCTTCAAAGGACATCTGGTCTGTCTGTCAAAGGACACCCTGTAGGAATCTGGCCATGAAATTGCCATTCTGCACTTGTTAACAAACAGTGCTGGAAGCTCGAGAGCTCAAACTCAACGAGCAAGATCTCCTGTATTTGACAAGAAAAAAAATCTTTTGTTGCTCAATTGATTTGAGTCATTTGTTCTGAGCAAAGAAGTGTAGGAGAGGATCCCTTCAGTCAGACAAGTCTTTCTCTCCTTGCTCAGGAGGAGATATCTGCCATCGTAATTTCACTGCACAGATATTCCTTCACAAGTGCTATTACTCTATCTGTTCCTAGGGCTTCCAGCAAACACTCTTTAATTAAAGCAGTAGTGCACAGAAAGGCAGAAAGACAGTCTTTCCTACTAACAGTTCTTACATCTGAGAGGAATTTCCTACCCTGTAAATCTTCACAATGCTTAGACCAGGTAAGAAAACAAAGGGAATTCAAAATTCACATCTCCTCCCATAAATTCATCTCTTAAAAAAAGTAGTCCCATGAAAACATGGAGGAAAATTTCACTAACTTTATTCCTCAACTTTCTGAGTGATCTTTCCATGTGAGGAGGCTGTATGACTTCCTGATTCACCAGGGAGGGAAACATTCACAGGATATGCACCAGAGCCCCAGCTTTGGTACCCAGTGCTTGAAATACAGGTGGAAGATACATGTAACTGCACAAGTACCAGATAGAATCCTGGTGGCTACTGCTGAGGCAGCTCAGAATATACATTAGTCCTTCCAAAGCCAATTCAAACCTTTTGGCTCAAATTCTAGTTGCTTTGGACAGGAGCACATACTAAAGCTTTCTGTACAAATTGCCAAATTTAGACCAAACCACAATCTTTTTGAAAACTTACAGTCATAAAAGCTGAAGATGTGGGTATGAAGAACAGTGCTTTTGAGAGGAAGGTAAGATAATGTTGGTTGGTAATTAAAATTCAGAGGTTACTTGAGGCCTTCAGTCACTTCAAAAACTGAACTCTCCCACACATTTTGAAGATATCCTGTTCAGGTCTAACACTGTCTTCCTTTTTTGCAACTGACATTCCACTGTGTCCCAGCATTGACTTCTGACTGTATTTGTTGTGATCAACATTACAGTTGTTGATAATGTGAGGGCACTCAGTGGTCCCAAAGAAGGATTCGGATCCCCCCAAATACAAAGCCATGTCTCCCTCTTTTTGCTTATAAACAGCAATACAGAACCATATATGAGACCTGCCTGGCCCAAGAAGTTGTGTCAACTGGTTCTGTCACTTAGCTGCTACAAATCCTTTCTAGGTAGCTGTGGGATAGTCTACCCTCATGAAATTGCATTCTAATCCCTAAAAATCTCTCTTAAACTATAAGTCATAATGAAGTATGAAGTACCAGGTTTTATTCTCTACTCAAATTGTTAGTCTTTCAAGCCACTAACAGTAACAGGGGATGTTGTTGTTGTTGTGTTTATCTCACTTGGAATATTTTGCTGTATTCCTCACTGCAAGATTTTGGAGAAGTCTCAAGTGTCTCAGTCAATGTCTCCTTGGATAAGAAAATATTTTCTTGGGCTGATTTTCAGTTTGCCATCTTTCACTGGAAACACCCCTTGCAAAAGAGGGATCCCAGACTAATATGATATTGTATTTACAATTTTGGGGGTGTTTTTTTATTATTATAACCCCTCTTATTTGTCTTCTGATGGATATGTTCCAATCATTCCAGTCTCACTTCAGTCTTCCCATTGTCACATCTCCATGATAGACATTTCCTTTTGGAAATTGCATTACTAAAACAACATAAAGTATTCTCATCAAAGAAGAAAAAGGTGCTGATTTTTCTAACGGTATAAAACATTTTCGGCATTGTTTTCCAGACCATTCTTTACTCAACTTAAAAATCTCCCTCTTTGAAGACTTTACAGACTAATTCAAAACAAGTCCTTTCCCTGTCAAACACACATGGAAGGTAGGAAGGAAAAATGTGATGTTCAAGCGAACTCATTAAGATGACAAATTCTAATGCTATGTTATTTCTGTAATTTTCTTTAACAGAATTGCTTTATTTATTCTGGAAATTCTTAGGGAATGATTCTCTATCACCTTTGTACCATAACAGGGCAGCTGGGCATTCCCTGATGTAGGAAATCCCTGCACAAAATAAGGCAGTGTAGGAGGCCTTCATAGGTGGCCAAGGCGGAAAGGAGCAAGTGGCATAGGATAGGCCCTTGGGAACTGTTCTAACTAGTGTAATTTAGAGCATTCCTGCTCTCAGTTATGCCAGGGGCCACTTTGGCATCAATTCAACCTAGAATCCAGGGAGAAGAAAAATGGCTTAGAGCCACTTTCCCCCTCCCTATACCCTGGGCCTGCACCATGTGTGGTTTGGCTGGCTCTGAGGATCTGGCCCCTACATTTTTAAACAGAGCATTTTAAGTTGAAGTTGAAAAGTGAAAGAAAACGGAATATGAAGAGTAAAAGGAGTAGAAAAGTGCTAAAGGGAGAAATTAAAAGAAAAAAAAAGGAGGGAAACAGAATGGGTGGTATTGCTAAGTGTGAAGCAGAGCCCATGTTTAGCAAACTGAAGGAGAACTTGGGAAGTCTGGATTCACTTCCCAGCTACACCAGAGAATTTTCAATGACAACACTAGTCTATTAAGGTCACTTTCAAGGGGACCATTGAACTTCTTTGACCAGATATACTAAATATGTTTAGCTTATTCCCTGAGAACTAAACAGCTTTGCCTGCAACCGCTGTCACAGAACCTGAGGTAAGAAGTGCCTTATAGCTCTAATTACCTACAATAGGGATATGTCTGGAAAAAAAGACACTCTTGTCTTGAGAAGATCCACAAGACACATGCATGGAATAGCTTTGGTGCAAGGCTGCGTGCATGGAACTCAGGAATGATGCTCTGCACTGTAGTTTCTCCTCTGTCCTGTGATATAAGAAATCATGCTGTATCACACCATGGTAATGGAGAGCTCAGATCCCATGGTAGATCTCCATTCAGTGTAGACAGGAGAGGGAGGTAGGAAGGGATTTTAGAGCTGGAGGATCCTGCGATTTCATTTCAAAATGTGCACGTTCATCAAGCTTTACTCAGAGTCTATCTTCACCTTGGTTTCTCATCTGCAAAATTGAAATACCAATTCCTCTGTAACAGCAGTGTGGTAATGATGCATCGGGACAGAGTATATCCAAACTCAACAGCAATACATAAAAGGGGGGGAAAACCCCCACACTGATGGAACTTCAGCCTAAGATTTAAGTGTATCTTGACAAATAGACAAAGGACAGGTGTTACTAGAATTATGCTTCAGCATGTGTCCAACATGCTGATAAAAATTTAAAATTATTAGCTGGAAAAGGTGGATGATCTTATTGGAATCTTGCAATATCGTCAAACCGCAACACCATTATACTCAAGTTGTGCCACACTATGCAAAGTGCCAGGGCAGAAATGCTGGGCATATGGACAGAGGTACAAGGGGTGCAAAGACTAATTCTGAGCACCTTCAGCATACCTTGTCCTTTAGCGTTTGTCATAGGAGTCTCCCAGGAATAAATCCTACTCTTCCAGAAAGATTGACTGGTAAGCAAGAGTCTAAAAAAGAAGGAATGGAAGAAGGGAGAAAGAAACCTAGCAGCAGAGCTTAATTCCCATTTACAGCCCTTCAAACCTTACTAAACCTAGCAGGTTTAGTAGCATCACAGTACTGGTAGGTGTTGTGACCTGTTTCTGCAGCGTATTTGTAGGTCTATATGATATACCCACCACTACTGCTTTCATGGTGAGAGATGATGTTCGATAGCCCTGAACATGTTCCTCACCACAAGCTGAAGTCCTTGTTAGAAGTGCCCAGGGAGATAATCCCAAAATTTCCTGACTCAGAAATCCTCAAACTGCAAGTTTGAGGAGGTTGTCAAACACCAGCCTCCTGTACCTTTCCCCAAACACTTCCCAGAGCAGTGGAACACTACTCCAAACTTCCTCGGTGCCCAAAACCCCTTCAAGCACTAGCATTATTCTTCTTTTCATCCCAACCTAGGGCATCCTTTCTCCTAAGTATGAACCTCCAAGCTCCTTTCTGAGGTTTGGGATAGCATCAAGCTGTTCCACTTAGTGCCTCCATGTTGCTGCTGTGGCTTTGCTTGCCTCTCCCCTCCGTTACCACTCTCATTAGATACTACACAGGGCCAAGCCCACCCCTTGCCTAGTCCTCCCTGTAGCAAAACAAAGCAGAAAGAAGAAAAAGAGAGGGAGAGAGAAAACAAAACAAAAAGCCCCAGTTCCCACTCTGGCAGAGATTTTAAAACACAGAGTGCAATTATGAAAAGGTTATCCAGATGGGACCCAGAGGGCGGGTGAGGGGAAGGAGAGCTGTCATCCAAAGGGAAAAAAAGTCAGATGTATGGTAGCCCTATTTCTATAATATGATTCCTATTCCTTGTGCAAATGTACAATGCAACGATAGTTCTCTTAGCCAGCATGGGCTGGGTTAATTGGATGTAAGGAATTTTTTTTAAATAACCCATTCATTTGATAAAAATCCAGCCTCAGTGATCACACCAAGCACAACTATTTCACTAAAAAATCTTGTTTCTAATTGACTGAGATTCCTTGCTACTTTTAACTCTCTACCCTACAACACTGAAAAGCCAACCCTGTTAGGAATATGGTTACAATGTAAAATATTAGTCAAGTGCTTCACCATATTCAAATTTTCTTTGTATTCAAACAGAGATGGATTTTTTTTTCTGAAATAGCTCCTGAAAAAAATCATTCTCAGAAAGAAACCCGACAGAAAATTATGATGTAAAGGGTGAATAACTGAAAGGCTGCAACCAACTGAGTGGAAATGGCCCTTTATAATGTCCCAGCACAAGGACACAGTGTTGCCACAAGCTTTACCTGGACTATGTGGCCACACATAATATGTAGCTGTTTTACTGCTGCAATACTTGAAGCTGTCTATGAGTGGCAAGGTATTTGAAGGGTTATTATGACTGTGGAGGATGCTAAAATAGTATTATTTATTAAAAACCTCCCAAACTATTAATGACTCAAAAACTCAGAGAATGACTTAACCCCTATCCTTACCATAAATGAGCTGGAACCTAACATACCGAAGGTGCCAAACTGAGTTGCAGTTTAAACTTCTCTGTCTGAGGCTAATCAAGTTTCTGTCACAAGTTACAGCAGACCCAGGATTACCTTAAATTCCTGTTGCTGGCACAACCCAGCATTTGAAGTAGCTTGCTTCAGCTACTGCTTTGTGCTACCAGGATTTTTTTTTTTTTTTTTGTGGCAAGGAAATCTCAAAATAGGCTCAGGGAGAATCCTGGTTAGCAGCTTCTTTATGTATTTTTCTACTGCTACATGGGCACTAATTGGAGCTAGAGGAAGAACCTAAACTATACTAAAAAGTTACCCATCAAATTCCGTAATGTCCAATTTTGCACAGCTAACTAGGAGAGAAAAATAATACAATACAATCAAAGGGTATTTAAATGCTTAATCAAGGGATATCAGAAAGCAGTATAAAGTAACAAAATCATTGATCTCAAAAGGTAAAATTCAACTCTCACAGTACTAAAAAGTTAAAAGTATTGTGATAGGCAGGTGTGTGGGGGTGGATCTAGATTTGATTGTGTGCATTTTTCTGACATCTTATTCCAAATATACTTTTTTAGGAAATTTTATAAACTACTCTAGGCAAGTTACGCACTTTTTCTACTCAAAATGGTGTTCCAATGTAACGCGCTTCGGTGCAAGGGAGTATTTCCGTGACTTCGGATATCCCTTCCTATATGTCCTTTACACGTGCTGGCAGATCTGGCCGGAGTCGCGGCCGCAGCTGGCTCCGGATGGCAGATGTCCGCAGAGCGATTGTGTTTTGTCTTGGCACCGACCGTGCTCCCCCCTCCCTCCACTGCTAAAACTGCCTGCCGTAGTAGATTGCGTTGTACTACAACCCTCAGCTGGTGCAAAGCAGCTATTTTTGTTCTTCTATAGTAAGTTACGCAGCAAACTGTACAGTCCTAAAATTGACCTAAAGAGGGACAAAAAAAAGGCGAGACACTGTTCCTTATCTAACTAGAACACAGCTATTCAGCTATTTAGACAGGACAAGATAGGCAGAAAAAGTGCAGTCAGGATTCCGTATGTTTGACTTGGGTGTACTAACGCTCCCAACTCTTTTTCCTCCTTCGCTCCTTCTCACTCCTTCCACAAAGTCTGCATTTTATTTATTGACTGGACGTACTTTACAGATCGGAGGGCTCTTCCCCTCACCCCCACCCCATCCAACCCCCGGCTCCTGCAGGAGGAGGAGGAGTAAGAGGGGGAGGAGGCAAAGTGGGTGCATTACGAGCTGATTGTGCTCTTGCCCCGACCTCCAACAGCCTGATCTGCCTTTGAAGTTTTCCACCCCTCGACTTGAAGTGAGATCGATTACAGAAGAACAACAGGGACAAAGAATCTGCTGCTTTACGTGCAGCCACTTTCCCACGATCGAGGCAGCCAGCTCGACAGCAGCAAGAGATCACCGCTGTCCCTTATGCTCCTCCTTGCCACCATTCAGAAAACATGCAGCCCCCGCCCCGCTTCGCTTAGGAAAGCTGGCGGGG
>VXBT01001724.1:0-44080 GCA_013400235.1 Oriolus oriolus | reverse complement strand
GAGAGAGAGAGAGAGAGAGACTACCGCTGGGACAGTCTATAAACCGGGAGGGGAAGGAGGACGGGGGGCGCCGGGAGAATTTTAAAGGGCAAAGCAAAGATGTTACCAGGATTACCGAGGCGAGCGGAGGCGGCTCTGTCCAGCCCAGGGCCGGAGGTTCTAGACCTTGCCTTGCCACAGCCCGCGGGAATGCCCCTCCCCGGGCGCCTTGAGGGAGCCCCCAGCCCCGAAGCTGCTCCAGCTGGCCCCCGGGCCCTTGTGGCGGTTTTCCCCTCTGCCCGCCACCCGCCGGGGCAGGAGCCTCCCGGCCAGCGAGACCCGCCGCCTCGCCCACCCCGGCCAGCCTCAGGGGAGCGCTCACCGCCCCCCTGCCCCTGCCTGAGGACCTGCCAGCCCGACCCGGCCAGCGGGGGGGGACGGGGACCGGGGGGCACGGACTTCTCTTTCCTCCCTGGCCCGCCAGGAGTGGGGAGAACTATTGCTTAAACTCGGTTTGAACCCATGGCACGCTGGCTGGCTTTTTCCAAGAAGAAGAAAAACGCGGTTAATGTGTCACCGGGCATCCAGTCCATTCATAAAAAAAAAAAAAAAAAAAAAGGAAAAAGGGAAGCGGCGGCAGGGCGCAGGGACCCCCCAAAGAAGGCGGCTGCGGCGGGGGATTTCCTCCCCCTCCCGGCCGGCCGGGCTCCTCCTCCCCAGACTGCGCGGCGTCGGGGCGGCGGGCGCACGGGACGCGGACAATCAATAGCCACGGTCACAAATTACCGCAGGAAGTGTTAGCTGCGCACCAGCTCCTAAACAAGATCGATTGCCTCCCGCTGCTGCACAGCCACGAAAGGGCTCACGCACCCTCCCTCCACCCCTCTCTTCACCCCCGGCCGGCGAATTCCGCCCGCTCAGGGGACGGGACGGGGGTGGCGAGGCGGAGCGGTCGCGGTGTCACGCACAAACCCACCCCGGGGGAGGACCGGGCCCAAGCCCAGGTGACATGAGGCGTTCCCCGCGGCCCCCGGCTGGGGCGCGGAGCTGGCTCGAGAGCCACCCGCACCCCCGTTTCCCCGGACGATGACTAAGGCGCCGTGTCCCACGTGGGCGGCCGCCGCGCCCCCTCCCCCGGCCGCGCCCGGCTGACACCGGGAGCGCTGAGTCAGCCCCACCGCCCCGCAGGCTGCCCGGGGAAGCGGTGGGGGCTGCCCGAGCCGTGCGGGTCGCTGCCGCCCCGGTCCCCCGCCGGACCACCCGGCGCTGAGCGCGTCTGGCCCAAGGAGGGGCGGGCACCAGAAGCGCGGCAGCGCCTGAGGTGTTCCGTGAGCGGAAGCGGGATGGGGGTGTCTGGGAAGTAAATAAATCCTTAAGAAGCCGTGCTGGTGCGGGAGGCTGGTGGGCAGCGGCTTTTGGGAAGGTTCCTGTCCTGCGAATGCTTCGGTTGCTGCTTCCAGCTGCTTTCCTGGGCAACCTGGAGCTGCACCGCCGGGCACCGGGCCGACAGGAAGTGGGGTCCCTCCGCTGTCCCCTGCGCTGCCATCCAAGCCCTTGGAGTGCTTGGTGTTGGCTTGAGGAAAAAGCTGCCATTTAAAAAGAAACTATTTCTGTTCCTTTTTGGTTGCAAAAGTCCTGTCCTGACGTGGAGGAGAATTACCTGTTCCCTTTTGGGTTTGTTTTTTGGTTGACTGTTTCAGTATGGAATGTTAAGCAGGTTTAATTTGATAATGTCTCTAAGTATTACAAAAAACAGTATTCTCATGCTGTTAATTACATTAGCAAGGTAAATAACAGTCCCACTTTAAATGTGTGCATTTATATAAGCATAATTATACCTCCCTGGTATGTGTGTACACTGGTACATCTGTGTGTGTCACAACAGGTAACCGAGTCTCGCACACAATCTGTTACGTTGGTTTATGTGAAGATGCATTATAGTTGTTTTAACTTTCAGTAGAATAAAATATGCAATGTATACTATAAAATATATGATTATATATATATATCACGTGCAATGTATATTAAATACATACATTACTGAAGATAGATATACCACAAGTTAATTGAGTTGTAAAATACCAGCATACAGTTTGGAAAACACGTAAGTCAAGGGTGCCAGCTTAATCAAAATTCGTCTTCCATCTTGGTGCTGGTCTTTTAATTAAACATTAACATACTTTTTCGTCCTGCAGTTTCTTTCAACACATAAGATATTTTTTTGTTAAATTCTTCGATAGTTTTGCTATCCTTCTCAAGCCTGAGGCTTCCTGTATTGGTAACTACATGCCATTCAAACCTCACACTGAATACAGAATATGCTCATGAGATTTTTCTGTTACTATTTTATCATTATATCTTATTGTTAGGCACATATTAATAAAATTGCGCAACATCCTTGTGGCCGTGCAGCAGCGGGAGGCCATTGAATAAGATTTTTATCAATACTGAGCCATCCCAAGACCCAGAGTACAACTACTTCACCTCAGTGCTCAAATTCGAGATCCTTTGCCCTCAGTGGGGTTCCTCATTCTCTCCAAAAGAAGACTCAGAATTTGCCCTTTGTGCCTTTGGCTGCAGAGATTTGAGGTCTATGTCACAGTAGCCTGGGGACTGGTATTAAGTCCCCAGCTCAGGTGTTGCTAGTAGTAATAGCACAGCAGGACCTTGCTCAGCACAGATCAGCCACCCAAGGTAGAGCTTAGCAAGGCTGATGGAAGTTTTAGCACCCGTGCTGAGCAGCTTGATGCCGTGTGCCTCCTCACAGGAGACACACTACCTCACTTAAGGTAAAACGTGTTTTGCCTTCATTCTCAAGTCCTTTCATATATTATTCCTCTTCTCTGAGGCCAATGCAGGTGTTTCAGTTGAGCAGTTTGCTTCCTCTTCACTTATTCTGCAGCTACGTTTTTCAAAATCACACGAAGATAACAAAACCATATTTTCTCATTTTAATGGTAATGGAGTCATTTTAAACCTGTGAAGAAAGCTTGGAACAAAAAAATATAAACACATCTATTACCTGTTTTGCATCATTAGATTGATATCCTTGATCTGTCATTAGTTTCTACACACAGACATACACATGGAAGTAAATTCAGTAGTTGGAAAAAAAAAGCTGATAAAACTTACTTTAAAAAAAAGAAGTGATATTAAACACATTCAGTGTGCAGAACATTACCAAAAGTCTTGAACATGCTGTCACCACAACACCATTAGTCTACATCCTTAATGTATGTCCCTTAACATACATCTGTACTCAATGTACCTTGTAATTACCTCATTATGGTTAACTACTGCTGACCCCTGTGTGGAACATGTTAACATACAGAGCAACTGTGAAACAGCTAGGGAAAAGCAAGGGGAAACTGTTCAGAACAAACTTACAATTCCATTGACATGGTCTGCCCACAGAGTTAGCATCATGGGCTTTGCTTCCATATTTAATTCATTTCCATTCCACAAATATTTCTTTAATCAGCAAAACAAAGAAACAGCTGTTACATGACAGATGAAGCAAGTCAGAAAAACTAACCTTATGTAATAAAAGGACCAGGTAGTGATCAGATCTGGTATCTGCAATTCAAAATGAAGTCCCTGAAATAATGTCAGAATTGTGTTTACTTAGTTAAACAGAATTCTTTATAGTACTGTTATAAGAAATAATTACCAAACTGGGCTTTACCACTGAGAAACCACTTGTTGCTTTTCTCCCACCCCTACTTGCTTCAAATCCCAGGGCAGTGCTGTTGTACACAGTCCCACAACCTTGGGGAAAGAACAATGCATTTCTACCTCAGTTTCTATATCCTGCAGCCACAGTTCCAACTCCTGACTTTACCCATGGCAGTGACGGAGCAAGCTGAAAACTTAGACACTGTTATGATGGATTCCAGTTATTCCAAATACATCTCCATGAATGCTTCCATCCCCTACACCCAAACAAAATTATAGACTGCCTTTGTGTATAAATATGGGTTAATTTTCATGAGCTAAATTCCTCCATCCCTGCAGCCTCCAAAATTAATTATCCACCTCTCCTTCCTCCAAACATAATTTATCCTAGCTGCATTCATTAACTGAGCAGCTATCTTAGCTGCTGTTGTTTCTTTAACTCTTCTTAACTTATGCCTCCTATTGTTTCACTTCACCTTCTCTTGTGAAGTAGTGAGTCGTGAGGAGGAGCATAGGACAGCTGGAAAGCAAAGCCCTGTGTACCTGGTTCATTAAAGAGATGAAGCTGGATCACCTCTGGGTGGCAGGTGGGAGAAAGGGAATGATCAGTCACAGAACTGGTTCTAAAAACCCATATTTTCCTTTAAAGCACTTAAAAGGGTCTGAAATTCTCCAACCTATTCAGAAAACAATTAGAATTGGCAACTCTGCTAATGGTTTTCAATTGCTTGTCTTTCACTCTCTTGACTCTTGCAATGTCATTGTTTCCCCTTGCTGGGAAGATTTCCAAGCCATACAACACCTGAGTTTCTAATGCTAAAAGAAAAATATAATTTTGGGGTTTCTTTAATATCATGAAGAAGCACCAAAGACCACACACCACTCAGAAAAGCTGCAGCATTAGCAGCTGGTGAGTCAAGGCAATTGTAGCTCTAAATAGCTCAAATCCACTGCACCACTGCACCACTGCCACTGCTCAGGGAAGGAGAGAAACCAAGAAACCAGCAGGGTAAGGGAGGTGGTTCTCCTTCTCTGGCCCCTTCTTATGAGACCCACCTGGAGTACTGTGTCCAGCTCTGGGGCCTCCAACATAATGAGGACATAGACTTCTTGGAGCATAGAGGGCCATGAAGATGCTCAGAGGCTGGAGTACCTCTCCTATGAAGACACACTGAGACAGTTGGTGTTGTTTAGCCTGGAGAAGGCTCCAAGGAGACCTTACAGCAGCTTTCTAGTACCTAAAGGGGACTACAAGAGAGCTGGAGAGGGACTTTTCAAATGGCCCTGTAGTGACAGGACAAGGGGGAATGGCTTCCAACTGTAAGTGGGTAGGTTTAGATTAGATATTAGGAAGAAATTCTTTACTGTGAGGGTTGTGAGGCAGTGGAACAGGTTGCTCAGAGAAGCTGTGTATGCCCCATCCTTGGAAGTGTTCAAGGCCAGGTTGGGTGGTGCTTTGAGCAATCTGGTGTAGTGAAATATGTCTCTGTCCATGGCAGGTGGCTTGGAATTACATGATCTCTAAGGTCCCTTCCAACCCAAACCATTGTATCATTCTAAACAGCACAACCCCTTCTCCTACAGAGACAGATCTTCCTTCTGCAAAAACCAGTTCTCAGTCTGGCTTCCTTTATCTTCACTTTCATAAAATGGTTCCAGCCCAGTTTTGATCCCAGTAATGCCATAGAAAATTGGAGACAAAAGGTCTTTACAGGTATAACACACGGTTGGCTGTTTGAAAAGATGTAGGAACTAAACTGGTCTCAAATTTAGGAGCTGGGAATGGGGGCAGCCACCTTTCTGACCCCTGTGCTCCCTCCTCAGCATTTTCTGGGAGCAGGGCACTGGACACAGCTTCCATGTGAAGGGAATCACTGCAGATTCAGCTGGAGAAAGAGGAAGATGTGGACTGGGCTGGACTGGCATCAATCACCAGGAATGTATACATTAAGGAAAAGCTGTGAGTTCGCAACAGAGAACTGTAGCTAGTCAGATAGCCCATGATTTCTGCGTTGCATTTCTTTTTTACAAGAGCTTTTCCAGAGGAGGTCACCGTTACTTTGCTCGCTATAAATGAACAGGGTAGGGCTGTCATTATCATGCATGCATCCTGCAGAAGGGCAGGAGGTGTTTAAACAGAAAGGTGGGCCCAAAGATAAGGCTCTAAATGACCATATTCAAAAATTTTTCATCTCACAATTTTCTTGGAGTCTGACTCTTGATGTTTTCTTTCTTGTTGGGGAGACAGGGGGTTAGAAGCTCTGTGCACAGTGTTTGAAATAAATCAGTTTCTCCAAATTCAAACTCAAATTCAGTATCTCCAGCAGCAGGTCCCAAACTAAAAGTCATGACCAGAAGTGGGGTCACAAAAGTTTAAAGTGAGGTTACAAGCTTGACAGAAATGAAATTATTTAAGCAGCATCTGGGGCTGCAAGCCCATCAGAAGTGAACCTGTAACATTTAGTATTTTCCATTACTTGTACATTTTTTCTGAAGCTCCAGCTCCTGAAGCCCAATGATCTTCTACTTATATGTAGAAATAAGGGAGCAAAGAAAAAAAGCATGAAAAGTGAGATAAATATGTCCTAATGGCTTTGAAGAAATCACCTGGGGTGCAAAAGTTGTGTTGGGTTTGATTTTTCTTAATTTTTAATGAATTTATTTTTCTTAAGTCATTCAGTACTGACAGTGCTACGTGGAAAAGCTCCTCCCAGGACAGATACCACCTCAGCAATTTGTAACCTGTGCATCTGTGTCACCTCTTACACATTACTCTGTCCACCTTCAAGACTAGAGCTCAAATGTTCTAGGGTGGCAATACATCTATTCTTGTTATGGGAAATCATTCACTGCAAAGACAAAAGCCTTGAATATAGCTGTCTCAAAGGCAACATAGTACATATTTATTGCAGTACCTTTCTAAATCACAATAAAAATTAAATTAATTTGTCTTTTTTTTTGGCTGCTGCAGTGGCAAAGAAACTTAGAGCTGTACCTGAAAAAAGAGGTGATGTTTGAAAGAGATTAGAGGATTACTGATGCTGAGACTTGTGTCATTTTATGCTATTAGTTTCTTCACAAAGCTGAGTCTCTTTGGCCTTTGGTTTCCTCATATGTCAAATGAAATAATTTATACTTTACCTGACAGCAGCTGTGAAATAATTAACATTTGTAAATTGTTTCAAAATCCCATTGGGAGGTGGAATATCAAAAGAATGCAATATATTTATGGTCTCTGAAAGTATAGATCACAGAATCGAGATTGGAAAAGACCTTCAAGATCATGTAGTCCAACCATCAACTGAGCATGACAGTAATCACCTCTAAACCATAAGCCTCCACACGAGTGCCACATCTTGATGCCTCTTGAACACTTCTAGAGACAGTGACTCCACCACTTCCCTGGTAGACTTATTCCAATGCCTGACCACTCTTACAGTGAAATTTTGTTTTCTAATATCTAACCTGAACCTCCCTGGTCGCAACTTAGGGCCATTTCCTCTCATTCTTTCACTTGAGACATGGCAGCAGAGACCAATCCCCACCTTGCTACAACCTCTTTTCAGGTAGTTATAGAGAACAAGGATGTCTCCCCTGAGCCTCCTTTTCTCCACGCTTCCCCTAGCTCCCTCAGCCACTCCTCATATGCCTCACTCTCCAGACCCTTCACCAGTTCTGTTGCCCTTGTGTGGACACGCTCCTGCACATCAATGTTCTTCTTGTAGTGAGGTGCCCAAAACTGAGCACAGCACTCAAGGTGCAGTATCACCAGTGCTGAGTATAGGGGGACAATAACTGCCCTAGTCCTGCTGACCACACTATTCTTGATACAGGCCAATATGCCATGTGTCACCTGAGCACACTACTGGCTCATATCCAGCCACCTGTTAACCAGCACCCCCAAGTTCCTTTCTGCTGAACAGCTCTCAAGCCACTCTTCCCTAAGTCTGTAGCATGGAATTAGTGTGACCCAAATGCAGGACCTGATGCAGAAAAAAATTGTGCTTTTTTTACCACCACCCACTTTTTGTTAGAATTTTTGCTAATAAAATACCATCTTTGCATCAAATTACTTGGTTTGAGTAGTAGGCTTTTTCAACTCTTCCCATTTTTTAAGGTAAGCTCTATGTCTGGTTTTACCCCAAAGTAAATGTGTATGGATGAATGATGAAATCCTTGAAACTTTTAAGTGGAAATTAAGAGGCAGTATGAGCTATCATAGCATCTCCATACATGTAATGTTTTGTGATGTGTGTGTATGTATTTCCTTAGTGTTCAGAATGACTAGCTATTATGCCCAAAATAGCCTTTGTACTTTACTCATGTGGTTTTTTTCTCGACAGTCACACTGAGTCTTTGCAGTCAAAATTTCCTAGCCAGTCATGCAGTCAAGTACAGATCAGCTGTGTTCACACTGCCAAAGACAGCTTGTATCACAAAGGCTCTTCAGCTTAGCTACTTCTCACAACTTCCTAAGAACAGCTTCATAAAGGAGGCTTTACGCAGATGTTTTGGCTATTACCAAGACCACACTTTCCAGTAATATGACCTGCCTTTCCCTGAAAAGCCAGCCAGGGAGGGGTTACCTGATTGCCTTTGAAGGTGAAGGGGGAGAACTCCAGAAGCTCAGATTTCTTATCACCCACCATTACTTTCCCAGGGGGGTGCACAAACCTCTCTCTCTCCACCCAAAACAAGCAACCTACCAAATACCAAAGCGACAATTTCTGCTTCTCCATGATGTTCTGGCCAATAGTGATGCTTTGCCCTTGGTTTTTTTCTGCTCCTGGGGCTTGCTTCCCTCATCTGCAAGTCTGGGAAGGTTGAGAGTGAGGCTTGAGCAGAGACACAGGTCATGACTCCAGCCTCTGGAAAGCTATTGATTTTCTTTGAGGAGCCAGGGAGAAGACTAGAGAGACCTGGTGGTTAGGTGGGATCCAGGCAGGCAGCACTGTGCCCACCTGCATCGCAGAGGTGCCTCTGGGCAGAGCAAAGGGGGGGCCAGAGCCACTGATAAAAATAACTTCTGTTTCTCTGTGCCTTACATTTGGTGGTAGTAGATGCAGGAATTAGTTGAACAGACAGCAAAAGGCCAGTGCTGCCTGGCCTCTACAGAGTGTGTTTGCACCCCAATCAATACAGCCCCCTAAAAAAGAAAAGAGTGGCTTGGTAATAATTAGACTTTCCACAAATACAATTTGTTTGTCTTGAAACAAATCACATTCCATTTAAAATCCAATATGGCTCAGATTTTTTTGTAAAGAAGCTTATAATAATAAACCCCCAAATGGATATTATTCCTGTTTGTAAGAAAGTGGTTCTAGAAATCACCTTTCAAACAAAGGAAACACTGACTTATCGTACAGAATTAACTGGAAAAAGTTACTGATTGTCCAGGCACCCATTCAGGGGTGTGGGTCTGGAGGATGTTTAAATATAGAAACAGTCATAACTACCATGACTTCTAAAATTAAAAAGAAAAAAGAGAAAAACAAACAAAAATTTACAGTGTCACTGAAGTTATTCACTGGAAAGTGAGGATAATCCATGCTCGTAAAAAGCAGAAAATAACTTCATGGGGTTGACAGCTTTATTATAGGAACGTAGGAAAATGGTGACAGAAAATGATATTTTGATGCTGATTGTTTTATTTGTGCCTCTTTCTTCATGTTTTCTTTTCACACATCTGAGCATTTAATACACCCTGTCAAGCAATAAGCAAATAGAATGGTGGGAATTAATTATCTCTTTCATTTAAATGTACATCTTAATTAAGTTTATTGGTAGGAGAATTGACATCTTGAAAAATTCTTTACATTTAAGAGATGTTAAAATAGCAAAATCACTGAAATTTAAAGGATATCAAGTAGGAATGGCATTTCTTTTCCTTAACTGACTGGGAGACATAAAATGCGTATTCCATTGACTTTTAAAAGACCTAAAACTAAAATAACTTAAAATAATTAAAGAACTCTACTAATTTAAACTATTACTTTTTAAAGTACTGAATCTGTAGTTTAAAACAAAACCCAGAGTGGTAGCTATTATTAATTAGCAGGGAGAATTACAGATTTCTATTCCTAAAAAAAGAAAACTTTTAAAGAAGAGTTAATAGAAGGCATGGTTTCTTATTTTTAGGGGTGGAAGGAGACTTGGTCACTGATTTTTATTTTATTTTTATTTAGTTTTAAATAGAACCCTCTAAATATTTTTCACACAGATAAAGTAGTAACATGGAAGTATTTGCTGGCTTTATGAAAGAGCAAAAAGATCGACTTTTCCTCTGGCATAGCTTCATCATTAGTAAAAACAAAACAGAACACACACTAAAAAAGCTGTTATTTCACCAGCTTGTGTTTGGTAAGTGCCTGTTGAGTAGCACAGCAGAGAAAGGGAAAAGGTCAAAGTTTATATTGAGCTGGATGCTTTGTGGGGTCTCTGAATTATGCACCAGGGCTTGAGCTGTCCTTTTCTTGCATGTCCCCTGCCCCTGCTGCCTTGCTACGTGCTCCTGCTTGCCTTAGCCCTGTGAGGAGAGGAGAGGAGAGGAGGGAAGGGGAGGGAAGGGGAGCAAAGGGGAGAGGGGAAGGGAGCTGGTTTGGCCCAGGATAAGCATCACTCCTTGCCACAGTGGATATTTGTCACAGGAGAGAATGTGGTGCTGGGGGATGGGGTGGATGTAGGCAGTTTAGAAGGGAAACAAAACTGGAGGGAAATGAGTTTTTGTAAATTATAAGTTGAGTGTCTTAAGATATAATAAGTAAAATACGCCTTCTCCAGATATAGAGAAAAAACACACCAGCACAGTGGATAGCAGAGAAGCTATGGAAATATGGATTAAACCTTTAAAAGGAGAAAGAAAATGAGGAATTTAAAAAAAGTTCCAAAGATTATTTTCCAAAGGTGATCAAAAGGCAATGTCAGACACAGCAAAGCATCTTCCCTCCTTGTGCCTTTTATTCCATTCCCAGAACCTGTGTTTCCTGAGTTTCTCATTTTGAGCCATTGGGAGCCAAACAGGAGTTAGGGGAAGGGGAGGCAGCTGGGTTACTACTCCAGGCTGCTCAGCCTGAGCCCGATCCCATCTGTGGAGCTTCCCCTCCATGCTGACCCCTGTGGAGGCATACAGGGTCCCAGCCACGCAGTGAAAAGGTAAATTTAACCAGCTGCTTCTCAGGAGGGCTCTGCCGGGCACACATATACCACATGCCTACTGACCTGGTCTCCAAAACCAAAACAGCAGAGGAAGGGGTAGGTGTAACAAGTATATAAGTCTCAACGGGCTTGAGACAGAAGAGCACCATATTCTGATCCCCTTCTCCAAAATTGTTTACTCATTTTGAATTCACTGGTGAGTGGGTAACATACAGACATGGCTGGTCCCATTTAGTAACCAGGGCTCACCCCACAGTGAGGAAGCCAAAGTCTTTCCCTGGTGGCTCCTGATCCTGAGCAGGCTGGAGGCTGGATGGCAGGAGGTGGTCATAAGTCCTGTCACAGTAAGGAAGGGATTAAACCAAAGTGTCCCAGCCTTAGGTAAATGATCTAACCTCTGCTGTGTTAACCACAACATATTGGTGCCCTGGCTTAATAACCAATCTCCAGGTGAAGAGAAGACCTCCTTGTGTTTCTGGAGTCAGTGTGAGGGCAGAGCAGCCTCTCCAGGGTTACAGGATGCTGTGCTGGCCTCTGGCAGTTCTTCACTGGGCTGACAGAGCTGTGTGGGGTCCCCAGGGAAGCAACTGCTTCCTTGGAGCAGAAGCAGCAGCAAACATCGTAGCTGAGAGGTGATTTGGATTGCACTCTGGAGTCAGGGGCTTAAAAATAAAACAAGAGTTTTATTTTTAAGCCCCTGACTCACACACACAGTGTGCAACTCTTGGGTGCCTTTTTTTCCCCCCTCTGGACCCACGTATGCAGTTTTTAAAAGGCTTTTGAAGTTGGCTCAGTCCTGTTTTAACCAGCATATTTTTAAACAAACCTTTGTACTTTGTATCCATGGTGAAAATGATTAAAATCACCACTAGTTGTGGCTATGCAGAGGACTGACCACGATTACTGAAACTGAATAAGACCTAAGGCTGCTAGAAGTTGCCCATCTAACTAAAACTTTAACTACTTATTTAATCAGTTGTTGTTTATTTTGCTGATAATGATGTCTTGGTATCAGCAGAAAGAGCGAAACTCTTGGTTTTTTTTTTTTTTTGTAAGACAAATACCTGCTTCAGCTGAGCTACAGGACAGCAAAATAGCTATATTGTAACCTCCTTGATGGCACAGACAGTGTTTTCTGTGCCCAGCATTCTTTAACCACAAAAATTAAACTGGTTTACTTAGTAAACAGCGTGTATTGGAGGCTTTTAGTAATTTTTATTTGTGGTAAGGTGCAGTTGGAGACTCAGTACCTTAGATGTAGGATGGAGTCAAGCAGAGATGAAGGCACTGGTTCTTCCCTCCTCCTCCTCCCCCTCCCAAGCTTTGCATGTTTTGAACTGCTGCCTAGCTAGGCTTGGGACCTCAGGCCTGTTTTCTTGTCCTAGAAATCAATTCCTCCACTGTAAGCATCTTTAGATCACATTGCAAGGGCTATTGTATGAATATACATTAATTCAATTAGCTTACTTGTCATGTAGCTATTGTGTACAGATAAGCAGTGGGCTTGTACCTTTAACCTTTAACACTGTCATGTGTTATGATTTGGATTTTTAATGGCTCAAATGTCTCCTCTTTTTACTAAAGCATTGGTGGCTGTAATGTTTTTAACTTGAGTGTAACCCCAAATAAAATTTTGTTGCAGATTAGCTAGTGCACATGAACAGATACGAAGCAATGGATGTCACTCACATCACCTTAGTCTGGAATACGAGTGTAGCTCATGAAATACCATCCAGTCCCCAGCTTCTGGCACTCAGGGCTGCACTGAAGCATATTTGCCACTCAGATTTGCTAGGGCAACATTCCCAGCCCTTCTGTCTTTAAGAGCATCTTTTAATTTTTAACTCTTTTGTAGTCTTCTTGCATGACATCATTTTACCTTTTCCTGCTCCATTGTCCCAAACTACCCTGTGAGGATAGCACTCAGCCTCTGAGGACTGTAGGAGACTAAATTCATTAGCGATGTTAAGGTGCTCTGAGATGGGTGGGCAGTAAGTCCGAAGCATATTTAAAATTGAAGAAATGTCTGATTCCATCTCCAGCTGTTTGCTGTGGCTTCTTTGACTCCTAAAAAATTGTTGCCATAGAGATTTTAAAAGCTGGTGCTTATGGCCTTTGCTTTTATCATCGCTGTGCTTTTTTCATGCCATGGTTCAGAGTTATACCTTTTCTTGAATCGGATTTCCTCTAGCAAAACACAGCTTTTTCTTCAACTTCTCTACTCATGAAGAAAGAGCACCTTTCATTTGCTTGCATGTAAACTTTCTGCAATTTTTTTAGTTTTTATATGGCAGTTTAAAGTTGAATAGATGGCTTTTATTTAACTGCTTTTTGTATTTTACCACAATTCTGAAGTGATTACAAAAGACATTTCAAGTACAAGAAAAACCCAGAAGAATTTAAGTTTCATTCACCTTCCTAAAAAATCATGACATATGCCATTAATGTTTTTTTCCCCCAGTATTTGCTAGTAAAAAAAAAAAATCCTCTTAAGAAGATAAAGTAGAAAGATTATGTTTATAGTGCATGAGCTTTCCTTTTATTTTTGCAAATGCACTTTCCAACAGAGCTCAATCTATTTGTAATTACTCAACACTACAGAATCTCTCCTTGGGCAGAAGATTAGATAATAAAGTGTCTATGACAAGCACCAATCCTTAAAAGGGCCAAAGAAACAGCACCTAAGATATCAGTAAGAGCAAAAATTCTACTTGAAAGAATACACTGGTGTTTCTATTTACTAACTTATCAGCTTTGCTTAAATTAACTATGACTGAAGTATGCTCTACCCTTTTCCTCAATTAACTTTTCATTCATTCACAAATTCGTTGGGCCTCACCCTGGAATGAGACCCTTCATTCTTCAAAGAGCCAGGGTGACCTGCTACAGTTTCCAACTAATCAGAGAAACAAAAAAAGGCTGAGATTAAACCCCAAGGAAGCCAGGCTATCTTGGAATTCACTTGCAAGAATAAACATTGTCACTTACAACAAGCAGACCTGCAGATATTTAACAAACCCCAGGGTGCTCTATACAATGAAGATTTCCACATTTGATTGCCATCTTCTCTGCCAGAGGAGTTTTCTTAGGTCTTTATCTAATCAAAAAGTTATCTGGTGTGTTAGACAAAAGAAACTTTCAGCACACTTATAAGGGTTCAGACAACCCTCTATGTCCCTGTCCATCGCAGCCAGCTCTGGTATTGTGAATCACAAAAATCACATTAAAATCATAATTCAAACAAAATTGGAAACATAATCTATGTGTGCAATCTATGTGTGTCAATTTATGTGTGACCTTTATTTTTTTGTAAGAAAAAAAGAAACCCACTTAGAATTTATTGTGGTTAATGCTACCATCTCTGAACAAGCCTTGTAATAACTTAGCATTAACTATCCTTTTACAGAAAATATTTTTTCAGATGTCTTTTCACTTGAAAGAGTAGGAATTGTGCACTGACTGAATACTCAGAGTTAAATTGACACCAGAATTACAGATAATCCTGAGAAAATAAAAATACGGCTCTGGAGTCAGAAAGCTGGTAAGACTTAAGAAAAAGATTATCTGACTGGCAGGGATGATGGAATCTCCCTCTGCTGTTGATTGTGGTTTTCATTTTATGCAGCAGAACATTCAGTTTGGTCAGAGCTACCTGGAAGATGCCCATCAAAAAGTGTCTGTCAAAGAAAGATCTAAAAGGAGTAATATTATCAGCAAACATGGGTATGGGCGGTGAATTTTTTACCTAACTATTATTTCATACAAGACAGGAGGTAAAACAAGGAAGCAAGAAACGTGAAATAGAATGAACTAACCATGGATTACATATACCAAGAAGAATGAAAACAGGACAAAAGGGGTGGTCAGATCAATGAGTTTCATGCCAGAATCATCACAACACACATAAACACATCTCCAGTGATTGTTTTGACTCCCTTTAACAATAAGACATTTCTTCCTATTGCCTTTGCTAGATTCTGGAGAAACAACGAAAAATGAATCATTCAGTAAACTGAAAGACAGAGATGGAGAAAATGGACAAGCTTCCTTGGACAGAAAAGTCTGTGTGTCCCAAACTCTCCTGGGATGTTTAGATGCAGATTAACAGAAAAGGCTACTGTGTGAGGAAATGGGATTGCTTGTGTAAGTGTGCAGTAGTTTTTGTTTTGCCTGTATCTTTAAAGAACAACAACATAAAAGTGTATGTATGTATGTACTTATCTATCTAATCTATCTATCTATCTATCTATCTATCTATCTATCTATCTATCTTATGCTTACCTGACCACTTACCTACCTACCTTGCTGTAGCAGTGAATAAGAAGAGCATTGTTTAATGCTCTCTAGGGCGAATTGGGGTGTTTGGTTTTGTTTTTTGTAAGACTGACCAAGGTAGCTGGGCAAAAGAGAACAGCAGCAGCTCAAAAGAGTCTCCTTCAAGTCAGATGGCTGCTGGAAGTGGATTGGGCCCTCCCAGCAGCTGTTGTCTGCAGTGGATCGCCTAAACTCTCCTGCAAGTCCTTCCACTGGTAGAACTGGGGAGTGCTAAACAGATGGTGGGAAGTGTGAAGCAGGCAGAGATGGCGGATTCTTTGGTCAGCACAATTATATCTGAAAGCGGATGTCTGCCAGCCACCTTCACTGCACTGAGAAAATGAAAACTGCAGCAACTCTGTGACTGAGGCAGATGATTTACCTTCCATTTTAGCGCAGCTTGGGTAGTCGCAATAAAATTTCAAATGGCAGTTTGACACAGGGTTTTGTTTCTTAAAACACAACACAAATGGTCTACAAACCTGTGGTTCCTCCAGAACAACAGCATAGGTCCTGGTCTCATGTACGAGTCTTAACTCTGCTCCTGCTAATCTAATAATCCATAGACTGTAGTGGTAGCAGTAAAAAGCCCCAAGGGAATAAATAAGGACTACTGTGCTGAACAAGAGTTTTTACAGGCTGTGCACTTTTTGCAATATATGTCGACATTTGGGATGAAAATTAACAGGATAGCTGTCTCCATACAAGCAGCAAACATGTCTCAGACCGCACATTTTCACAATCGACTTGCAAATTGGTTTCAAGAGTGCAGTAGCAGAGACACATTAAAACCACTATTGTTTCAGCCCTTTATCCTTTCTTGTTTAAAATTTTATGAAAGACTTAAAATTGCCTTCCTTTAATTTCCACTATCCTAGTTACTCCATATTTCTCCATACAGGTTGTGGAAAGCAGGACTTTATGAGAAATTCGAACTGTGCATGAAGAGTCTGTTAACAAATACAGAGTGCCAAATTATTAGGTACACAGGACCACTGTGGAAAAAACAAAGGGAATGTATGGCTGGGAGGAGGAATAGATTTTCCAAGGAATGTGTATTCCCAAAGGAAGTGGTAACTTCCATAAACTCTTGAAAACCCGTTTTCCATACCCACCACTCTCACCACCTTCTTCATATAAACTGGGCTGTTCAGTAAGACATGGAGTTTCTTGGCCCACTATGCTGTGTTATTATGGCTGAACGAGTTGGGTGAAAAACAGCCATGTGAAATTTTCACAGCACAGCACACACCAATACAAAGCCTTGCCTTCGTTTCAAATTTCTTTACCAATCCAAAACCCAGACAAGCTTTATTGAAAGGCTTGTTAAGGTTCACAAACCATAGGATGAGTTTGCAGGTGCACCAAAGAAAAGGTCTGAAAGAGCAAGCAGAAACTGGGAGCAGATCTACTTTGGGCTTTGCCATGGGCTGTCTGTGGGTCTTGCTCAGCTTATCCTCCTTCTTCTCTGTGTCTCAAATTGCACTGCATAAGTAATACTGCTGAACTCCTTGCATCTCCGCAGCATCAGGAGGATGAATGGCTGGGAAGCCCTTTAGATTAGGGGAGTGTTAAATTAGGACTAGAGCTGGCTATAGAGACTTCCCAGTAGAGACGTAACAGCAAAGCTCCAACAGAGACCCAGCTGGAGAACCCTTTTCTGGCTTGCAGAAGTTATCATGAGGAAAATACATAATATTTTCCTGAAGATAATTTCACTGATTTCTAGTGTACACCTTTTCATGGATTTTTGCCTGGATACCTGTGGCTGCTAGTCCATTTCCTTTAAGGCAAAGGAAATGATTGTATAATTGTAAAATGCATTTTATTGATTCAATTTTCCTCCTCATTCCACCAGAGTGGAGGGGAGAAGAGAGGGAGGTTGAGTGAGCAGCTATGCAGCATTTCATCTCCAGCTGGGCTTAAAACCACAACAACTGAGCAGGACATTGGAAGGACAGAGCTTTGTGTTCACCAGTAAGAAGCAGGCAGAGCAGGCAGCTTTGCTCCCATGTTCACCAGCAGACTGTGTGTACGTGCATAGGGAAAGGTTCCTACCTGTTGTGCTACAGCTCCTTACAAATTACCATGAAGTCACTAACGGGAATTAGTCTGTTAGGAAAGTTGTGAACCTGGGTTCAGTTTTATTAGGGTCATTTAGCATTTTAGCAAGGAAGGATGTAAGAAAAGATGCTGACAAAGAAACAAAGACAAACAAAAGGGAAAACATGAAAAACACGATTAATACTTATAAAAAAAGAAGTCCAAATACTGAGGTTTTCATTCAGGTAAAACTCTGCTGCTGTGGATGACATATCTATAATTTCATGAAAAACAGGATGACATGAAAAGCAAGTCCACTGACTTCAGAGAACACTTCGTTGTAAAGCTGAGTAAACCCATAAATCTGTTTGCTAATCTATGTGGCTGCTTGGAGAAATGCAACTATTTAAAAATGTGAGATTGTGCTAAAAGTATTCAGGTGTGCAACAAGTAATTATATATAATGAGATATCTCCCTATGACTCCATATTTAATCAAGCACCTTGCTTGCGCAAGCACTTCGCTATTTAAATTCCATTATTGCCTTTTAGTGGAGCTATGTGGGTTTTGACCATGTTATTAGAAGTTTTTAACATATCTTGTTGTTTTGTCTATAAGCTTCATTTTTATATTGCAAGTCTGCAAAGCCCTACCCACAAATTCCTGGTATCGGCCAGAAGGAAGAGAGCTTTTTCATGTCTGTAAAGAATTTTATTGGGTATTAAGAAAACTTGCTGCAACCACATTCATTGTGGGGTGATGAAATCAGAGGCTTTGTGACAATCCCAGTGAAGTGTCAAGATATTGATTACACTGAACAATTTTGGCCAGATTTCATTTTGCAGCAGCCACACCAAATGCTGTCCAATACATTCAAAAAGGGATTTTCTGCTGTGTATGTCTAGACATACAGTCTAGAGAGGGTAGAGAAATAATGGATACAATATCTGCAGCCAAGCAGCAGGGAACAGGGAGGTCTCTGTTATCTTTACTTTATATTGGATGAAGTGGGTCTGCTGCAGGTTAAGGTTGTTGAATTACAGTAGATATTGTTCTGATATAGAGCTCCGTATCATAAAAAAAAAAAAAAATTAAAAAAAGAGCCAAAATCAAGACTATCAGCTACACCTAGGGCCACAGAAATGATCACAGGGATGGAACACCTCTCCTATGAACACAGGTTGAGAGAGTTGGGATTGCTCAGACTGAGGAAGAGAAGGCTCTAGGGAGACCTTAGAGCAGCTTTCCAGTATGTAAAGGGGGCTTATAAGACAGGTGGGAACAATTTTTTAAGTAGGGCCTGTTGCAATAGGACAAGGGGTGGTTGTTCTAAGATTACTCTCTAAAAGAGAGTAGATTCAGACTAGATATAAGAAAGACATTTTCTACAGTGTGGGTGGTGAAAAACTGGCACAGTTTGCACAGAGAGGTAGTGGATGTCCCATTCCTGGAAATATTCAAGGTCAGACTGGATGGGGCTCTAAGCAACCTGCTCTAGTTGAAACTCTCCCTGCTCGTTCCAGAGGTTGGACTAGATGTCTTTAAAGGTCCTTTCCAAGCCAAACTATTGTACGGTTCAGTATTTTTCCAAATGAGGAGTACCTCCAGCTTTTTGATACATTCATATGATTCTCAGCATTTCTGAGGAGAAGAATTCATTCCAAAATGTGTGAGCAGAAGCCAGAAGGTGTACAGGAAAGGACTCATTTTCGTGGGAAATAGACATGGCCCAGGCCAATGAATTTCTTTTGCCTAAGATAAGAAAGATCAGAGGCCATGTGACAATCATAGCAAAATGTAAAGCCTGTTTGTTGAATTTGTCCTCATTAGAACCTTCAGGTACCATTTCAGTGATACTGGCTCACCTACACGTGCACATGCACCTGCACCTGCACACACACACTGTCAAACATATCTCCATTTATCCTGCAGAAAAAGATCCCCATAAGACACTGCTACCTGTAATTTTCAAGTCTGAGTACCTGGACACAAATAATCATCAGGCTTATAATGTATATGCAGGATACCTTCCAAAATGGAAGGTTTGCTATGAACAGATCCAGCAGCCACTTTATAGCTCCACCCCAAAACTTTACTGTTTCTTTGTTTTTTTCACCACTAAATACCTTATAAAGCTAATGAATCTAATTGCATTATTACTTCCAATATCTATATGATACCACTTAGAAAAATGCTGCTATTTATGCCTGCTGTTTTTACTTTTCAGGATAGGTGATACATGCTGATTAAATATGATGACCCATGCAAAACTTGTCAAATTAGGTGAAGTACATCAAGTATATTGTTTTACAGAAGATTTTTTAATACATTACATCATAGTTCTTTACCACTTTCTGAAAATACAAGTGCATTTTCCAAATTCATACATTTTGTCTCAACTCAAATCTGTTTGGAAGATGAGTCTTGCAGATTTATCCCCTGTGCATCAATACGGAAACTGAGACACAGGCCTAGGTCTTTGTTAGATTGCAAGTGAAGAATTACAACAGCAAAGTCCTAAGTTTCCCATAAAAAAGACATATGCGGAAGAATTTTATTACGTAAGTTACGTGTTAATATTATGCCCTTTTACTTAGAAACTTCATACTGGTTAATTCACCCACTGACTGAGTGTGATTTCTTAAGAGCCGTAGAAATTTTCTAGGGCTGTGACATAGCTATGACACTTTGAAGCCATAAAACCCAATCCTCTGCCTTGTGTCATGGGTTCTCCGGGTGTGATAACCACATGTTAAACGCACACTTAACCTCCCAACAGTGCATGTCACAAGGCCACTGACGTGTACATGTCCCCCAACGGAGCTCCGAGGAAGGGAAGGACAGGGAGGCAGGATTACAGTGCTGCCGCTGCTAATGATTGCTTTCCAAATAGGTCTGTGGTCACTGACTGAGCAAGGCTGGAAAACTTCTAGTCCAGTTGTTTAGACTGCTTGCCGGGCTGATATATAGGGACTTCTTTGTACAGTGCTGCGAGTGTCTTCATACTGATGTGGAATACGACTCAATAAAAATACTTTTCTTGGGGAGGGGGGAGCTGGTGCTTTATTTTAGCTGGGAGAAACATTAAAGTCTTTCAATCTGACCGACTAGTAACTGAACTCGCCATCGGGGATGGGGATGGGGTGCGAGGAGCTCGGCTCGACCCCCGGAGGGCCGGGGCGCGGGCGGGAGGTCAGCGCGCGCCTCCTCAGACTCTTGATTATGTCTCGGGAGCCTCCCGAGGACCCCACACCGCATCCCCCGGGGCTGGATGCCGAGTTCCTGGAGCGGCAGCCGGGGTCACCTGGAGAACAAGGTGCGGGCGCGGCGCCGGCGGCCCGGCGGGGGCTGCGGGCGGCTGGTCCCGGCGGGGGCCGGCGGGGCCGCGGCGCTGAGGGCGCTGCCTGGCACGGCGCCTGCCCCGGCGGGGCCGGCCGCTCCCCCGCGCCGCCGCCCGGCCCGAGGCCCCCTGGCGGCCAATGCTGCCCGAACCACACGGGCCGGGGCCGCCGCGCCGGCCGGGCACGTCCCGTAAAAACTGCGTTTCAAATTCACCCGCCACCACAGGCTGGAACCTGCAGGGCGGGCCCACTTCGTTCCAGGTTTTGTTTAAGACAGACTGCAGTGAGACGGGAACGGCTTGGTAGGAAACGTCTGCTCCGGAGAGTGGGGGTATACAGATGTACGTGCCCACATTACAATCCGCGTGAATTTGTGTGGGCACGGACAGGGCATGTTGGTGACACAGAATCTCGGAGGCACGGGGTGCTTTGGGTTGGTAGGGGCCTTAAAGATCATCTAGTTCCAATCCCTCAGCCATGGGCAGGGACACCTTCCACTACACCAGGTTGCTCAAAGCTCCACCCAGGCTGGCCTTGAGCACTTCCAGAGACGGGCCATCTACGCCTGCTCTGGGCAACATAAGGACTGTCTCTGTATAAAAAGAAACAGAATAAATGCACACAAGCACACAAAAAAAGGTGTATGGAAAGAACCAGCTCTGCTGAGCGACTTATCTAATAACTACATCACCAGTATTAAAAAGCAGCCATAACCATATCTTTGCTGTAATAAACACAATAGGGTTAAACAAATACACAAACTCAGAAGCCAAGAAAATATGAAAGAAAATTTGGGGGGAAAAGCATTTGTGACAGTTGTCAACAGCATCACAAGTTCCCCACTCACACTGGAGGTTTTGCTAAGTCTTGAATGTAATAAGGTTGCCCTACTTCCTAATTTGCTCGTTACCCTTGTCAGAACAATGCTGTCTTAATGCTATTCTCCAAAGACATAAATCATGATAACTGCTTTTATTGTTTTTTTTTTTCACTTGTAGACACCAAAAAATATTTCTGGAGAAGCCCACTGTGATTTGCAAGCAAGCAAATATAGTAGAAGCAAATGTTTATATATATATATGTGTGTGTGTGTGTGTGTGTGTGTATAAAAACCACTATATATATATGTATGTATGTATGTTCCAGTACAAAGAATGCTTCCCTTTCCATCAAATATTTGCCAGAGGACATGAGTTCACTGCATCAAGAGATTTGTAGAATTTGTAAAATTCTGGATTAATCTTATCTGCAGAATACACACAGTCACCCCCTTCTTTCTTTGTACTCACAACTGTTTTCTCAGCTTCTTTGCCTCACAGCTGCAGTGCTAATAATTTATCGTCCCAGTTGCCTCCCTCATACTACTTGATCTGAGTCTTTTTCAAAGCCAAAGGAGTGAGATGTTGGACGGGGTGTGATACAGGCAAGCATGCAAACAAGGGGGGTGAGAGTGAGCTTCAGCTTCTCTTTGGTCAGGAGTTCATGAGCCTAGTAAAGCTGATGGGCAGGGTAACCAGAGAAAGTGGAGATTATAGAAAACAACGTTTGAGATGAGGCCAGATCATCTTTGATGTAAGGCAAATTTGTATGGCTCTGTTTTTCTGAGCTTGCACTAAAACAGGTCTAGCTGGCAGCGGGACACTGAGTGGAGGAGTTGCCTGAGTGTTGTTGGGGGGCAGAGTGATGTTTCTTGCTGCCATCTCAGTGCAAATGTCATGATAGGGGTGAATCTGAAAGCAGTTTGGTATCTCCATGATCCAGGTGCAGTAGAAGCCGCTTGGAAATACCAAGTGTTGGCACAAATGACAGCAGCCTCTAAACTGCTCCAGTGTGTGCCAGAAGACTGTTCAGCAGTGCGTGGGTCAGCAGCTGGGGTGACAGAAAGGTGTGGTTGGGTTGTACTCCGGGTTTCAGCGTGAGAGCAAAGATCAGGGCCAAATCATGTTATTAGACAAATACATAAACTGGATTCACTCACATGTGGAAGGAGCAGGCAGCCAAATACATTCAGTATCAAACATTTGGAATGGGATAGTTTCCTCTGAGTCTTCATGAGCCAGGCTACTAGTGATAAAAGGAAATTCACTCTATGTGAGCTAAAAGTTATTTCAGTGCCAAATTCCACCTCCTGCACCTCATTATCTCTCCCCTTCTGCACTCCTGCCTGGCTTCATGTGAAGGGCATTCTGTGCTGAGCTTAACTTCCTCGTTTCCATTTTTTTCCTTGCTGTTCACCTTAATGTTCTCCTTTCCTTTCTCTTTGCATCTCTCTGAAGGCTGAAGAATGCCATGTATGCACAAGCACTCAATCTCCCAGCCACTGGTGAAAGGACTCAGCACCTTTTTACCTTGCTCCTGAGCTCGGCAAGACTCCAGGACAGAGGACCAAGTGGCTGTGGGCATAAACATGGTGTCCAGTACCCTCTTAGACACAGCATGGTACCCATACATCAGGGCTGGCAACTATGACAGAAGACTTCAAACAGACCCACCTCTTTCCAGAGTCACAGCTTGAGACTAGGGGAGACATCTTCCATACCTAAACATGCACCAGATGCCGTAGGTAGGCAAGCTCCCAGCTTGTCTGTTTGCCCCTTTGCTGGTGTAAACTGGAGTAACTCATTGCCTTCACAGAAGACTTGTGCCTTGATAAGTTTTGTTCTTTTTCAAAAATTATTTGCTGAAGTTAAACAAGACCCAAACTCGGTACTAAATCAATTGAGTCCATCATACATTTTCAATTGAAGCTGACCAGCTATGTAAAGGTTTCATTACAATCACAGTTTCCAATTAGAAAATGGCCATTCCTGAGAGCATTTTCGCACTTTTCAACAGAAATTTAGAAATATCCCCAATATAAAAAAATGAGACTATCTCAAACCCAGTACTTCTCTTTGAATGAAAATTTTAAACCACAATGTTTTACTTTGCTTTGAAGGGATCCGTTTTCTCTTTTGCTATTTCCAAATAAAAACGTTGATTGAAATTCATCCTGTGTGTAAGAATGGCCCATATTATTATATTTTGTTTGCTTCCTAAGAGGGGGAAAAAAATATGTAGAAGTGTGCCCACTCATACCCAGTGGGACTTCCTCACATCATTTGTGATGCATGGACAAGCTGCCACAGGACTAAGAGCTGCTAGTTTGCTGTTGTGGAGGTCCTGTAGCTGCTGGTTTGTAGGCAAAATACATTTGGAAACATGGGTTTGATAATCTGTAAGTCTTTTAAACTCCTCTTGATAGAAGGGAAACAAACTACACTGCTCTTCTCAAGGACCAAAGGAAATTATTTATTTATCAGCTTTTACCTACCAAATAGGATGTGTTGGTAAAGACTACATATTTATGCCATGATTGTGATTTCCTTAATAAAGAATTTCTTCCAGAGGACCCAAATATGTTTATGAACCTTGTCCCTGTATTAATGTGGGCAAACTGAAATGCCAAACAGCTGAGACATGAGGTTTTCTAAATGACATAAAGGAGTCAGGCACCCAGCTCTGCTCGGCTTTCCCTTCCAGCAGTGCATCTCAGCCCCCTTGTAAATTCCAGCCTAAGCGATTTGCCCCAGGGTCATGAAGTGAGTCAGTATGTGAAATGGGAACAGAGCCAGGCTATCCTGACTCTCTGTTTCCTATCCTAACCACTGGACTACTCACAGGATATTTGGTCATGCAAATCTCATTGCACAATATCTTGTTGGCAATGTTTTGCCATGAAAAAATTGTCACCCCTAACAGCACATGGAAACAGAAATAGTAAACCCAAGCCATTCTATATATTCAGTACTACAGATAACATGTCCCACGGTCAGATCTTATTACAATCAAATATTTGTGGTGAAAGGACTGAGATGAAATGATGCAGTCCTGATAAAATGGCCATTAAAGACCAGATGTATGCACCTGGAAAATGAGACACACTGCATTAAGTATCAGGCCACAAGTACTCCATTTCCTATTTGGGGTCAGTTCTAAAGTCAAATGAGATCACTTCTCATGCTGAGAAGACTCTTTTTAGTCTTAAAAATTAATGTAAAAAAATTAAACAATGCAAGTCAGGTATTCATACAGGTTCACTGAACCCAAAGAAAAATATGTTGCATTTTATATATATGTGTATATATATATATATATAAACTCAGTTAGCCAGTGACATAAATACCAATTAATTAGTGCAGCTATAACGAGAATTTTTGACTATAGATGAAACTATCCTTAGTATATTGAAATTTGTGAGTTACAGTCAGTTATCTGTTTGGTTGTGTGTGTGTGTATGTATAGTATTCTTTTAGCACTTGCCCACTCAAATATTGCACTGACATGAGAAACTCTATGGGCATCCTCAAACTGCAAGTTCATCCTTATAAATTATTTTAAATTTACAGTAAACTTTAAAACTGTAAAGATGAAATGTGTCATTTTCATTCTGTGAAAGAAAATGAGAATCCAGAGAACTAGTTAATAATACAATGCAATTCTCTTCTTGATCCAGCAGTAAGTAAATACAACAGTAGATAAATACAAATGTTAGAAAACATTTCCCTTGGTATTCTATACAAAAATTGAACTTGCTGTGAGCTTTGCAGTGGATGTTCATTAAATGAGTATATAATCTATCACCTTTCCATTACAGTGTCTTTAGCTGGAACACAAGACCAAGAAAAACACCATTTTGTCTTAAAAATAGCTACAGTCTCCCTGAGAAGCAGATTACACTGAGCTACAGCAGACTCTGGATGGGGAAAATGTTTCTCATTTCCGTGTGCCCATAGCCTGTTAGCATTATTTACACCATGGGACTTCCCAGATACCCAGAGGAGTGGAGCTCATTCTGCCAAATGTTGCGGAAAGATGTCGTGAGAAAATAGTACCTGCCTGCAGATATAAGCTTTGTGCTTGCACTCTGCTCCTCTGCACTGCTTAGGCAATGCAAATCTCTTTCAGTAGCCCTTTTCCAATACATTACAATGCCATAGTTTGCCATAGTTTTCACAGGTGAAAAACTAAAACGTGTCTTTTAATCATCATGTGCCACCAAGGGTGGGGAAGTGGAGCAGCCAGCCAGGCTTGTTTTTGCATCCAAGTGGTTAGAGGACACTACTAGATCATACCTTTTGCATGCATTTTTGCCTGCCAGAGTATTTATTTAACATCTACATTACCAGAGGAACCATGTTTTCATTCAGCAAATTCTGTTCACAGTGAAAAGTAATGCCCCACAGTGTAGCTGAAGTGCCATGATAGAGAAGGTCTAGGAACCATTAAACATGTTGGAAACATGAGCAGAGAGCTCCAGTTAAAGAGTTTTAAGGCAAGGACTGACATCTCAGTGTTAATTCCTTTGTTACTAAGATTAAAACTCAAGAAATGAGCGTATTTGGAAACTAAAGTGAATGAAAAATGAACTTCCTTCTCATTCCCATTGCACTTGGGTTTGAATTCTCAAAACCATTTTAAAATCTCTCTAGCAAGTCAATAACCTAGCTCCTGCTAAGGAAGGCTGCCAGGGACGTAGGCCAAACTGGCAATGCAGTCGCATCTTAGACATCTGTGATCACTGGCCAGCACAGACTAGAGAGTCTGCTGAGGGTTCTGCAGTGGCAAGAACTGATCATCAACCATCTCCAGAGCTGAGGCTGTGAAGGATCTCATCACTTGTCCTGCCACAAGCACCTTGAACATGGTTACCTGCATTATGTTTGCACCTCCCTGTCTCCTGGCTTTGATGAATGTGACGGTCAGAAGTCCGCACGGAATCTGCCAACTGCTATCCAGAGTAAATGCTGTCCCAGACCCATGACAGGAGAGCCTCATTTGGGAGACATCAGTTCCCCTTAAATGGGAGCTGACAAAAACCCATGAACAAGACCAAAACTTGGCAAGCAGGGTGAGACTGCGCACTTGAATATTTCTCTCCATCCTGTCCGGGCTGGGTTATTGCAGCTACTGTCTGTGTTTGGATCAAGAAGCAAATTAACCTACTCTCCTCAGTGGAGCAGGTGAGAATGAACCCTCTTTTTTCTGCTCTCTACCCCTTCACTGATTTGTTGTGCACTTTGTTCTCTGCTTCCAGCTTTTACTTCTGATTTTCAGAAGGCTCTAATGTTGACTTAGGACCCCTTCGAGTCATCTCACTACCGCATTGCTATACTGACTCACTCAGTTCAGCTGTGTTCCATGAAGATAATACAGCTTACAAAACCTCGGATGAATCAAGTAAACAGAAAACACTTTATGAAAATCAAATGAGATTTTAAAGACAGATTTAATGGTGTATGACTAGTGCTTGGGCATGTGACATCTTCCTCTTTACAAAGTGCTTTTTCCTTAGAAATAGCATGATTACGATGCAGGTGATTAAAATGTTTCCCACTGCCCAAACTAGTCAGAAAATCTCTCCCATGACAAATATAGATCTCATTTACCTCAGTAGCATTTCAGCATCCCTTAAAGAAATTCTGTAAAACCCCTAAGAAATCCTTTGCCGACAGTAGAAAACTGAGCAATTTGATTTAAACTCAGCCAGTGCTGGCTCTGGGTTTGCTGAAGGTGTGGACAAACCCAAACACATTAAACATGATACACATGGCTAAAACACAGTTGAAGGAAGTAGGTCAAGAAGTTGGCTTGCTTTCTTCTGACGGGTTGGGGCAAGTCTCACCAGTGTGCCCATTTGGCTTGTAATCCAGTCTTTAGTTTGGATCCTTCATTGAGAATGACCTGTTTTGTCTTAATTTTATTCCCTCCCTCCAACAGAGAGGGTTTTGTGTAACAGCTACACAGAACAGCTGCTTGGACTATGCATAGGCCAGTTTACATTAGCCTGGTTTTTCTTGAGAAAGTCATGGTTTAAACAAATGGTTATGTCTATTTTAATCATTTTTGTCTTCTTTTGAAGTGTTTTTTCAAACATTAGCTTTTTTTACTTCAAAATCAAGTTTAGCCTTACAAATTAGTCTGCTCTGTCATGTCCCCTTTAAACACAGCTGTTACTACAATGTAAACAGGGTTTTAAAAATTTAGCTGAACAGCTACAAGAAAAGGGTCTTCAAGTGTTTTTAACACATGGTCAGTTCTTGCTTACTTGATTTTCCTTGGTTTAAAAATAGAATTCAAAATACATGCTGTAGTTCACAGATGTCAGCCCCCAATAATAGCACTTACATAGTGTGTTACATTTGAAGTGATGAACAGAGAGACACCAACTAATCCTCCAAATGCCTCTGTGAAAGGGTGAGCATTATTTTGTAGGAGCCAAAATGGAGTTTTGTTGGTGAGAGTAGGAAACATTTGCCACGATTTCCTACCCTTGCAAACAGCTCCACTCCTGTCAGTGATAAGAGCTGGTAGAGTCCCGCTAGTGCTGCAATAACTGTATATAATATATGTACATTACTATATGTAATATCTTTATATAGCAGCAGCTGGTTGGAGCGCAAGGCAGGGACCAGGGCTTACTCAGTGGAACTAAACACTTGGTGTCTGTGAAAAAAAACATGGAAAATCAAAATCAGTGGTGAAAACACCGTTAATGTAATTATATTGGTAGATCCCATGTTACAGAAAGAGACTGGTCAAAATAACCAACAACATTTTAGAAAATAAATGGCAGCGCCAAAATCATCACCAAGGGATACAGTGGCTGGAGATCTGAATGGGATTTAAAAGTTTCTCTGCTGGGACTCTGGGCACTTATCCTTTCTTGGCACCATCACCTCTCTTTAACAGAGCTATCCTCGTGCGCTTTCTGAAAATTTTGCCATTATGATCAGCAGCTAGCCTCACCAGGACATTACCACCCCGTTAAAAGAATGTCAGTCATGTAACGACAGGGTGCACATGATTTTAATGTGAATACCTCTGTATGGAATGAGAGAAAGGGCATGGGGATCATAAATCTGAAAATGAATGTTTTCCTTTTAATGAATTCAAACTTAGGAAGTATTAAAATAAAGTGAAATTATGAATGAGCTCTCCCTTCATGGTTATCTCTAACAGCTGAATGTGAAGTGTGTGGTATCTGTGTTGCATTTATATCAGACAACTGGGAATGCATGCAGAGCCATTAAAAGTCTAGCATAAAATATCATACAGTTTGTTTTTTCTATGAAACTCCATGCTGGTTCCCCCCGATGAAGTTACATATGTGCTTTCATCCTCAAACCTCATTTTCAGATACTTAGAACTGTGTTAAAACATCACCTTTTTGGAATGCATGTTTCCAGTGTTGGACTGAACTACTTCAAGCAAAACTGGATAGGCCTTTTGAGAAAATTTAGAGTGAAATAGTATGTTTCAGACACTATAAAAACTATTTGATTTTTTAAAATTGAGAACAGTTGCCTCTTAGGAAACAGAACTTCTAACTTGCCCTGAGTGGTAGGACTCAGATGTCATCCTCTGTGGGAGTCAAGTACCCAGATCCCTTTTGAGGCTTTGGTTCTTGGGTTGTAGTTTAAATCCTCTGAGAAGATAAATTTTGAGCTGGCAGAGTTCAGTCCAATGACTTTGAGGGTGCGCAGTATATGTTGTCACATAATGGACTATTGATGTAGGAAGAAGCGGGTTTTTTATGGTTTAGGCATTGAAACTGAGAAAGACTCGGAGGATTAAGACTCATTTCACTTTAGCCATCAAAAAAACTAGGTACCCGAGTTCAGACCATCTATGATCAATGGCAAGAGACAGGGCACCGCTAAAGGAAAGCCCATCAGAAAGCAGTATTACTGAGGCAGAGGAGATGAATCACTCCTTAGAGCTACCCTTGATGAAACAGAGAGCTGAAGAAGCTAGCTTTTAGTCAGCTAAAGCTGCCGAGATAAAAGCTGCTTTAATACCAAAAGCTTATTATCAAAACAAAAATAAACCTAATTTCTTCACACACCCTTCAGTCCCTGCAACACATCCTTTGTTATGAACATCTGCAGTATGTAATATGGAAGGAGGGAAAACAAGGTCACTCTTTTACACAATACAGTGTATAACTAATACCAGTTTTCTGATATCCTATGTCAGCATGTAAACTGAAGGGAAATTTCAATCTGGTAGATGCTCTGCTGTTAGTTTATTTATAGTCAAATGCAAGAGTAAGCAGAAGAAAATGGACTCTCATTTTTAATTAGTGGATGCTTTTAAAATAACCCTGTACTTCCCCTCCTCCCCTCCTTCTGTATGATGTGCAAAGAAAATTGCTTGGTGAAAGGTAGTATCAAAGGTGAGAGTGCCAAAAGGAGACCTTCTTCTGCCTGGTTGGTACTTGTTTCCAGACACTTCTTAGAGGAGCCTTGCCCTACTGAGCATGAAAACTGTGTGGACTGGAGCACTGAAAGCTGTTATCTAGCAAATAAAGGAATGCCTTGCTTGATTAGTCTTCTAACATATACCTAAGAAAATCCATATCACCCACCCCTAGGGAAAAAAAAAAAAAGGGGAAAAGAAACTAGGAGGGAAAAGAAGGGAAGAAGGAAGAGAAGGGAAAAGAACAAAGAAAAGAAAATAAACAGCTGGATATTGAGCCACCTGCCTCTCAAGAAATAAAAAACCCAAGCTGCCTGTACATCCATATCTTTACCTACCACAACAAAGCTTTTTATTGAAAGGCCATGTGTTTCCAACCCTTACCCTCAACACACATTTTCTCTCCATATGATTTTCGTCATTCATGGTTGGGGATGAACAAGATTGAGATTTTTACGGTGTTTCCCCTTTTTTTTTTAGGGAACTGAGTACAAGATGGACAGAGAAAAGAGCTTTGTGAAGAAAAGATGAGGAGTAAAAAGCCAGTTAGTTCCTTAATATCCTGGTTTCAAGGCTAAAGTTTGTTAGCTCTTTCGGGGAAGGGTCTTGTTTAAAGAAGAGGGACTGGGGATGCTTGACATCTTTGCTAGTAAGGCCACAGAGCCGATCCTGAAGTGACCTTTGCTGCTTTGGACTAATGGACACACATCATGCAGATGTTTCCCTAGTTCCCAACCCTACTGTGGCCATGATCTGACCAGGGGTCATTCTTTCTATTTGTAATAGAAACATCTTCAGCACTGTCATGAAAGCAGCCTCTCCGTGCACTGGGCTAAACAGGCTCTTTGGTAAAGAGTAAGGCAAGAAATTTCATGTGTTAAGTTATACACCAGAGGGAGTTCCATGAATGCAGTACAAACATCCTGATATTACCAAAGAAAAATCCATTTAAAAATGACAGGACTTGAAAATTGCGATCCGTAGTGGCTCCTCCTGACTGCAAAACTTACATCTATCCAGTTTCGTTTGCCCTGCACTTTCCATAAGCAGCCAAACTTAGAGGCTGTTGAAAGCAAAATTGTGCCTTATATGTTTATTTTCCCAGGATGGATCCTTGTCTATTTCTCATTGAGAAAACCACATTAAACTGATTTCCTGTAGGTAATATTAGATAGTAGGATCCATTTAGGATTGCATGAAACGAACAGTTCTCACATTTGGAACTGCTTTAAGACAATATCAAAGAATTTGCAGCCATTTGGCCCTATATGGTATGTACGATGATGGACAGCCCTCCTCCTCTCCCTGTCCACTCCCTACATGAACATGCAGTTTTAATGTCAGTCTGCTTGCTGAAAGGATTCTATGATTAATAACTCATCTTCTGTTTTCATTCATTATCATTCCCTCCCCCTCTGGATATGTTACAAATTCCTTTACGGAAGAGCAGCCAGTCTCTGACTTTTCACCTGTACTTGAGTTAGCAGTGTGGAGCTTCTCCCTACAAAAATGGCATCCAGAAACCTGTCATATACTTTCCTAATGACTTCAGGGGTTTACTTAATTCTAGGATTTGAACTACAGAGGAGGCACAATGTATCAAGCACAATTCCTGATGTTGTGTCAGGTCTTCTTTCCTACTTTCTTACTGTTTCGTGTTGTGATGTCTTCTGCATTTCATCAGATTATTTTTAGACTGGGTCCCACCTTCCAGCTGAATTTTTTTCCTTTGAGTAACGTAATGCAAAAAAAGGTAGTACCCTCATTGAAGGCAGCTCTGTAAATTAGAGGAAAGGCTTGTATTGTGTGAACATTTGATAACTCTGACTGTGGGCTGAGTTGCTACTGCTCTTTGTCTGAGAAACTCAGAATCCATTAGGCTGATAGCCACCGTTCTTCTGAGGAAACTATAGCCCTTTTGGCCCTTCCTGTTTCCTTTCAACATTCTTAATGTGATAGTGGAAGAGGATATCCTAAGGTCAGACATTAAAATGTGAAGTTGTGAGGTGATGATTAAATGGGAACACAGTGAAAACTTCACTCTTCATTATTTTAATATAGTCCAGCCTGTGCTGATATAATCATTTCCAGCAGATATTTAAGGTAGTTATAGAAACGATTAAAAGAAAGGCCTTTCATTTATTATCTTAATTATATTTTCTGTGCTGCATTTTTTTCCTTCCTTTCTTTTCCCAGAGACCAACATTAAGTGTTCATGTTTAAGTCTTACAAGCCCATTTTACAAGACAGTAATATATTTTCAGCTCTGTTTTGCTCTTTGATCTTTCAAAGTATAATGCCTTACAAAGTGTTATAGCAGTGGCCACTTCAGTTGAAATTCATAAACATTTTCCATCATAGCTGCATTGTTTCACAGTCTTACAGACTTCTGAAAAAACCATTTTGGGCTGAAACTGTCCATTCTCAGTCACTGCATTAGTTTTAAAATAGGGGAATTATCTTCTCAGTTTTTTTTTTTGCTTATGGGAACAGTAGAGAAAAAGAAGGACCACTTTCCCACGGTAAATGATTTTCTGAGCACTGCTGCAGCAAAACCAGCTGAAATATTAATTTTGAACTTCTTTCTGTGAGCTGACTGCAATTAGTTTTTTTATAGAACATTCTTCTATATCAAACCATACAGTTAGAACAAGTGACAGCATCCAGGTGCATGGTGCTGGTCGATGTGGTCTCTCACTTGCAGGAAAGTTGTGATTCAGCAACAGGGGAGTCCTGCAGGACTGTTCATGGGCTTGAAGAGAGACACGCTCTTCTGAAAATGGGTTGTAGTTAAAGGACAAACACATAGTAACCAAGGCAAGGTCCCACGTGAAAACAACAGAGTAAAATAAAGTGCCATGCTCTACATGGTGAACAGGCACTGGGGCTCTGGCAGTCTTTGCTTCCCAGCTGCAAGGGAGGGGAAGTGCAGGCTTGCATTGGCAGAAATCATGCACTGGCTTTGCACTTTCAAGGAGAATATTAGGTCAGCCACACAGGGACAGATTTCCATTCCCGTTTTCATTATTTAAATGCCAAAAGTATTATTAATTTACATTTGGGCTCAATCCAGACTCCAAAATACAGAGGATGTGCAGCTAAATTACAGTTTGCTGTTAGAACCTTACTTTTGCATTTCCCAACATTTTGTGGTTTTAACCATTCATCTGTAGCAAAGTATCAGCCCAGGCTGTTTCCCTCCATTTAATTTTAGACTGAGTATGGAGTGAGTACAATAACCTCAGTAAATTAAAGTGTCATGTGATTTCCTTTCCGTGAGCCGAGCGGATGTGTCTGCAGAGCTGTAATGAAGGAGGGTAAGCACGAGAACGGAGAGCTTGCGCTCCAAGCACATCAAAGCCCTCCAGTGCTCGTAGAGTTCATGTGCAAAAAACGCAAATGCTGTGTGAAATTCCAGTTTGAATGATGTATTTGGATGAGTTGCGGTCCTCTCCTATCTGCTATTAGGTCTTCATCTGGAAAGAAAGTATGATGGAAGAGGATAGAAAAAGCTTCAACAGTAAAGATGTGCTAAGATTAGGCACATCGGTAAAAGCCTTGAGACTGGCCTCTAAATTGTTACACCTGGCTGAGAATACAGTCTTTTGCCAACTCATGTCCAGCACTTACTTGGAGCATGAGTTAACTGCAGGCTTGTGCGAGTGATCATGAATTCATTCAGTTTTAACTTCAAGTCTGGTATTTTCACTTCTCCTTTTCCTTTAGAATCATTAGGGCTGTCATTACATCACTTCAAGGAAAGGGAACAGACTCATAATGTTTTGAAGAGATGTAAGGGACAATTTTTGGCCAAGGCTGACCTCTTTCAGGTCCCATTACATAGAGTCAAAACCTTACAGCACTTCCAGGAAGCATTCAGAATGAATGAACTCAGGAATGGGTTCTTGGGATCTAGGTTACTTAATGAATCCTAAGATAGTGGAATCACATTATTAACTGAAAACAGCGAATAGCAGACACTTCAAGCTGGCTGCCTGTAATTTCTGAAGTACAGTTGACTTCCTTCAGTCGCAGCCTTGTTGTGGAATTGTGTGGGGATGACAGAAGGATTTGGATAATCAAATGTGCAATTCTACTCCAGAAACTGGCTTCAAAATGGCATTATGTATTAATGATTCCCAGAACAAATTTGCTCAGTTCACAAGTGAAAAGCTGAGGGGTTTTATGTCTGCCAGCTCTGCAAATTCCCCCTGGGCTGTGAAGGTCAAGTTTGCGCTATTTCCTTCTCACACATCATCATCATCGTCATCATCAGTATTAAAGATTATGAGGGCCAAGCTGTGCCTCACTTACACCTATGAAAACTCCAGTGTGTTTCATGGGGTTACGCAAATGTAAGGAATTGTCCTCCCGTGGCTGCAGAGCCATGCTGCAAGGCCAGCACTGTACAGGGACCTGCACCTGGGATGAGCTCCAGCCCCCTCTCCTGTGCCCCACAGCATGGGGAGCAGTGCCTGCATGTGACAGGTCTAACCCTGCAGTGGTACCTCCTGGTCACCTGAGCTGCTACATCAGATGAGCTGTCCAGGGATTTGTGGGTGGAGTTAGGCACCATGCAGGCACCCTTGCTCATACAGAAGGTGAAGGTCTGCTTGTAAATGCTATGGCTGCAGCTAGGCCCTGGTGCATGTGCTCAGGAAAGTCTTCACTGTGAGGGTGGTGAGGCACAGGAACAGGTTGCCCAGAGAACCTGTGGATGCTCTATCCCTGGAAGTGTTCAAGGCCGGGTTGGATGAGGCTCTGAGCAACCTGGCGTAGTGGGTAGCATTGCCGCCCATGGCAGGGTGGAACTAGATGGTCTTTAAGGTCCCTTTCAACCCAAACCATTCTATGATTTGCCAACTATCAGCTATGGAAAGGCCTTAGACCTTAGGTTCGCTCTCCTGATGCCTGGGGTTTCCTTCTGGATTACAGGGCTCAGACCCTGGGCTTTCTTTGAACCTGGACTCATGCCTGTGTTGCAGAGCAGCTCCTATACCTTCAGTCAGCTGCATATGTAAAGGACCCAAATGATTTCCCACAACTTTCTAAGAAGAAAGGCAATATTGCAATGAGGTTTAGCCCAGATCATAAAGTAGTGCCTAATAGGGAGCAGACTTCCTGGGGAAAGAAGTGTTATTTTTCCCGAGAAGTGTTATTTTTGTCACTTCTTGGACAAGGGCTGTGCTACAAACTCATCTCAGTGTGACAGGAGTGACTGAAACCAAAAGCTGTCCTGAGGCATGTTGTCCTCCAGAGCGCATGCCAACATTTTGCAAGAGGCTTCCAGATGACAGTTCTCTGTGGAGATGCAGCACTGGACAGGGCTGAGCAGCTAAGCTTCCTGTATAGGATTTCAGGATCAGACTCTACATGAGCTGAAAGTCTTCCCATAACATGTGTGCAGCAATGTGAGAAAGCCGGTGGCTTTCTGTGCCTGCAGAGTAAGTTCAAGGGCGTTTTCAAAGCCATGTAATGGCTTTGTCTTTTATGTTGTTTTGTATTCGATGTCTACCTGATGCAGGCTGTGCTTGGGAGTAACTCCAAGAGCCTCACTGCAGCCACACAGGAAGCATTAGAAGAGGAGAACTAGACCATACATTTGTTAAACCTCAGGCTTTTGGGGGATACCGTAAATTTATTGCTTCCTTAGATTATTTTTTGAATATTGCAGATGCTTGGATAGTAAGACCCATCATGTCAGCAGCACAATGCACAGCTGACAAGAGCTTTTTTAACCTACTTTCTCTGTACCCTTTCACTGCTGGACTGTTCTGGGGATGGTGGAGTTAATCTGGCATTATTTCCATGGCACCAGGTGTGTTCCCAATGAGCAGTAGCAGCTTTCTCAATAGATTCAAGGTGTTGAGAGGCTGATGAAATCCTTGCAGCTGTTGCTGCCTTCTCTTTACAACCCTCCATCACCTTCTCTGTCTCTAATGAGTCCTTGGTACTGATGCTTCCACAGGGATGTTGCTGTGTTTCATGACTGGGATAACTCTGCCAAACCAGTCAGGTCCCCTTTCCTTTACGTGCAACCTTTTGTACAAAGAGATTGGAATGGAACTGAATACTTCGTTTTTGCACTAAGAAGTAACCTGATCCTTAATTTTTTTATGTGTCAAATTCTACCTATGTGAACTCCACAGATGTTTGTGAACAGACATCCTACTGAGCTACACTGGGTGAAATGACTCTGTATCATGAAATGCCAACAAGATCACTCAGAACTGTAAATATACTGGGAGCACAGAACCTCTGCTGGCAAAAACTTGTGTTCTACCAACATGTCAAAGGCTATGGGAGAAAATAGGCACAGAAAAGTGAAGGGACTTGCTGTGCAGCTTACCCAAGTCCTTATCTTATTCCCAAATAGAAGAATCTGGAAACTTGCAGATTACAGCAGTTTTCTGTATAGCTCTTTTTGCTTTGGAATGAATTAAAAGTTGAAACATATGCTTAGTTTTAGGGCTGATCATGACAATCTCATATACTGCTTGTTCTCAAAGACGTGTGGTAGATTTATGAGTATCATTGTTATCATTCTTTGTGTGAATATGCATGGTGCAAGTGTGAACTATAGCTCATGCAAGCCCATATCTTCCTCATAACTTGTGTGCTGCAGACAACAAGCCCATAGAAAGGTAACAAGTGCTTTTTTTTAGCTTTTGCCCTCTAAAAACACCTTGGGTTCCTTGCAGTCTGCAGCTAGGGATAGAGGAGATGTTTCCAAAACTTTTTTAAGCACATTTTTAAAATTCACACACCTCTGTGGTTATAAAATAACCAGCCAGGCTTCCCAGGTAACCAGGATCAAGGGCAGTGGGACTTAGTTACAAATGGAAGATAGAAGTTACCATGCTGGTGAGGAAGGAGAGCATGCAGGACCATAAGGTGGTATCATCTACATGCTACAGGTACCAAAAAGCAGGTTTTCAGACGGGAAGCCATGCAGCAGAGTGAAGAGTGTAATAGTATCTGCCATGTACTCCTCACAACCTCTTGTTAGTACTTCTCTCTGCAACTAACTTGCCCCTTGCTCTCAACAGATACCCACTTCCAGTAGTTTTCAGCCAAGTAACTTATAGCACCATGTTTCAATTTGATGTCTGGTCTTGCACAAGGTGAAAGCAGGCACTTCATAGCATCATAGAAATCCCCTGCAGAGTAAACTAAGTGACCCTAGTCCAGCCACTTGCTCCTGATGTGACAACAGCCTTCTCTTTCACAATTAAAAAATTTAAAAAAAAAAGTTTTACCAGAAGTCTGTTCCAAACTAGCACTTTTTCTGAGATGCTGGTACAATGAATACCTATGGTGTGAGCATTAATGTAACAAGAAAAGATATTTATACACTCTTGTTGTCTCCACTACCTTTGAGCAATGCTAGGTGAAGGTAATCAGGTTTGTGGCCTTTTCACACCATTTCACCTGTCACAGCAATCCCTCCCAGTGCCATTCTCCTAGATTTAACTCATGTCATGTTTGGTGCTTTACTGAAATTTCAGAGAGTTATAGAGCTTGCTCTATAAAAATCTTGTCCAGAGGTGGAAAAATGTGGACCCACAGGCCAGATCCAACCCACCAGAACAGCCAGATCATATAATTATTCACTTTCACCTATAATCCATCCTCCTTCAAGAAGGCCTCCAAGAGGTAAGCAAGGGCTGGGCGGATGGATGAGTTGTCACACCAACACACACCCACTGCCTCTAATATTCCTTGTGATGTGACCACACACGCATCTGTCAGCTCACCTTTCGAAAAGAAAGGTCCATGTATCATCTTGTATCCTCCAAAGAATTTCATCCACAGACGGTGATTGACTGGACTACCTCTTGAATGACCATGTTCTTCTGCTTTTGTGCATCTCATTTATTCCCTTGTGATAGGAAACACAAATTTCTCTGGATTTTCTGTCTGTTCTTTCATACACCATGTACTTCTGCCCTCTGCAACTCTTGTTGCTGTCTACAAGCTGGTCTCTAGCAATGCTCAGTCTAGCTGTTCATGTAGATATGATCTTATTCTGTTACTGTGTTAATCTAAGACTGTAACTGGAATACTTTCCAGGGTAGAATAAAGTATCTAATTCAAACAAAAGACTGAACCATCTTTTACTCAGTCTACTTTGTGGATGTCACATTTCTATTGTATTTCCTACCAAGCAAAGGTTTTACTCGGCTTTCTTTTTGTTTTTTGATTTTAAGTAAGAGACTGGAATTAACCAACACATACACACACACCCCCACACCCTTTTTTTTACATGTATATATACCTATATATAGCAAGGTGTGTATTTTTGTACTGAGTATTAAAACAGGAACAATTTTCTGATAGTTCCTGTTAGTTCTCCTCAGTGGATACATTAACATACCCTTCCAGTGGTTCTGTCTGTCTGGTTGCTACCTAGTTTTTGTTAGATAAAGTTGCATTCAGCATCTCTTCATATGATTAGTACTGACTCCTTTGTTCCCTAGAGAAAAAATGCCTCCACAAGCAGGAACTGCCTTACTGTGAAAGCAAGCTCTGCATGCTGGTGTGAGGCTAAGCTCCTGCTGCTTCTCCAACAGCCTGGCTGGCTGCTCCTCAACACTTGACTTTCAAGATAGCAGCCACCTTTCTTGCCTGCTGCTCAAGGACTCCTCGTCCCTTCTCTCTGTGCTTGTGTGTATAGTGCCTGTGGAGACATGCTTTGAGTTCGTATAGGGAGGATGGGCGGAGGCAGACAAGCCCAGTTCCAACCTGATCTTGCCAGCTCCATGTCTGCAGACCTCCATTCCCTTCTAGGCACAAGATGTGCCTGATGCTGGGCAGACCAGAGAGCTCTGGCTCCTCCCTAGTATGGTCTCAGCACTGCTGGCCAAAGGGAGCTGCTGTTTCAGGGAGCTCAGGCTGCTCCATGTCTTGTGGATAAGTTCCTGCATGCGGCAGAGGAGCAAACAGACCTTGCTGAGCACCTGGGGTGGGTGCAGGTCCCAGCTGCCCATACTTTGGGATGGTTTCTTGAGTTAGTCTGTGGTTCTGCTCCTCTCCCAGTCCTGTGGGTTTTCCATGAGCTCCTTGCGCAAAAGTAGGGGAGAGGCCAGAGAACCTGGAGTTTCTGACCCCAGCACAATTAGCCCTGGGGGTCAAGGGGCCATCAACTGGCATCTTATTTGTCCCGTCACCCTTGTCAGGATCCTTGGCTGCGGCAGGAAAGCAGGGGTTATATAAGTAAAGTGTCAAAGCAATTGTTTTCTGGGCAATGAACAGATCAGGTGAAGGCTGTTTCCTTTCTCCCATCTGCTGCATTGCAGACCCTTTTAGACAGAACAAGTGGCTGCACAAAAGCCAGGGGCCAGCTACATGTTTTAGTATTGTGTGGGTCTAATTCTTTAATCCTGTGCCATTCTTGCCAAGTGATCACTGACTGACTGAAAGGAAAAATCCTGAAGTATAGATTTTAAAAGTGCAGAAATGGAATCACTTGAACCATGTCTGATTAAAAAGAAGGAGACCAGACGTTCAACAACAAGTGGATCAAATTTAGTTGCTCGTAGGATTGACATGTCTCCGGTGTCGTCTGCAACAAGAACCAAATGCTAATTGCCTGACACTATTAAACACCTCATCAACTGTGACTTAGGGCTCTCCCTGTGCATGACTTCAGAAAAACAAGCCTGCCTTTATGCTTATCCCAGTTTTGTGATTTTCAGCAGACCTATTTTTCTGATGCTAATGGGGGTAATGTACTTTGTTGCTACCGTTTTGCAAACTGCTTTTGATGAAGCACACAGAGGAAGCTTTCACACAGTTTGGATTCGCTAATTGGAAAAAGACTTGAGACAAATCTGAATGGCACCATGTTTCCCCATGTCATCACAGAGCTGCTGATATGCTTCAAAAGACCACAAGGAATGGTGGTGACATACTTCATTTTCAGAACTTTCAGAAGAAGGGAGAAAACAGGAAGATTCTAATAAAAATGCTGAGTAAAATATATAATCTTGCCAACAAGAACTTGTCTTATGAAGCCATTATTCAGGACAAGATGAAAATATGAAGAATGTGACCACAGTTTTTTCAACCTTTTTTTTTTTTTCCCTTAAGTGGGAATATTATCCCAGGACTTTTAAATTGTTGGGAGTCAAGTCAAATTCACAGATTCTGATGTACTGCTTGAGTAGTAAAGAGTATTTCGAGGAATTTTCTAGGAAAGTGACCTGATGCTGGGGTAAATAAAAATCTGACTTACCCCATGAAGGGCAGTTGTATTTATATTTGCAGTACGTAGGTGACACAATGCTTGTGAAGGTTTTGCTGCAAGACAGCCTGTACACTGGCAGAGATAATTATATCTGCAGTCAGAGTCATCTGCAGAACCGAATATTGACTACTATTATGAATCACGATGTGCTCTTTTCGTTTGTCATCCTGAAAACACTAAAAAGAACCACAGCTTGTGAATACGTGTTGTCATGGGCAAGCTGTGACCTTGCCGACCATAAAGTATGCAAAGCAATGTAATGAAACTAGAGCTCAGTGAGGGTTGATATGGCAACACAGATGGGAAAATCCAAAGAAACTGATACTGGTAGAATTTAGAAAGTCTTAATTATTGAGTAGAAAATGCATGGATCATATGTTACAGTCACAGAAGTTCTATTACCTGGAAAATTTTATTCAAGTCCATGCATCAGATTAGACACAAGTTATTCTAGGAACAAATCCTTGAGAAACATGGGAGTGAAATAATTGAATTTTAAAGGTGAATGAAGTTTCCAGGAAGATATCAAAGGTGAAAGAGGAACCCAAACATGGACATTGAGAAAAGAAACTTTACGGCCTTATCAGCTCAGAAATAACAAATTATAATCAATATTCAACCAGGATATGATCATAAAGTTTATGTCATTATTTGAAATGCTGAAGTTCTTAAAATAAACTGTAAAAGAAATAAGTGTTCAATGAGGCATGCCCCTTACTTCTATAAAATGAACTGGTGTTTTTGCTTACCCTCTTGCAAAATGGCTAGAAACTTTCCAGAAGACAAATAGGGATATTACAGATACAATTCAGAGCTTGTGGTCTTGAGACACTAAATTCTGGGCAGAAGAAGCTGGATGAACTAAGGATAAGAAGCTGAAGCTTAATTCATAGATTACATGAGATCCCTGCTTCGACATCATTATTTAGAACATACTGTACCTCTGATTATTGTAATATATATGTATATGTTCTACATTCAGCCATGATGCATACTTGTTGCCTTGCTTTTCACAGTTCTTCAATGTTTTTAATTCTGTAAATAAAGTTCTCACACTTTGTTCTGTAAACATAAGCCATGTTATGTCTAACTGCCAAGATGTTTTCATTCCTTCTCCTAAGGCAGAGACATTTGATGGATCTCTCCTTTGACCTATGTATTTAAAGGGTGGTAATTTCACTCTCCAATCAGTGAGGTTTTCTAAAAGTCTATAAAATAAAGACGGGCCCCCGAAGCAGGAGGTTTTCGAGCTTCCGGCTTGGCTTCTCTCTCTCTCAGAGCGGTTGTCTGTGTGTTCTTTCGTGTCCGCGTGCGACACATACTATCTGCTTTCTGAATTGGTGTAGTTGATAAAAATTATTTTAGTTGGATCCATGCTGAAAAATAAAATTCTTGTGCTCAGCATGAAAGGAAATGATGGTTTCAGTTTTGAGTAGGACAGTCGTGACTCAACTACTGCAAAATTTTTTAAGTCTGCCTTGAAAAAACTGGTGACCTACAGCTTACAGCTGCTGTAGAAGAATTGTTTTCAAGAAATTATGAAATCAATCATGTACAAGATTTTTTTTTCTTTTATAATTCACGGGAATTTTAATACTGGAAAGAGTAGTGTTTCAAATAGTTGTTTTTTAATATGATTAAATGTCCAATTGTCCAGTTTTGACAAGGTTAGGTAATATAGTCCATACTCCATCTTTCCTTTATAAGTGAAATCCCTAAGTATTGAGAATGATACTAAATCTATTTTCCCAGTCTCAGTATCCTGTGTCCTATGATTGTGTGTGGAAATGCAATATGAAACTAAAGAAAAGGAAAAATTTCCTCATCTGTATCAGACTTTCTCAGTCAAGATTTTTGGGAGATGTTGTGGAATGTGCATTTCATGACAAACAATGTTTTAAATTTTTGAAATCAACTGTTTCTTGGTGATAAAGACGAATTCAAAAAAATAATTTGGAAGAAGAACGGTATGGTCTTCTCAGCCAGAAGGATTAGGACCTGTCTCAAGGCTATTTGTAAAAAGTCAGACCAATTTTGATTTTCACTATCCAGAATATAAGAAGAAATGTGAGGGAAAAAAATTAGAAAGACAGTCACATTAGATAATGACATGTACACTGGATTTGTAGAGCACTTGCTTTTTACCAGGACATTATCTGTCACATGAGCAAAGAGTTGTGAGTACAAACTTTATTTTTATGTGCAATATGTCAATTGATTTGTACCATTTCTTCAGATTGCACAATGGTTCTACATCAGAGAAAATACATCCCTCTGCAGTTGGGCAGTAACTGCAGCCAGCACCTCTCTCATTCCAGTCGCATACCTTTTTTTAGGCAATATATTACATACAAAGAAACCATTGTACTTTCGCTCCTGCCAAATGTGATACAGCTTACAGGACACAAAAGAGCAGAATGGTTCCTTTTAATAGATCCTGAACCTTCAAGTAAATATAGAGAGGTTGCTCAAGCGCTAACCTCTGAAAACTGAACCCTGCAGCTTTGATTGTAGTAGCTCAAACAAACCAAACTCCGCAGGGCTTGCCCGGTGGTAATTGCAATAAACAACACACAAGAGCTCCCAAATATTGCTCAACCGAGCACGGTGTTGGCGACCTGCCAGGTGTCTGATGGCCACTTCTGATCTGCACACAACGGCACTGCGCACAGCCACTCGCCGCCCGTGAGGAGGATGGCAGCAGCCCAAGGGACCAGGATGGCTTTCCTCAGCCAGCTCCGTGGGTCAGCAGTGGAGCATAGGGGAGGCACGGGGGAAATCCTGGACATCTGTGGATCGCATTTGGCCTCTGCACCGCCCCTGGTGCTTACACGTAATGAGTCAAGGAATAATACATACACAAGTCGTGGACAGCAGTGATACAATGGAGCACAGCCATTGTGGCCAAAATAAACAAGACTAACAGCGCTTCCCATTCAGAGTGGCACTACTTGTAGCAGCTAGGAGCATTTTATCATATTTAAAGCAAAATAGTGTATGGGGAATATGTCACTTGGAGAAGAAAATCACTTGTGCAGAGAAAGACCTGCTCCCATTCACATTGAAGTCACCAACAAAGCTCCGACTGCTCCTTCCCAGTAGGCTGGTTTGGCCTGATGTCAGCAGTGATTTTTGGCAGGTTGTAAGCCTGTGCATTATCATGGCAGAATCCTAGTGAAACACTGGGTGGTAAAGCGGGTATTTTTCAGCACAGGAATCAATATTCAACTTCCTAAGTACCTGGGAGCAATTCCCCCACTGCCACCACTCCACTGCCTTCCCCATTAAATGTGTTTGAATGCATAAAATTGACCTGTGCATGTAGAGAAGGGTTCCAAGGAAAAACAAAAGCCGAGTTTTCTTTCAGAATTGCCAATATGGGCAATATCACTTATTTGTAGTTATTACTCAGGTTGACAGGTGGCTAGGGGGAAATAATACCTGCAGAAACACTGTACCCAATGAGGGAACCCTAGCTAGAGAGCAGTAACAAAGAGACCAGGCAGTGACGGCATATAAATTAATCATGAGTGCATGACAGGATGCTTTGTGCAAAAAAGCAAATTGCTATGTTTGGACATGTTCCAAGGGAACCTGAGTAAATCAGTGACATAAAGCATTCCCCTTTTCACAACTCAGAACTCAGGCATGAGATCCTGGCTCATGTTGGTGAGCACTTAGTCACACCAGCAGTCCCACTGACTCCAAGAGCATAACTCATGGAGTCTGTTTTGTTCTGGGCCCCTTGATTCAGAAGAGCTAGTGATAAACCAGGGCCACCTGAGATCCAGAAACACAATTGCTGAAAAGGTCAGGGGTCATGACCTCTCGGGAAAACGCAGGTAGACTTTGCTCAGGCTGGTGAAGTGGTAACAATGGCAATATGCCTTTTGTCAGGAGATGATGCAGGTGTCAGTGAATGATTTGAAAAAAAATGCTTTAGGAAAAAAGTTCCGTGAAAGAGAGAAAAGAAGGTGCAATAAATACCATTATAGTAAAATTCACAAGTGCAACCGTATGAAAAGGTCTTTAAATATCTGTTCAGTCAGGCAAGAACAAGTACACCCTCAGAAATCACCAGCCT
>VXBT01001717.1:0-11303 GCA_013400235.1 Oriolus oriolus | reverse complement strand
TAATATGTCAGTGCTAGACCTGAGAAAAGATCCTTTTAGCCAAGCAGCTTTGTCTAGTGGTTGCCTTCTGTAATGGAAGAGCGTAAGAGTCGGAAAAATATGTGATGACACATTCCCAGCTTAGACTGGATTCTGGTTAGCGATTTCTTTGCCTCCAGGATTTGTCTGTATGGATTTTTGCTTCATGAATTGTCAGGTCGTCTTTGGGCCAAATATCTTCTCTTCACAGTATCTTGTTGCAAGGAGTTCCGTGGCTGAACAAGCTCCTTTATGAGAAGAGGCATTTTTTATTTATGTTAAATCTGCCACGTGCTGGGTTTTACATTGAAAAAGCCTGTGAATACTTATTCACTGTCCCAGATGTTTGTAGTTTCAAGAGATAGAGTTTATATCCTATAGGATTATAGGCTAAGATTTTGATTTTGAGCCCAATGCATCGATATTCTCTCCCCTTAAATAAATACTGCTCACTGACTTTTTTGAAGTTACTCAAATGTTTAAAATGTATCACTTACAAATTTTGTACAGACACAGGAGTAAGAGAAAGTGTTTGTGAGCTGAAAATACATCTGTTTGCAAGTATTATAAAGGTTGCTTTCAGCATTGTTTGGTTAAAGTAGTAGAAGATGGCAGAATACAAATGAAATCAAATGTAATCTGAATAATAAACATACATACAAATTTTTTTTCTTATGGTTATTGTTACAATTTAAGGTTTGAAATAGCCACTGGAGGGCTCACGGATCTCATGGTAAATGACAACCTTATCTTTCAAAGCCAGTACTTGAGGGTTTTGATTAAGGCAGTATTAATTGGTGTGCTCCCAGTTGAAGAAGACTAGATGATAACAGAATTTTTGAGGATAATGGGCAGGGAACACCTACATTTTCATCTCAAAGAATAGCAATTCTTGTGCTTATTACCTGTGTCACAGTGTGGGAACATTTACAAAGGTTTGGAAGGCAGGAGGATCTAAATGTCATAAAATGAACATAAAGAACCAGAGTTCCCACCCCATTACCATAAAAAAGGTAAAATGTCTTCCTGTCAGACAGCAGGGTTTCCCCATTTTGAGGAGCCACCTACACACGTGACAGATTTTCCCTTCCCTTCTCCATTCTGTGTGTGGCACCAAAGCTTCAGTGATGAGTCAGGCCCAGGGCTGTGGTCTTTTTGGACCAGTGGTAGAACTGGGATGAAATGCAACACATTTAATTGGTGTCAGTTTTTCCTGGCATTTTGAATCAAGCCTTTATTTTATTGGAGTTAAACAGAACTTAGTTTTAGAAACTTTGGGAACAGTTAATTCTGCTTACATACACTAGTATTTTTGTATTTTCCTCAGCCTGAATCTTTCCTTTGTCTTTTTGGGTTTTAAGTATCTTGGATATGTAGTCCTATCCCTGATACAAGGAATGGAGCTAAATGGTTTATATTTATTATGAGCATCTTCCTTAAGTTCACAGCAGTACTTACCACTCTTCTATGGGATAAACATGTGCTGTATGACTGTTCCTAACGTGATTTTGCCAGTCATTTGTGTTTATCTCGTTCTTTCTGTTCCTGTAAGAATATTTTATCCCAGAACTTCACTCAGTCTGTTCCTTTACTTTAAGGAAACTCCTCTAATTTGTTGTTCTCCAGTGGTCATTTTCAGCTCGGCCTATTTCAAAATATTTCCCTTGCACTGGATAGCTATTTGAATTCTTCCCCATGATTTTGGATCCTGCATTTTGCAAGCTAATTCTATATATTTTTTTTGTTTAATTCCCTGCTTATATGTCTCCACTTTGAGAGTTCCTGGTGACTCCCCTCTTTCTTTATTTTAGATACTGAAAAGTCATCTCTTGCAGGAGATACACAAAATTTTGATTTTGTCTTGGCAGGGAAACCTCTTTTATAATTCACAATTAAGTATACATATTTTTAGTTTCTTAGTGCTCAACACATCTTCCTTCCACCTTCCATCAGCTTTTTAGTCAGTCATGTAAAGAAAAATATCCATCAGTTAAACTCTTCCATTGTACATTATCATGCAGTATCTATACAGAAAAAATTTTAACAGCTACAACACAGATGGGAAGAAGATTCTACCTGGAAATCGTTTTGTCAGAATCCATCTTTCTTCCTTCTCAGACTAAAAATGTACATCATTCCGTCTCAGACTGAAAATGTACATCAAATTAACCTCTGCATTTCATTCAGGACATTTGTTCATGGGCCCATCTTACAAATCTGATACGAAATGAGCCTTGTTCAGATACTTCACCTCTAAAAAGGGCATATTGGAAATATGCTCAGTTTGAAATGTTTTCCTGTTTTTACAGCAGCCTCCCTTTCTGTAATGAAGGAGATTGCCTCTGCCCTAAACTATTAGTTTTCCTAAGAATATCCTTGACTGAAGTCCTCCTTGGCCATACTTGAATCTTAGATCATTACATGCATGCATTTACAAGCTTACCTTTAAAAAAAAGGAAGGAGTTCAGCAAATTCACAGAAGAGAAACACAGGCAAACTGATTCATCTTGCTTTACAGGTATTAAAACTTAATGCCTTTTTGTGTTTTTAGTGGAATATTAGTGGTGTTGTCATGGATACTGAGTCAGGTCCTGTTTTGCCATCTTGCAGATGTGCTAAAAATGGGATTTTCCCTTCCCACCTCTTAACTATTCATATGAACTTGATTGAAATCAGTGAAAAGTCTTTCGCCATATCAGCAGATATTGGACTAAGATGTAAGTGAACAATAGAATGTCAGCACATGTTTTGTTATGTAATATTTTTCAAGTAGTTTTACGTCTTATGCCACTGTTGATAATTAGATGTGTGTTGTGAGCATCTAATTATCTAATTATCTAATTATTGGGGCACACCAAACTGCAAGGTTCTGCTGTCTTTCTCTGGTAACACAGCTCCTGCACCTTGGTGCTCCTCCCAGGAACCTATCATTACTGTAAGAGAGGCATGCAGGCTCAAAATATTAGGCCTCAGGGCTACTGTTTTTTTGAAAATAATTTTTTAAAACTTTTATTTTGGGGCAAAATCTTTTTATCAGAGTTTCAAAGCATGGACTCACTGCAGATTTGGAAACAATTCCTGCATACAGTGGTGTTTTCTGATGTTTCCATCATGGTCTGTGAGTCGTGGGAACATGCTTCCCTTTGGGTGGGCTTGACTATGGTGGCTGAGTCAGTGCAGCTGCTGGTGATCCCTTCCCACTGGTGACAGTGGTGGGAAGAGGCTCCCAGGCAGCAACATGGGGGAATGTGCTGGGGTCAAGCCTAGCCTGCTTCTAGCTGGGTCTGGCCTGAGCTGCAGTTCCCTCTGGGTCACAGGCATGCCTGTGTCTGGCCCAGGACCCTAAACCTGCTGTCAGTGTCACCACACTGGACTCCCAGCACTCCTTCCCTCAGGGAGCTGTTGGTCCTTGCTTTTCCCTGACACTGACTTTTTTCAGCTGTATCTTAGAACTGTCTTGTCTGTAATACCTCCTTTTTTGTCTTTTACTGTAAATTCAAACCCTGCCATAACTTTGTGCCAGCTTACAGAGGGAGCTAGAGGGATTTCCGTTTCCCTTCTCCCCCAACCATTTTTCCAACTCAGCCTTCCTTCCAACAGCCGTCCTTCTGTGATGCTGGAATCACCTCCATTTCTGGCACAGCAATGCCACTTTTGACCCACTGGTCCCACTCACAGTACCAGTGTACAGCACAGAGCTAGAACCCTCATGACTCTCCCTGCCTTCAGCCTCAGGACAGAGGTTCTATGATGCACTGATTCTCAAAATACTGCTGGTAGTTCAGACTTTATGAATTGTCTGTTTAACAAAAAAGTCCCTTTACTTACTGCTGGCCATGTTGATTTTAATTTTAGATGAAACATTAAAGGCTGTGGGAAACAATAGCTCAATTCTTTGTGAAGACAGAAAAAAATACTGTTAATTTGTCTCTTTATATGCCTTCTGGAATGATGTGCTTGGTAACATAACCACTGCAGTGCAAGTGTTTGACAGGCGGAGGGGTGGGGATGTGTAAGCTTGATTCACATTTTCAACTGAATCTGCACTGTGGAACTGTGTGTACATCTATGCCTGTGGGATGCGTCTGCCAGAATGCATCCTGGGTTCTCCATTCCTGTATGGCACAGACCAAGGACTGGCCAAAATGTGTCATAAATTTATCTTCTGTGGAAACGACAGTGGGTGTGGAAATGGCAGGCACATGGTTACAGAACTGCAATTTGCAACACACAATTGCCACACTCATGAAAACCTGGTCAGAGCTTCCCCTTTCAGGCTCCTCGTACCTTATAAATTGATGTATTAAGATCATTGCTACATCTTTGGTGTATGTAGCTTTCCTGTAGAGTATAACTTTCCAATCAAATCCTACAGCTGTATGCAGAAAGAACTGTGTTAGATGTTGTAACTGCTCTTCGTTTGCAATTGCAGTGTGGTAAGGCTATAAATCTGGAACACTACTTTTTAAAGAAGCCATAAAATGTATACAGCTTTGAGAATGTACTTTGGTTTTGGACTTAAAAATCTGTTTTGGGAAGATACAAGAAATAAAAATGGGAGTAAGGGGGTGTGTTTCAGGATATTAAGTAAACTAATTGTTGCTTGAGATGAAGTCTCTTCATTTTTTTGGTTCAGTGTTGCACAACGTCCTTACAAAAATTACTCTGCTTTGGGTAGACAGTGTTATACTTGGAGTTTGAGACTTGACAGATAGGAAACATTTGATTTCATTTAAGAAGAAATGGATTTCAGAGACCTTGTGTTGTCAGGTCAACCATTTTGTGCATATACATAACGCAAAACAAATCTGAAATGAGTCCTATTGGAAAAATGCAGAAGATATTGCTGTGTTATTACTATTATATATTACTATCATATGTGGGGTGGGTTTGCAATTGAAAGAAAGTTAAATAATAAGTGTGAACTCAGACTATTATCCAGCCTGAAGGGAGGAGATGGAGCTCTTTCTCCGTGGGCTCCAGTTGGCAGAAATGTGCAAGCATAGTATGGATTTAGATGTGCGCTTTTTCCTGTGAGAAGAGAGGCTGCATATGGGATTAGTGCTCTGGCTTGATCCTGCTGTTTTCTCCTGCTTGATACCAGCTACTAATCTGTGCCTCTGCAAGGGAGCCCCCAGTGAAATAGGGTTAGTTTGATTTTTAAGGGAACAAGAGCAGTCTAAACAGTGTAGCTGGTCATCCAGGTCTTTGATGTCTTTTGCCGTTTCAAAACAGCAAAACCAGTATGTGCTTTTGAATTTGCAGCCAGATTAACCTGTTGTCCCTCAAAATTAATCCTTGTGGGTATCATTTGTTTTTTAATGGCATTGATCATTCACGTCAGTAGTTGGATGCTATGCAGTGAAGTTCAGACTTCAAAATTGCCAGTTCACACTTTGGGAGCACTTGAACTGTATTTTAAGTCACAAAATGTGTGGCATCTGTGAAATACCAAATTGGCTTTCATTAGGGACACTTTTTCCACTCTCTATCTATTATAATTTCTTAATGTAAAATATGTATCTATAATTAACACATCTACGAAATCTCAAAATAGTATCTCTGGATACTAGCACTATATCTCTGGAGTGTTTTTCTGATATTATTGAGCATTTTTTTAAAGTCTTAGTTATGCCTGAGGAGTCTGAAAACTTTCTTCAGTATGTCTTACAGCATAGCAAGTGTTACCATGGTACCTTTTAACATTTTTTCAATCAGCATATGGAGCCACAGGGGGAGAAAAAAGACTTGAGAGAAGAATTTTGGAATGGCATAATGCTAAAATAAACCTGTTATAAAAAATGCTCCATATGATTGATGATAAATTAAAGGAAACAGTCCTGTAATGTATCATCTGTTAGTTAAACATGCGCTCTCATTTATTTAATCAGTACATAACCAAAGCCAATTACCACAAATTAGCAACAACAAATGACAGCCTTTAATTAACTTGAAGCTATATCCCCTTATTTAAGCCCTCAACCCAATATCGGGAAAAGTGGAAAAAAATTAACCTTCAGGGTGTTCAATATTGTACTTTCTGAAAAGGTAAAATTAAAATAGAGCCAATGGACGGAATGTAGGAATTAGGAATGTGGCGGTTTAACATTGTCATAGAATTGGTTTGCCAGTGCAGTCAACTCCTTCCTGGAGATGTGGGATGCCAGAGGGAAAAGGTCTTCCTGAAGGGTATTAAGTGGTAGCAAGGCTCCTCACCAATCAGTTGAAGACTGATAGAGGTGCTTAAACAAATCCATAGTTTACCCATATTTTCCAAAGCACACATTTCTCATGACTGCCGAAATACAGCACTTTGTCCTCTTTCTAAGTACCTTGCAAAATGTGAGTTTTGTGAAGCTTCCAGGAGATAAGTTAGGTAGTAAGGCTTTAAATATGTTTAAACGTGTTGCTTTTTTTTTAATATAGTCAATCATATGATTGAGCTTTTATAAATACAGCATGTTAGATGAAGACATATGGTTTTATCAGTAGGGACTGTTTTGTATATTCCAGTTTCAGCCTGTTACAGGATAAGGATGTGTTTTACTCCAACTGTTGTTCAAGATGAAGTTTTTTTAGAGAGTGTATAAATTGCAATACGGATTGTACAATCCAGCAACCAAATGTTGAACCTACTCTACTAAGGCAATTCAAAGCATAAGAGAATTTAGGCAGTAAGAGGATCAAATTATTTTTGCCCTTGTGTTTGGCTCACTTTAATGGTGACCAAAATAAAGACAGAAGGGAAGAGCCTGAGGCTTGATCTAAACTCAGCAGTTCTTCAACATGCATTTTGGTGCTGTCAGAGTTCTTCCGGTTGCATGAAGCAGATTAAAAGGAAGAAGCTGGGTATTTTGCAACAATGCAGATGTAAATACATAAGTGTACCTCAGATTTTAAAATGCAAAAATGTTTGCTTGAACCTTACTTTCCTTGTTTTACATTAAAGTGCCATTGCATTGGCTATTAATGCTGTATATCTTCTGTGAATGGACAGAAAATGTCAGTATTTAGGGTGACATCTTTGGAAGCATTAAATGCATATGCAAGCACTTTAAAATGGCAGAATATAATTAGAGCTGTGAGTTTGACAGTAATTACTACAAAATTACAATATTTTTCACTGTGCAGAAGGCAAAACTAAATGAAGTGGATGTGCTAGCATCTGGTAAGCATGAGCACAGTTTCTTTGAGATGGTTGAATGTCATATTTGCAGCACTCTGAGTGAGATCTATGACTGATTGTTCCTTACCATTCAATTGTTGCATCTCAATCTGCCCTGCTTATAATTGGAGGATGCCTCTTTCTGCAGCTTGAAAATATGAGTGGGGAGGAGGTCAAGTTCTCTTTAGTCGTTCAATCAGGAGTGCTCCACTGCAATCATACATGCAGCCATATTCTCAGGACCTATTAGTTGGGAAGGCAACTGTCTAGTACTTTCCCAGTGCAAATAATTGCCAGGGACAGAAAAGGCTTTTTGAATTAAGTTCTCCTCCTCCCTTTAAAATCAGGAAAAACACAGATTTAATTTTGTTCTTGCAGAATGTGTTCTCCTGTTATACACAGTACTGAGTAGGGTATTAAGTCCCAGCTTTGGTGTATGTATGAAATATTAGCATACTTTTCCTAGTGTTGAAAGAAGATTAATGATTTGAGATGGGTTATGTGCATAAATTCCTTGCATTCTTAGATGTCCATGCATTTCTCTCAGTGGTATGCTAAAGAGTATGCACACATCATAAGGGTGAATATGGTCATTTTTTAGCCCATAGAGCAAAATGTGCCTTTACATCCTCACTACTTTCCATACATTCCAGGTATCCTTTCAAGAGGGTTTACTGCATGGGATTTTCTTTGACTGCAAAATTTCTGTGATGTTTTTTTTGTTTGGGTTTTTTTGCATTTTGTGTGTGTGTGTGTGTGTGTTTCCTTTTTTTCCTTCCGTTTTCATTCAGTGTCTTCTGTACCATTGTTATGGTGTATGACATATGTCACTGAAATATGAATAGTGAAGATGATGAGAATTAGAAGGAAGATAATGGTAGCAGGATTTCAGTTTGGTTTTAAATGAACCTAGACATTTTGCTTTGTTGAGTTTAAAACAGGTGAGAAAAATTCCTGTAATCTTGTTCTGTTTCCATATTATTAATTAATGGGCTTCACTGAACTTAACTGACTCCTTAGAAACATTGTAAATGAGAGAAGCATGTATTTACTTGGTTCTGATCTTTGTCTTAGATAATTCTACAAAGCATATCCTATCCTAGGGAATAGTGAGCACTAAAAATTTCATAAGAGATCTGAAACATCATTCCATTTTATAATTGCATGAAATGTATTTTTATTAATTAATTTATGCATTTATGTATTACTTCACTTCCAAAAGTTTTGCTATCTTCAAAAGTAAGAAAATCCAGTACCTCTTCTGAAGTGTTTATAATAGTGTTTATAGTATCGGTATACATCCACAATTAGTTCCAGTAAATGTGGTGGGGCCTTGCACAGGCAGAAAAAGGTCTGCTGCAATATTGATTGTGGAGTTGCCTCTCAGATTTTCATAGGATGCAATAACGAAGGAGAAGTTTCTTGATTTTTTTTTCCCCAAATGAAAGCTAATATATTGCATGTGACAAATACTTCATATTGCAGTATGACAAATACTTTAATATGCAAGGTAAATACCTGGAATGTCTTATGTATGGACTTCCTAGAATATCGAAAATGGTAATGAGGAAGGCTCTATAGATAGATTTCTGAGTGGCTATGTTGGCATGTAGAACTGAAACAGTAGGAATGTTTTTTTTTGTCTCAGGGTATATGTCCTTTTGGGTTTTTTTTATTTTCCTGAAACAAATGTTTTAATAAGTATGTATTGTAACTTAGTAATCAGAAGATAATTATATAAAAATATATTTAAAACTGTATTTAAAATTCAAGTAGGTTTGAGTTTGTTGGGTATTTTTCCCCCACATTTCCTGTGCTCTATTTTTGCAGTTGCAGCCCATGTTTCTGCCTTGATTTAGTCAACTATATTTGGCTTGGAAAATGTATCATTACATTATATACACTGACTACATGGTTTCCTATATTCATATTTTTAATATGAAATGCAAAAGGCAATAAATGCCCTTACGTTTCCTGTTACCATTTTCCAATAGTTACTGTTTCATCCTATAAAATTATTTAACTGTGACTGTCAACATGTTCTTTGTCAGAGATCTTGCTTTTTGGAGTAAAATGATAAATAATGATACCTTCCCAGGCTTCCAGCAGAGGTTTTGGCTGTGAGAATAAAAAATTATTGAACACTAATCAAAGTATTTGGGAGCTACAGGTAATTTTAAAGTAATCTAAACCATTAGGTGGACATGTTGCTCATTCCCTGTAGTTATAAAAATAACCCAACTCTGTTGCGCTACTATGTTAGAGAGTAGATTTTACTTATTTGCTACCTAAGGAAACGAAAGGAGAAACGAGGAAGAAGTACATCTTTAGAAAGATAATGAACAGGGAAAGAATGATGATTAAAAGGCCAGCAAGTTTCTGTTCACAGAAGTAGCTATTGAGAAGATTGAATAAGGGGAGAAAGTGTACAGCTCATTTAATGATTAGATGGAATTTGTTTGTTCTGAACAATATTCAAACGTTTGATCTGCTAATAAGCAGATAGCTTCAGTCTGAATACTGAACAGGCATTCACTAGATGTAATTCAGCTGCAGCAAAATCTTACCAGCCCTTTATCACTCACTATCTTTCCATAGCCTGTAGAGAGAGTTTAGGATGACTTGGTTTCTAAGTTTAGCTCTTCCACTAAGTGCCTAAAATTAGGTGGGTTGAAAGTGAATTTTGGGAACATGCTACTCAGTGGAAAAACTAGCTTTGAACCTGGAAACTCCCACCTGCAATCTGCATATTAACGTGTCAGAAACACGTGCTATATATGGGTGGGATAAAAACGGTTGTACTGTTTGTGGACACGTTGCATTTCTGCTGAGATTCCATAATCATACTTGAGATGGCTTTCTGTGGCTATTTTAAACACATTGAGTTCTTATTGGCATGTCTGAACTTTCCAAGCATTCATAGTTCTCATTCATCACCTTTATTTGCTGCTCAGAATAGACTTATGTTTGTCCACCTCTCAATATCTAGGAATTGCATTTTCACAAATACCACAAATGGCAATAGTGAATTGTAAAAGCCATATGATCTCAGCCAGATTTTTAAAATTGAAAATCTTTATCTTTCTTTTTTTTGTCTGTGCCACGAACATTGAGAGAATATTCTCTTTTCCATAAAATATGCAGTCAAAAAATCTGCCTTACAGCAGTATCAGCACTGCCCTTTTCCCAAGTTACTAACCTTTCTTGAGCTAAGCCCTGAAATGAACCTATCATGGATATGACCAGCATTTTATGACCTGGCCATGATAAATGGAGAATTAGTCCTGTGTTACTCTTCCATTCCAGTTAATCATTTTTCAATTTTGAAACGGCAGAGGGAGATTATATTACATTCTTTATTGACATTAGGAAAGCTATTTTCTCCCGGGTAATGTCACACAGTTCTTAACATCACACAAATGTGACGTTACCTAGGAGCTCAGTAATCTTGGTTTCCAGCATTAACAATGTTTAATTATATAATATGATTTATTGCAATGTTGATTAATTTCCTTCAAAATGTAAGGCAAATGTTTTACAACAATGATAACCATTAATACTACATCATTGGGACACAGGACAATTTTAGGTTCTTTTGATTAATTACATCTCATGTTGTCCTGTCCTAGCAATATATTTTTGTACTAGTTTCAGTGAAGAGGGTGACCAATAAAGAGCACGAAGGACAAACTTTGCCATTTTCAATTTTCTCTTTCATATGCTCTGCAATGCCCTCCTTAGCTTTAATGCAGGTGGAGGAGGAGTGACCTGTCATCCAAACTTTCATGCTGATTCCAAAGTCTGTCTGATAGCAATGCTTTTGAAAAGACCATTCTCAACTCTGAGAACTTCTCCAAACTCTCTAAGTCTGTCAGTAGGATAAAACACTTTGTGGTTTTCCAACAAATTGTTTAATGTGTTTCCTTGAGGATTTTGCTATTTTCAAATTTACCAATTATTTCTAAATTAAGTGTGTTCTATTACAACCATTAATATGTATCCAAATTTCTGTTTTCATTTTCTTCTTCTACTTCTTCACTGCCTATATATGATTTTCTCTTTACCTGCTGTGAGGACCTTAATTCTTTTTCTCATGTGCATCCATTTTTTTCTGCAGATG